>CM073608.1:24325000-24925000 GCA_037074985.1 Solanum bulbocastanum | reverse complement strand
TGTGTTCATCTTTGTGAGTATGAGTGTTGTATCTAATTTCTAAACTTTAAATTGATTATACCTTTGCATTTGCAAATGGAATCATCATTTTTGTGAGGGCATTCGAAGGCTTTTGTTGAGCTTGAACTTGCATTTGAAGCAAGTATTGCGAGCTTGAGAATCTTTGGTAATGGTGTGTCACAACTTGAATCATTGAGTACACAATTGATCCTTGCATAAGTAAATTGAGTCTTGTTGTGTACATTCATAACTAAGTCTTGTGTAGCACTGCTTGAGACATCCTTGTTGAACTGTTGAACTTGAGTTTTACTTGAGGACAAGTAAAAGTTTAAGTTGGGGGTGTTGACGAGTCCATAAATTGGGTTCATTTAGGGTTATATTTTAATAGAAATTGAGTCCTCAAATTCTTATTTTATCTCAATATCTAATGAAAACCCTTAAGTTTCAGGTATTTGAAGTTTGAAGGAAAGCATGGACAGTACATCGCAAAAAGAACAAAAAGGCTGAAAAGAATGAAGAAATGAAGGCTTGAGGATCCCCGAGTACACTTTGCGAGTCACCGAACAGTCTTACTTTGCCTTTTGTTCCAGTGTGCTAAGCCCTGCAAGAAAAGATCAAGTTGGCGGAAAAAGGCAGCAATTGGTGCATCGCTGAGAAGTTTCGCGAAGCAATACCATATAGCCCAATGACCCAGAGCAGGATGATGCAAAAGGCTGGTGCAAGAAGGCAATGAACTACACCAAAGGGCGAATCGCCGAGTTGATCGGCGATTTCAACTAACGACGGCGAATGATATGCTGCAGCACAAATCTGTGATAACTATGAATATTAGTACGAGTTCTAGTTTTAAGTGTCGAACAATTATTATAGTTTTCATATAGAATAGTACTTTTTGATATTTTTGCTCTAAGTTCAAGAGGGTTTTGAATACTTGAAGATCCAAAGGGTTTCATCTTCAAGATTTGGATTTGGATCTCTTGGATTCTTCAATTTTGGCCTGTATCAAGACTTAAATCTTCATACCCAGTTGAATTCGAGCTCAATTTGGTATAAATTTCTATCTCTTATACTTGTGTGGCTAAAATCCCCAATTCTTGGGGTGTGATTTAGCGAATATGGGTTAAGATAATTGTTGGGTCTTGCTTGCTAATAATTTAATCGTAGTTTAATTGTGATTTTTTTTAGTAGTTGTGGATGAATTTAATGAAATTGTAGTTGCAAATACAAATTTATTTATGTGTTTTCGGCTTGCTCGAGAGAGAGGTCGTAAAACTAAAACTACTAGATTGATGGCCAGTGGGAGTGGGTCGACCTGAGGTTTAATTCGATACAGTGAATCCTAGTCTCATTCCCACACACTCAGCTCGAGAGAGTGAGTGGGTTAAGGAGTAGGTTGGTCTTCATGCGGAAAGTGGGTGTTCGAAAGGAACGCATTTGAAATGGGGTAAGTTGCTCAAGAGAGAGCTTATCCCTCTTAAAGTTTAGCCTTGTCATAATTATTCTATGAATCTTCTATAGAAATAATGTACCGAATAATCTAGCTTAACCCTTATTCCCATCACATCCCAAGGATCCCCTCTCATTACTTAGAAATCATTGCTTAATTTGTTGTACTTACCATACTTACTTGTGACAACCCCCCCCCCCCCCACCCCAATTGTTAATTGACACTCTTGTGTCCCTCTTTAATTTACAATGTTTATAATCGTTCATGTCTTTAGCTATGACTAGTTAGAACTAAATTTTATTTTTCTATTAATTGTCAAAACCACTCCCTTGGGAACAATCCCAACCCTTGGTTGGGTTACTAAACTATTGTACAATCGTAGACATTTGCATCGGAAGTTGTGTCTTGATACACTTACTACTAACCACCTTCTCGATCCCCTACATACCAGGTACTTGATCATAGCCTAAAAATTCTAACACATGGGAAGATTCCCAAATACAACCCCAAGCATTTCAACTAACCGCTCAAAGCATACCTTACTTCCTCGTCACATCACGCAACCATGTTCGTGTAGTACATTACACCAAGCTTTCTTACCACTAAACCCAATCCCTTTCCCCAAGGTTAAATCCACATAAGCATATTTCGTCACATACACTACCCCTACTTCTTGCCATTACAACCTGCAAACAACCCTTGCTATCACTTACTCGCCCCTTGAACACCTTGCCCTTCCACTATACATAACAAGTTCACTCCACGCAAGGGAACAATCAAATATAAGTCTTCATAACATATACCCACTTCAGAAAGTCGCAATATCACTTATCATTACGAACAAGGTGTGGTTTCTCATTTATCAAGATACACAATTTATATCAAAACATTGGTCCTCTCATTGAACCCACACCCAAATTGTTAGCATACCGGAATGTGCTACCCTATCCCATAATTATGCCGGAATATGGAAACCAATCCATGGTTATGCCTGAACGTGGCAACCGATCCAAGTTAGTTTTGCCAGAACATGGCAACCGATCCAAGTTAGTTATGTCAAAACGTGGCAACCTATCCATTCAACAAAACACAATCACAATCACAAGTATATCCTCATAATCATATAAACTATTCATGGTTCATGGCACTCATCATTCATATATCCTCATCTACCACAAGTGTGACAAACAATGCTACATGTGTATACATACACGTATCATAATGAAGCAAGAGAAAACATACATCACACAATCATAGAATCACCACCATCACAATGCCCTATTCTTCAACGCATATTAAGTAATCATTAATTCGACCATACTTAACCCTAGTTCATCATCTAGGGCTTTTTTCTAGGGTTTAATCATAACTCATTCTATGCACAAAGGTCCACGCATAAATCCTACCATTGATTTACTTATATTACGTTGTGAGTACAAATTTAAACTACTCAAATCATAAAACCTACACTACTTGGGAGCCAAGCAGTGGCATGGAGGTTCTGACATTGATTCTTGTTTTTGGGCTTCGTGATGGTGATCTTGATAGGAAATCCACAATCCATCATCATCTTTATGCTGTAAATCTTTCTCTCCCTTCTTCCAAGCTTGCAACAACTTTTTGAGGTTTCCGAAGGTGTTTTACAACTAAATTAGGTATTATAGGCAGAAGGAGGAAATAAGATTTCATATTATTTATGTTCTGTCTCACCTATCCTACTCTGGTGCCAACTTAACTCGCCATGGCACCGCCGTCCTAGTAGCAACTGCCCCGCTATGGTGGGATAATGGCCCAAAATTTTTCCATATTTTTGTTCTCTAAAATAACGATGGTTCGGGTCGTTACATCCGCGGGATCCTACCAGGACACTGTGGTTGTGTACTAATACTGCACTTGCTCTTTCATTATTGAGTACAGGGCATATTCAAGCGGCTATTGATAGACCTTGCTTAGAAGATCATTCATAGTCGTTTTGAATTCAAGGGTGAGCTAGTTCTTTCGGCTGCAATGAGTTGTCTTTCCGTCTATGTCCATATTTTGGACTTAGAGTTGTTCTAGTTAGTATTAGTTCATTAGTTTTGGGTTGTTTCCCTTCATTTTTAAACTTATATTGGTATATTGACTTTCACATTCTAGGCATTACTTCCGCATTCGTTTTTGTTGTTAGATTGTTGTATGAAATTTATGTGAACTTTAGTTTTAGCTATTATTCCTGTCTTTGTATCCTTAATTGCTTTTGTTGCTTGGTTTGGGTTGTAGTATTGGTTCTCCCACTGGATGGTTAGTATGGGTGCCAATCACGATTGTCTGGGTCGTGACAAATATGATAGAGCATATCATATATTTTTAGGGGCAACAATATCTAACAGCTATGAGAGATGTACGATCAGTAATATTATACCTTTCAACACTGAAAAAAATTTAGAATATTAATTAGAAATTGACAAACAGATACACGCAAAAACAAAAACGTGATACTTTTCAACTTCTTTCATTATCATAATAGTAATAATAAGAAGAAGAACAACAAAGTTAATTAACAAAAAAATGCAAATTAAACTTTCTAATATGTTGGTCAATAGAGTTTTATAAATTATTTTTTGTTGAACAAAATGAAATTTATATATTTGATCAAAATGAAATAAAAAAGAATAGAATAACATTAATTGAAATCAATAAAATTAATTAATGAATCTTCAAAAATTTGGGAAATGGTTCAAACTTTTATACTAACATGGTTATCTCTTTTGATGAAACTTCTAAGATAATTGAGCTTCATTCTTCATTTTGATGAACTTATTCCAAATTAATGTGAACATCTCTATGATGAATCTTTGAAGAATATATCTATGATCTTTATCAAAGTGAAGACCATATCATGACATTATTAAGTACATGAAAGATGAAAGAGATGAAAGAAAAAAAAATAGAAAAGGAGGAAAAACTGTACTTATAAAAAGAAATAATGAAAAAATGAAAATGGAAACGATCATTGAACATTTCCATAGATGATTGTTATTTATAGATTGGCTAAACCGTAACAATTGTGAGAAAGAAATTGAAGATGCATGTTATTTAAGTAAAGAAGATAAATAGATAGAGGCTTTTTTGTAACTTATTAGATATAATTAGAATAGTAAATATGATTGAATTTTTATATAAATGAATAAATTATTTATTGAGAAAATGAAGAAAAAAACCCAACATAAAGGAGAATATGGATAAATAGTAATGGATGCCATAGAGAGGTGTGACATCACCTTCTCTATGTTTCTCCATTATATATATATATATATATATATATATATATATATATATATAGAGAGAGAGAGAGAGAGAGAGAGAGAGATTGTTGTTACTCTTAATATCTATAACTATCATTCTTTTCATATTAATAACTTCCAATTATTAAAAGATGTTTACTATAACATTTCTTAAATACATTATTTGCCTTATATTGATCTTTTCGTATTTCAACCTCATTTGTTTTATCCTTTGAGCTTCTACTTGTAATTAGTATTAATAATTATTTATATCACTCATCTTTCTTATCTTGCTTGCACTATATATATAAATGTGTACCAAAGAATAGTACCTTACGATTCTCTTCTTTTTGTAAAATTTTTATTATTTTGGATTTTACTTAATACTATCTGGACAAGTAAATTTATTTTCTTTTTTGTTTAAGAGTTTATATTTATGAGGTAACATGAAATTAATATTATTATTTAATATGTGATTCATGTTTTAGTTTGACTTAGTGAAGAAGTTCTTGAATTTTGAAAGATTGTTTAATAAGGTGTTGATAAGAACCTGGAATATTATGTACTTATTTTGTATGTCTTCTTCCATCTATACTGATATGATCAATGTCTTAAGATTGACATGTATGTTGTCTTTTTTCTTTTAAGTTTTTATTTTCTTCTTCTTTTTATTAGACTTCTTTAATTTGATTTTCGAATATCGTGGTTATGTAATTTTAATCATTTCATTGATCTATAAAAATTACATGGAACACACATGCCAAACCGTGTCCATAATGACATTGTTTAATTTCCTCATTTTTCCATTGATAAACGAATGACACATTTATATATGTGGAGATAAAATAAGTTCAAATTTTCCATTCGAAGTACCTCTAATGAGAACCTTTTATATTCATGCAAATGAAAAAACATATATAAAACTACAAGTTTCAAAAGTCTTCAGCCATACAAATTGTATGACATGTCTAAAACCACAAGCTTCAAAAGTAGTACTCCCTCCATCCCACTTTATGTGACACTTCACAGTCTACAGAGGTGTCAATCTAGCTCAATAATTAGTCTATGCCAAGACCTTCTAGAATCGTTAAGCCGCCTGGATGGATTAATTATTACATAACCACAATTAAACCATGTGTAAGTTGTTCCTACCCTATTTCTGATTGTCTTCAATACCCCCATCTATCCACTTCCTATCAAGCATATTTAGACACTTTTTCCCCTTTGAGTGAACCAAAATCCTTCAAGGAAGCATCTCAAGATGATATATGGATAGCAACTATGGCTGATGAAATTTGTGCCTTAAAAAGTAACAAGACTTGGGAGGTAGTTGCGTTACCACCAAGAAAACAAGCTATTGCTTCTAAGTGGGTGTTTAAGATCAAACATGAGGCTGATGGGACTGTAGACAAGTACAAGGCTAGGTTTGTAGCTAAAGGATATACTCAACGGAAGGATTAGACTACCATGAGACCTTCTCCCCACTTGCTAAGATGGTGACAGTGAGGACTCTCATTAGTATTGCAGCCTCTAAGGACTAGCCTGTGCTGAAAATGGATGTTAATAATGCCTTCCAACAGGGTAATTTTCATGAAAATGTTTATATGTCTTTGCCTCAAGGTTTTCATAGATAGGGGAGACTAGATTGTGCAAAACTATTGAAGTCTTTGTATGGTTTGAAGCAAGCTTCTAGACAATGTAATATCAAGTTGACTACTGCTTTGCTGTGACTACTAATTAACATCTATACTTTGAGAAGCCAATATATTACTGTTGTAGACTAGTGGTTTTTGATTGCTAATGTTTGTACGCAAAACATAATCATGATTTTGTTCCATATAAAGTGTCTTATTAATGTTGAAGTTTGGAAGATTGTTGTCCATGACATGGACTCCAGTTAACGTTTAACATTTATGGGAATACAAATAAGGATATTCGAGATTTGAGTAGATCGAAGAGACTAATTAGCTTATGTGGTAATAATTAATCAATTTCTACATCAATTTTCCCACAAAAGTAAAGGAGAAGCTATATAATATTGTAGACATTTTAAACAAGTAAGGAAGTAAAACAATACCTTATACATCGTATGATTATTAAATGATGGCCTTAATCTTAGGATATTAAATAGAGACAGGGCACTGTTTCCCTTATAATTATTCACGAACTCGTATCCCATTTTTCTGCTTCTAGTTCATCTCACCAAAGACTTCCATCTTATGATAGAACATGCATTCTTTCCTTCTCGATCAGTTAAGTGATGGAAATTAGAATAAACCCTTGGAGAATCGGCATATTTATACTGTGGTGTAATGTACAAAATCATCGTTATTTAGGAGAGACAAAAATCCGAGGAAAATCTGGGTCACTGTCCCACCAGAGCGGGTTAGGTGCCGCTAGGGCAGCGGTGCCAGGGTGGGATAAGTTGGCGCCAAAGTGGAATTAGCAAGGTAGAATGTAATTTATGAGAAATCCTATTTTCTCCATCTTCCTAAAATACCTAATTAAGTCGTAAAACACCTCAAAAAGCTCAGAAAGACTATGTCAATCTTGGAAAAGAAGGAGAAGGAGATTTTTAGCGTGAGGATGGTGAAATATTGCAGATTCTTGGCCAAATCCACCATCATAAAGCCGAAAAAACCGAATCGAAGTCAGAACTTCGTACAACTGCTTGGTGCCTTGGTAGGCTAGGTTTTATGAATTGAGTCATTATAAATTTGTACTTACTACGTAATATATGTAAATCAATTTATGTGTAGACCTTCGTGCACAGAGTAAATTCCAGGAATAATCCCTATAATTCAAAGTATGTGGGTTTATGCCTTGTGAGGTGAAATTGACATCTTGTTAGGGTTCTTAGAATTTCTATCATGGATAGAATTTGTTCAAGAATAAGACTATGAAATCAGGAATTGAACTAGATTTATGAATGCATGCTACATCCGATAAATTGGAGGGATGGAATTGAGGATTTATGATGAATTATGATTAAACCCTTAAAGAATCCCTAAATGATGAACTAGGGATGAGTATGGTCAATTTATTGTTTATATGATAGGGATTGGGGAGTAATTCGTAGGCGATGGTTGTGATTCAACGATTATGTGGTGTTTGCTTGTTCTTGCTTCATTTTGATACGTGAATATATATGAATGCTGCAATGTGGATCACACTTGTTGTAAATGAGATAGAAAATTGATAAATGCCATGAAATTATGACTTAAATGTATGATCTTGAAGATCTACTTGTGATTGTGATTGTGATGTGTTGAATGGATCCGTTGCCACGTTCCGGCATAACCAATTTGGATCGGTTGCCATGTTCCGGCATAACTATTGGATAGGTTGCCACGTTCCGACATAACTGTGGGATCAGTTGCCACATTCTGGCATAACTAACTTGGATCAGTTGCCATGTTTTGGCATAACTATTGGATCGATTGCCAAGTTTCGGCATAACTATGGGATCAGTTGCCACATTCCGACATGACTAACTTGGATCGATTGCCACGTTCTGGTATATTAACTATTTAGGTTTGGGTTCCATGAGAGGACCAATGATGCGATATAAAATGTGAAGTTGTTCATATTTGTAAAATTTTGATAATATTATATATGCTTGTTATGCACTTGTGAGTATAGTGTCACTACAACATTTTAGGCCTACGGCCACACTAAATTTGGACAACGCTTGTAAAGTGTTGCCTAAAATTTTTTTGGGAACACTTTAAAAATGTAGCCTAAATTTTTATCTTTTGGCATCGATAATATTGGTAACACTTGTAAAGCGTACTGTTTAATGATATAGGCTACACTTTTTAAGCGTTGTCATAGTATGAAATTAATGGCAACAACTATTTACATATATGCCTACACTTTTAAAGTGTCTTATCTTTATAATTATAAAAACAACACATTAAAAGTGTGGCCTAAAAGTTTTCACTAAAAATATTATATTCCCTCCAATATTTTTAACACTCCCTCCCATTTTTATTGGCAAAAAATAATAATTGATAAAACATTAATAAAAACTTTTCTAAGTCTCTTCTTTCCTAGAACATAAGTTAAACCTCTTCTTTCCTTGACGTTAAGCTTTACTCTTTGTCTGTAGAGCAACATTTTCTCCAGAACTAAAGATCGAAAAGGAAAGCTAGCTGAAGAACTGATAAAGAGCTGAGCTGAAGATTCTCTTCTCCAGAACCTCGAAGAGATGAATAGCTGAAGCTAAGAACTGACGATCGAAGAACTGAAGAGCGGAAGTTGAAGAACTGATCGAAGAGTTGAGCTGAAGATTTCTCCTATACCAATTTCCTCAAGTGTAAGTACCGATTTGGTACAACCGAGATTTCTTTTTATTCTCTACTAATCATCTAGTACTAAAAATAGTCAATTGATTGAATTTTTGTTTTGTGTTTAGAAGGAATTGATTACTTTGGAGTTCTTCAAGCTGAAATTCCAAAGTAGGGGAAGAAAGTGCCAAAACTAATCGAAGAGTTGAGCTGAAGATTTCTCCTATACCGATTTCGTCAAGTGTAAGTACCAATTTGGTACAACCGAAATTCCTTTTTATTCTCTACTAATCATCTAGTACTAAAAACAGTCAATTGATTGAATTTTTGTTTTGTGTTTAGAAGGAATTGATTACTTTGGAGTTCTTAAAGCTGAAATTCCAAAGTAGGGGAAGAAAGTGCCAAAAATCTGAACGTCAAAGTTTGCCCTAGGCATATTGAGCAGATGAGAAAGAGGGAATCACTACTCGGAAGCATTTGAGTCAGTAAGTATCTATCTTTGTTTTCCAAATTTGAGTCTTCTCTTTTGATGTGTAGCCATACTCCATGTTGGATGTGTAGAGGAGTAGGGGTTCCACTGTTAGTTTCTCCTATTTTGTGACTAGAAGCTCCTCTTGTTTTTCTGAATGATATTGTTTGCTCATTTGCATAGGGAACATGTTTATTTCACTAGATGAACATATTCTTGATTAATACCTTTACCAGTTTAAGCTAATTTTCAGCTCTAGAACAGTCTGCTATTGTAAATATAAAGTTGTGTATGAAAAAGTGTTGGTTTTATTTTCTTGTAAATTTCTAACAAGACTAAAATAAAATCCAAACAAATAATGTAACTCAATATACCAAAGCAACAATCTTCTATACAAAACAGAACACAAAAGAATTGAATAAGAAAGGGTTCAGGAGGAAGAACTCTGTTCTGGTATTGGACATAGTCTGACTGCTTGGGAACACAAGGTTGAGGAGACAGAACTCTGATGCAGAGTGGTTGAATATGACTGGTATGTTTCTGAATAAGGGAGATGCATAGGTTCAGATTATAGAATTTTTGATGAAGGAAGTTGAGTGATCTGGTAGTCCTGGCAAGTTCAGATTATTGGGTAAGTGCAGGCAGTTAACTGCAATAATAAGAAAACTGATAAGAACACACTCTATATGCCAGCAGCTACTTTACAGTGCAAAAATAGATGCCTAGCACTCTCCAACATTGTCTGATGGCACATATAACATTCATCAGGGCATGTTTTTCCTTCTCTAAAATGCAGTCAATTTTAGCCTTAAAATCTGGTTCAACTTGCCTGTTTTAGATCGTGTTAATTATTTTCTTCCTACTTTTAGAACTTGGTAGGCTACATAACACTTGAAGTAAAATTAATGAACTCTTTTTAAAATCAGGTTTGCAGTAAACCTTATCACAGGATTCTGTTAAGCCTTGAACAGTTCTAGAGTCTTGAAAAATTTCACAACTCTTCTTATTCAAAGTCCTTCTATAAGTAATATTTCACCCTTTAGGATCCAAGATTATAGCTAATCTTGCTTCAGGTTAGGAATAACTTAGAATGAATAAACTCTACGAAACTTTAAGTTTTTTGGTGTGATCGACTATCTATTATAGGATCATTATAATGTTTGCTTGAATGTTTAAACATGGTAGTAGATGTTTGCTTAAACTTGATTAGTTCATTAAATTGTGTCTATCCTATTAATTTACTTTCTTTCTTAATTGTGTCTATCCTATTAATTTTACTTATTTTTCCTTAGCAGTATAATCAACATTCAGAAACATTTGTGGAGGATTCAAGAATTGATTTGGCATAGCACAAGCACCATGACTAGGTAAGAAACTATTATCATCTCATAACATCTGATTCTGGTAACTTACTCATGACTTTTAAAACTTATTTGTGAAGTAATTAATGATTTAATGATTGTTACTGGAAAATTAAATATTGATATCTTCTTCTAGGAATTCAAATATCCCATCCAAGGATTGGATGGATTTAGCAAGGTATAGCAAACCGTATATTGATGGTGTTGAATCATTCCTAGATTTTGCTTACTCTTATGGAGATCCTCAAGGACAAGAAATTCAATGTCCATGTGCAAAATGTTGTAATATTCGTTGGACTCGAAGGAATGTAGTGTATGATCATCTAATATGCTATGGATTTGTTAAAGGTTATACTAGATGGATCAATCACGGGGAATGGGATATCAAGTTGAATGTTGACGATGATATGGATTACTCGCATGATGATATTGATGGGTTGTTAAATGATCAATTTAGAGATGTTGCACAAGCCGAAGGAGTTTATGATGGTCCAAATGAAGATGCCAAGAAATACTATAACTTAGTTGAAGAGGCAAGCCAAGAATTATATGCTGGTTGTACAGGATTCTCTAAATTATCATTCACACTTCGTTTATATTTGTTGAAGTGTCTACACGGATGGAGCAATGAATCATTCACTTCTCTTTTAGAGTTGTTAAAAGAGGCGATGCCCGAGTTGAACATTCCTCTGTCTTACAATAAAACCAAGTCTATGGTTAAGAATCTCGGTCTTGATTATGAGAAAATTGATGCATGTCCAAATGATTGCATGTTGTTTATGAATGATCATAAGGATGATGAATTCTGTCATACTTGCGGAGCTTCACGATATATTATAAATCCTGAAGTTGATCGTGATGTTGAGCCTTCTAAGAAATCACATCGAGTTTCAGCAAAGACTTTGAGACACTTTCCATTAATTCCTAGACTCAAAAGGTTATTTATGTGCTCAAAGACGGCAGATTCTTTGAGGTGGCATGACGAGGAACGTTCTAAAGATGGAAAGTTAAGGCATCCCGCTGATGGTAAAGCATGGAAAGATTTTGATAGGTTGCATCCAGTTTTCGCACAAGATTCTCGCAATGTGAGACTTGGATTAGCAAGTGATGGGTTCAATCCGTTTCGAACCATGAGTATATCTCATAGCACATGGCCAGTTATGTTGATGGCGTATAATCTGCCACCTTGGATGTGCATGAAATCTGAATATTCTATACTTTCTTTACTTATACCTGGGCCACGATCACCTGGAAATGACATTGATATTTACTTACAACCATTGATTGATGAGTTAAAATTGTTGTGGGATTCTGGGGTTGAAACATATGATGCTTCAAGAAATCAAACTTTTCAAATGCGAGCAGCTCTTATGTGGACAATCAATGACTTTCCTGCATATGCTATGTTATCTGGATGGAGTACGAAAGGAAAGTTTGCTTGCCCTTGTTGTAACTATAACACTAATTCTCTCTATCTTAAGCATAGTCGAAAAATGTGTTATATGGATCATCGTGTTTTTCTACCCATGGATCATCCATGGAGATCTAACAAAAGATCTTTCAATGGAAAAACTGAATTCAGGCCTCCTCCAACTTTATTAAAGGGAACTGATGTGCTTAATAGCTTACATGATTTTGAAAATGTTTTTGGAAAGAAGAGAAAGATATCAAATGATGGCCCATGGAAAAAAAGGTCAATCTTTTTTGAATTACCTTATTGGCAGCACAACTTGTTACGACACAACCTTGATGTAATGCACATAGAGAAGAACATAGTTGATAGCATACTTGGAACTCTTTTGGATATTCCTGGCAAAACAAAGGATCATGCAAAAGCTCGGTATGATTTGAAAGAGATGGGAATCAGAAAGAATCTTCATCCAAAAGATACAGGAGGTAATAAGAGAACAAAGTTTGCGAAAGCTTGTTTCTCAATGACAAATGGAGAGAAATCAGTTTTTTGTGGAGTTTTAAAGACAGCCAAGCTACCTGATGGCAGTGCCTCCAATATATCTAGGTGTGTGCAACTTGATGAAAGAAAATTGTCTGGTTATAAGACCCATGATGCTCATTTCATGTTACATTACTTGCTTCCAATACCAATTAAAAGCATCCTTCCAGATCATGTGGCTATTCCTTTGATTCGTCTATGTTCCTTCTTCCAACGTTTGTGTCAAAAAGTTATCACATTGGAGGAACTAGATTGCTTAGAAGTAGAGATCAGAGAAACAATAAATCAATTGGAGCGAATTTTTCCTCCGTCATTTTTTGATATAATGATTCATTTGCCTATTCATTTAGCGAATGAAGTGAGATTAGGTGGTCCAGTTCAAAACCGATGGATGTATTCAACTGAAAGAGAAATGGGGACATTCAAATCATATATCCGCAACAGACGTTATCCAGAAGGTTGCATAGCAGAGGCGCGTGTGGGAATAGACTGTATGAATTTATTTTCTAGATATCTGCATAGTGCAGTACAAACCAGATTTAACAGAAGAGCCCGAAATAATGATGAATGTGACCCAAGTGATGCAGAAACAGAGAGTTTGTTTCCTCAAAAGGGATGTCCTTTAGGAGCAAGGAAAACCGATCCATTTATTTTAGATAAGAAGTCACTAAGTCAGGCACATGCATACTTATTGGGAAATTGTGATGAGATTCAAGAATATATTAGGTACTTTAATTTTATATAGTGTTTTCTTTTGTATAATTAATTTTTAACTTATTTTATTTATCGTTTTAAAAAAAAAGTACATGTTGTGTAGAGAGCATGAGCAAGAGGTTAATAATCATCCGCGAAGATCTAAATGGAGCAAGGCCAAGGATCATTGTCAAAACTTCTCTCAATGGTTTGAAACTCGTGCTTTGCAAGAGGATGTGCCTGATTTGATAAAAAAATTGTCTAGAGGACCAAATTTTGTTACTAAAAGATACTCTGGGTATCTCATTAATGGATATAGATTCCATATTAGGCAACGTGATGCAAGGCGTAAAACACAAAATAGTGGTGTTACAGTTGTTGCCTCAACTACGAGCTTTGCAAGCTCAAAGGATAAGAACCCGATTGCTGCAAATTTGACTTATTATGGTAGAATAGTTGATATAGTTGAGTTAGACTATTATAGTCATTTTAAGGTTGTTCTGTTTAAGTGCGATTGGTATGAGGTTGAAAAAGATATTTATGGTCTTACTTATGTCTATTTTAACAAGAGATGCTCTCAGGAAGAGCCTTTTGTGCTTGCATCTCAAGTACATCAATGCTTCTATGTGCAAGATCCATATGATCAAGATAGACATTATGTTATGAAGACTGTTCCGAGAGACTTGTTTAACATGAGTGATGAATTTGAATTTGATCTCGCACAAAGTTATGAAAATGAGTTGTCTGAACACTTGATGGGACCATCCATACCAGAAGATGATGGCGAAGTTACCTTAGTAAGGACTGATGTACCAGAAACTGTTATTGATGTGCCTTCAGAGGAATTTGTTACTCAACAACTTGAGGTCGAGTATGAAAAAGAGTTTGAAGATGAGTCTGAAGAAGAGTTTGAAGATGAGTCTGAAGAAGAGTGTGAAGATTGGTCTGAAAATAAGTATGAAGACGATTCTGAAGATGAGTCGGAAGATGAGTCTGAAGACTAGTTTGAAGATGACACACCATGAGTTTTAATATTTTTGTGATGACCATATAGTGCTAACTCTCTCTTTTTGTTATTTCACTTTTTTTGTACAAATACCTTAAGATATCTAAGTATGTTATTGTTATTGTTACTTGTAAATTGTGGTATTTGTTGTTTGTATAGGGTGAATCTTGCATGTGCTCCAATAAATTAACATGATTATACTAGATCTAGTCAGCTTTCTTGTTGTTCCTAGAGTCAATGATTATTCTTACTTTTCTCATAATAGAATTCTGAATTTTGATGCTTTCTAATTTAGACATGCTTAATGAAGTTCTTCTGTAGATGGCATATGAGGTTCTTCCTTTTTTGTTTCTGTAGGATCAAGCTGTTATACTTTTGTCCTATTTTGTAGTGTTCCTAATGTATAATTTTTTTGCTACAACAGAATTTAGCTGGGATGATGTGAAGGTTGATAAACATCGAGAAGGCAGTGATCAGCACAGTGAAGGCAGTGAAGGAAGCACAATGAAATTAGTCCTATGTATGTAGTACTCCCTTATATTTCTGGAAGCTAATGATTAGTTCACTACTCATTCTCATTAGCACAATGAAGGCAGCACATTCAAATCTTTTGAAGTTATATTTCTGTAGCTTTTTCTATCTAACAATTGTAGAACGTATATGATTATGAGGCTAGAACCTCTTCTCTTTGCAGGTTTGCTTTTCTATTTAACAATCACCTGATTATTGTTTTGTAGGTTAACTTATTGTAGGGAAAGAAAATAAAGAGATTAAAAGAAAGCGGGAAGAATGAGCCAATCAGCAGCACTAAAGAAAAAGGGCTCGAATCCGAACAAAGCTCAAAGTCCACTGAAGAATCTGAACTTTGATATGCAATACCGATCAAGTACTGAATTGGCTAACCAATTCAAGATTAAGAGAGAACAAATTGCTAAAGAATGCAATGATAAAGCTAAGAAAGATCATGCATCAATAGCACATAAAAGAAAGAATTCTGAGGATGTCATTCCACAACAAGGAAAGAGTAAATTGCTTGACTACAAATCAGTAATTCATTCGTCTTCGATGGAAGAGCTTGGTACCTCACATATGGTTGTTGGGAAAGGACAAACTAAAAAGAACTTATTTCAATCTGGAGAGTCCATTCAACATAAAGGAATTAAACTTCCTATGCACAACTTTAGGTTCCAAACGTCTTCCAATAAAGGTGTTACTGCTTCAGTACATGTGACTGGGGAAACACTTGGTAATGCAGAGGAACAACATGATATTCACGATCTACTAAACTTCAAACAGGTGAAGAGAAAGTCGGTCCTACCGGCCACAAGTCTTGATCAGTTTCTGGAAGAACAACTGCTACAAAAAGAACATGATATTCATGATCTCCCAAACCGCAAACAGGTAAAGAGGAATTCGGTCATACTAGCTACTAGTCTTGATCAGTTTAAAAAAAAACAAGCGATACAAATAGGTGATGAAACAAAAACTGATAACCACAAAGTAGCTGATGATCTTGTGGATCAAGAAGAAATCGACGTGGATGAGTGTGCTATAGACGAGGAAATTGGCATTGATTGTGGTACAAAAGGTATGTCTTAAACATTGTAAGATTTATTACTTATATAAAAGAAATAATCTTATTTCCTTACTGTTACATCAATTTAGGAATATTGGAGTCGGAAAAAGTTCGAGGAAAAACAACATGTAAGGATATTCATGCAAGAAATTTGGAAGAAAGAAAGGAGGTGACATTTGATAAAGGACAAGCAGTGGGACCAACTGGTAAGGTAGTGTCGGAATTAACCAACTTTATAGGAACAATTTCAAGGAACTCTAGATTCATCAACTTAATGTACACTAGTTGGCATGCGGTGCCAAAAGATACGAAAAAGCGCATGTGGGAATATATCAATGTAAGAACAATCAATTTAGAGATTGCATATTCTATTGTTTGTTTTTACTGACTGAAGCTAAATATATGTTATTTTGCATAGTCCAAATTCCTAATTCCAGTAGAAGGAAAGAAGTGGGTGATGACTAGTCTTCGTGATGCTTGGAGGCGACACAAACAAAAAATTAAAGAGAGATTTTTTGATAAAAATAGTACCGTTGAGGATATGCTAGCAAAACGTCCTGATGACATACCAGAAGAACAATTCTGTCAATTGATCGAGTATTGGAAACACCCAACTGTTCAAGTAAGGCTAAAATAGTGCATTTCTACTCTTCAACTTATTTTGCATCATATCTATTTTGTTTTTTTAATTAATTCAAAGATCTTTTTTTATTTAATTATAGGCCATGTGTGAGATGAATTCTCGAAACAGGAAAAAGCAAAAGTGGAGGCATCGAATGGGACCTATTAATTTTGCAAGAGTACGCGTGGCATTGGTAATACTTAGCACTTCTTCTAGAAAATCTCAACTTACCATATCTTAAGCTTTCTTTAGAACATATTGATACGCTTTTTTTAATTTCTTTTGATATAATTTGTAGCGTGCAACCAAAGAAAACAATGAGGAACCATCAAAGTCTGAAATGTTTATTGCAACTCGTACAAAGATGGGAAAGGATCTTCAGACCGATACTCAAGTTGCAATAGTAAGTATTTTAAAGTGGATTAGTGATGAATTTAATTCAAGTTTAAAAGTTATATATTGCTGGGAGGGTGATATTTTTATTTTAATATGCTTGAGTCGCTGGACTGTTTGCTCGGAAGGGATGTCAATTAAATAAACTTAATGAATCATAAACTCATTTAAGGTGGAAAGAAAGAAGTACTTACATTTAATATGGATGAAAATTTTATTCAATAGGCTGAACTTCAGAATCGCCAAAATTCCGGGGAAACAGCAGATAATGCTTTTACAGCAGTGTTTGGAAAGGAGCAGCCTGGTCGACTTAGGTGCTATGGTAGATCAGTGACAACAAGTTCTTTGAAGAAAGATGAGGAAACTAATGAGCTAAAACAGAAACATGCCAATGAAATCACTTCTCTAAAAGAAGAAATGAATGAAATGAGAGAAGAAATGCGACATTTCTTTAGTCAATTGCTTCAAAACAACCCTGGATTGAATGTTCGAGATATGCCAGGGTGTTTTCGATCTAACATTGCTTCACCTATTGATGCGAGTAGTGCACAAGCTGTAAAAGGCCAAAATCTTCCACATTCTTCTGGGTCAACTCATGATCCATTTCTTCAAAAGGTATTTTGTATTTTTTCAAATGTTCTTTTTTTAGAGCAATAAGTTAGAAAATTAGTATCCTAAAGAACTATATCCTATGTGATTGTAAATTTGTGATAGTTGGCTAATTAGTCCTCTCAGTTTTTCTGAAAGTTTTCTTTGTAGTAGTTGGCTTATTAATGCAGTTAATTTGCAAGCTTTCTAACTTCATGTTTGAATCATTCAAAGTAGGTCTAGTTTTGGCATGATTGATCTGGAATTTATATTGAGAGGTATATTGAGAAACCTCTGAAGGTTCTCACTTGCCATGGGTTGTAGTGTTATTGGTTCCTTGAGGCTTTGCTCTCTCTTTCTCTCTTCTGAACCTCTCAATTGTATTTTCCTCAACTTTGTCTAGTTGTTCTTCATTCAAATCATCCATTGTTTTGTTTGTTGATGTATTTCCTTTATTGATGTATCAAATTGTGAATATGGTTTTCTTGTTCTTCTTGTATGTTGGTTTGTTCCGGCACAATAAGATTATTATAGTTATTATGAGTAGAAATAGTAGAGTTAAGTGTCTTACTTGACTGTGCCTTAGGTTGATATTGTTGGTCTTTCCTTGTCTTCTCTTGTGGTGAACCAAGTCTTCCCATAGTGTGGTGGCTCTTCTTCCCATGCCATTGTTTGCTGATTTATGTGTGTAGTTCTTCTTCCCATTGGTTGCTGATTTTTGTGTGTAGTTATGGCTCCAGCCGGCAGTCTTTGCTTGATAGTGATAATAGGAGTCGCAAGGCCAATAGTTATATCATTTTTAGCCTGATTTTTGTCTTAGTCGAGCAGCAAACGAATGGATAATAGTGTAAGGAGCTGGTTCAGGGCAAAAGTTGAGGGTTGTGGATTGACTTTTCGAGCTCTTTCCAATACCTTATATTGATCTCTTAAGGAGGATCAATTTCTTCAGCTTGCTCCAGTTCTTGGACTTTGGTGGCTCAAATTTACTCTCGATGATAGTATAATTAGCAAATATATCTGTTGTTTATAATTGACTGTCACGATGTCTCAAGCTTTCGTAGAGTGAATTTGTACTATTTTGTTCTATGCCATCTGTATGATTAGTTTTTGGTGGCTTTTTATCTTGAACAATGTCATTAGTGACACTCTGTGTATTGGATGAATCATTTCGAGTCGGTGTTGTTAGGATCTGACTAACTGCTCCTCTTATGAGATTGACAATATCATTTATGCTGAAACTTCTCCCATTGTGGCTTATATCATGATTTTCTTTCGAGAAATCTTAAGGAGAGTTGTCTGTGTTAGTTTCAGCTAGTGTTTTGTTGTTATTTATCTCATCGAGTTGTTCATTCCCTATTTTTGATACAGCACCTGACAGAATGTGTTGTAATATCAAATGTCATATGCTGATGTGCTTCTGTTTTTTCACCTATTTTCTGTATGTTCTGTCTTCGTCTTTGTCTTCTGCTTCTGTTATATTTTTGTTCTCATCACTAGATGCCTCACATTCAGAGAGATTCATGTTTGTTCTTCGTCTTCTGCTTCTGTTATTTTCTCAAAGTGCTTGCTACTGCTTCCAGCTTCTGGCAGAGAACAATGGCCTTTCTTCTCAGCTTTTTTCATGACTCATATCTTCGTTTTCCTGTTTCTCATGAGGGCTGTCAATGTTTTCTATAGTAATACTTCCTTCATCTGACTTATATGCCTTATCACACTATTCTTGGTGTTTGACTCGTTGGAGTTCTTTTCATTACACATTGTTGTAAGCAATCACATGTAGAACAAAATTGTTTATGACTTACATTCACTACTTGTTGCTGATTGATTATATGAGTGATCTTGAACTTCTGGAAGAAGAATTTGCAATCTGGAACTGCATGCTGCAATCTGGAATATTGTGCAATCTGCAATCTGCAGATTTGTTGTTCTCTGTAACTGCTGCAATTTGATTTATTGTTTTATAACTTCTGCAATCTGGAACTTCTTGCCTCTTCTGTAATTGTTGCAATCTGTAGTCTGCAGATTTGTTGTTCTCTATAACTGCTGCAATCAGCAATCTGATTTGTTGTTCTGTAACTTCTGCAATCTGGAACTTCTTGCCTCTTCTGTAATTGTGCAATCTGCAATCTCGAAGTGGTTGCTACTGCATCTAGCTTCTGCCAGAGTAAGCAATCACATGTAGAACAGAAGTGTTCATGACTTACATTCACTACTTGTTGCGACAATTAGGTGTGTCATCTTCCCCTTTTTCCACCTTGAGAATTAGAGTTCAGGCATCAGTTTGTGTGAGCTTGTAATCAGTCTGTAATCTACAGATTTGTTGTTCTCTATAACTGCTGCAATCTGCAATCTGATTTGTTGTTCTATAACTTCTGCAATTTGGAAATTCTTGCCTCTTCTATAACTGTTGCAATCTGATTTGTGTAGGGAAATGGAGGTGATCAAATTTGAAGGGTCGCCACAAGTCAATTTGATCTCATTGAAGTGGATGATGAAGAGTTTTTGAACTATTGTAAAAGTTTGAATACATTATGTTTGATTTTGTGAAATATATTCATTGCTAGAATATATTGAACTATTGTAAGAGTACTTTTAATTTTGAACTATTGTGTACACATATTTAGACTATTACTTTATAAGTATGTGTACGTATGACATACTATCTTTTGAAGTTTATTGTAAATCTATATATTTGAATTACTTATTAGCCAATTTATTGCTTGAGATTATTTATTGCAAAACAATATTGGGTTTTTTTAATTAGAAATTGTGGCATATAAATATTTTATAGCCAAAATAGTATTACCACACTTAAAAGTGTAGCCATAGGGCTGTAAATTGTGGTATGCACACGGGCAAGGACTACACTTCAAAGTGTTGTCATACATTAGATAGAAAAGGCAACACTTTATAATTGTGGGCAATATGGAAGCAAAGGGCACGCTTGAAAGTGTAGCTGATAAGGCAACACTTTTAAACGTAGCTGCAAAGCGTGGCCTTTTTGCCTTTTAGGCTACGCTTTTGAGCGTAGCTGATAAGGCAACACTTGAAAAGTGTTGCCTAAACTCTAAGGTTACGCCTCTTTTGGCTACCCCTGAAAAAGCGTTGCTTAAAGTCCAAAAGTGTAGCCTTTTATCAAAGGCCACACTTTTTGCTAGTTTAGACAACACTTTACTGGTGTGGCCGCAGGCCTAAAATGTTGTAGTGTGTTGTGTTGACATGTATATGTTGTACTTAGTGGATACACGTTATGATGGTCTATATGTGGTTATTCGTGTGTAGTAATGGAGAGAGTAGAGATAGTATATCTAATTGTATATGCTTAGATGGAGTTCACCTTGTGTGGAAGGAGATTGGGTTTAGTGCTTTGGGGGTTTGATGTAATGTATTATGTGACTATGTTTGAGAAATGTGATGAGAAAGCCAGGGTATGATGTGAACGGTTAGTTGAATTGTTGGTGGTTATATTTGGGAACATTTCTATGCGTTTAGAATGGTTAAGCTATGATAAAAAATCTTGTAAGTGGGTTAATTAAAAAGGGGTTTAGTATTCAGGGTGCTAGTGTATATTGGGGGTGTTCCCAAGAGAGACTAGAGGTGGAGAAGCGAGTGGTTTATTTCATGATCTTACTAGTTGGTTTATTATGTTATGTGGTAGGCATCGGGTTGACCAATGATGCCTTCCAGTACGCGTGTTTATACTGATATTACTCTTGCTATGTCTTTTCTCATAGTCTTGATGCAGGATTGGTGATGTTTCATTAGGTGAAGATGAAGAAATCTCCAACAACTTCTATTCTTCCTTTGTCATGGTGGGAGTAGTGTCTTTATTTATCTTGTTCAGATGTACTCTTAGTAGGTCTTGTATCTGTTTAGACTAGATCCATGGGAGTTGTTAAATTACTTTTCAAGTTTAACTAAAAGTGTCTCTAAGGGTATTATTTATAAAATCATAAATATTATATTTATTTCTATTTCTCTTAAATTTCTACATATTTTTAGTATTGAGATATGAGGGTTCTCCTACTTAGGTGTTAAAGTGGGTGTCCGTACGATCCGGTGGGTTGGGTCTTGACATGTGGCCTGTTTTGCTTTTTGTTGGGGGTCAGAAAATAGAGTTAACTTTCTTATACCTTTAAAAATGTGTACATTAATTCCTTTAATAAAAATATATTCTTCATTTAATCCAGCATGCTGAGCTGGGGAGGCAAACACACTAAACTTTTCTTGAGGTTCCTAAACGCGAGCTCTGAGTATCACCAATTTGGTCACGTGGGGAGATATATTATACGGCTTCACAAAATCATAATGGATGTCAATCGCCATGTGCTTGGTATGAGTGTGAAGTATAGGATTCACCATGAGATATGTGGAACACTAAGTTATCACACCAAAGAATCAACAAATTGGAGATCATATGGCTATTACTTTATAAATTGTTGTTGTATTATTCATCTATTTAACTGACTGTGATTATTACAAATGGATAAAATGTATCAATTTAAACACAATTCTTATGAATTGATGAAATTATTGTACACATAATTTTCACATTGATCAAGTTGCTGCTGAAGATTATATGTGTGTATTTGACGATTGATCAGTTATGACAAGAAAATAATTTTATTCTCCAAATTCATGTAAGCAAGATTCATTATGAAAGATTAATTTTCTTTTATGAAGTTTTGATATTCATTATACTTAGTTATATTTTTATTTTTCTTTATACAATAATTATTTCTTATATTCTTCCGTCGTCTTAACCCCTATGCCACTAAAGTCATCGCTTGGGGTCCCATATTTTTAGGGCCCCCTATTTCAAAGAATTACTTATAAATGTTTTTTTAATATATATATATATATATATATATATATATATATATATATATATATATATTAGATGAATATAGAACCTAGATTTAGTAATAAATAATATGATGAAATATCGATAACGAAATCACAAAGTCCCTTGAAGCATATGAGAATATTTTTGATTTCTTATTTAGTGGTAAATTGAGATCACAAAATGATGATAATTTTAAAAAAACATCATCTTAATCTTGAGTTTTCTTTAACACATAATAATTATTATGATATTGATGGTTTAGGTTTAGTTTTTGAATTAAAAGTGTTAAGATAAATAATACAAGTAGAAGATAATGATTTAATAGAAATACTCAATCAAATAAAAAGACTATATTCTTTTCCACATACACATATTTCTCATAAAATAATGTTAACAGTTCTTGTAACCGTTGCCTCAATTGAAAGAAGTTTTTTGAAACAAAAATTGATTAAACATTATTTAATATCAACAATGTCTCAAGAGTGATTGAACGGATTAGCTATATTATCAATTGAAAATGATTTATTAAAACAAACCAGTTATAAAATAGTAACTAATGACTTCGCATCTAAAAAGGCTAGAAAAGTAAATTTTAAATAATAGTATATATGATGAAAAAGAATTATGAGCCCCTCTTTTATGTTTCGCTTTAGGCTCCCAATATTGTTAAGTCAGCTCGGTTAAGTGTTTAAGAATATTTTTAAAATTTTGAAATGCAAATGTGACATAATGGATGGAGGGAGTATATAACATCCAGACATATCCATGTCTGGTTGAATGTCTTAAGAGGTAATATATACGTAATACTGCTATTTTTGCATTGTAGGTCGATCGCAAATTTGATAATTAATACAGTATGATATGTTTTGAAATGTGAAGAAATATTTTAAGCTAGAGTAGATAATTAATTAGTTTGGGTTAGCGCGATATGTAAACTGGAATAAATGATGACACTTTTGAGTAATCTGAGAGAATGGAAACAGAATATTTATTAGATTTGGATAGTTAAAGTACTTACTTATGTACTCACAAAGTTAAAGGTCATTCTTAAGTCTACTATTTGATTATTCAAGTGTTAATAACTCAATCGTAGCTATTCTGTCTTGCATGTATGTGGTTCTAAAGTCTAGCTCGAAAAGGAGACCTTGTTGAACCAGACAACGAACCTAAAAGAGCTCTTCGACTACAAACAAAGCTTGTGAATGAAGTGCAATAGAAGGAATTAGGACTGGATATCCCAAAAAACAGTGAGGTTAACCACGAGAACGAAGAACAATAAGCACCCGTGGTAGTACCAATGAGACCAGTCCGTGATGTGGCAGTCCTACTCAACACTAATATGGCATCCAGTATATGAAAACCACCACTGCGTGGTAGATTGAGCTGAAAAAGAATATTGTACACCTCATTCACTCAATAGGGCAGTTCATTAGCCTTCCTCACGAGGATCCCCAAGTGGATATAAGAAAATTTCTAGAAATAAGTGACACGTATATTACGAATGGGGTATCATCTGATTATGTGAGATTGACCCCTTTCCCACTTTCATTATTGGGAAAATCAACGCGATAGTTAGATCCGGAGCTACAAAATTCCATCACTACATTAGATTATTTAGCAAAGAGATTCTTGAGTCAATTTTTCCCATCAGGCAACACTGTAAGGTTGAGAAGGGAGATCTTAAGCTTCAATCAGAGAAACGGAGAAGATATGTACCAATCATGGCTCAATTTAATCAAATGCTAAATGGTTGTCCACATCATTATCCGACAAATGACGTACTAGCTAACACTTTCTTTGAGGGTCTTGAATATACTGCACAAGTACTTCTTAATAGTGCAACAAGTGGGAAAACTTTGGTAAGGACGACCTATGATGAACTATTTGACCTCTTAGACAAACTCTCGGAGGGAAACCTAAAATGGAATGGAGAGGCACAAAGGACCACAGTGCAATGGGCTACAGGAGTTTTAGATGTGGATCAAGTAACTCTAATAACTGCATAGTTAGATGCAATGCAACATCAAATGACCACGCAATTCAAGCAACTCGCACTAGCTCAACAACAAGCACCAGTGAATGTTATACAACAAATTGTTTGTTGGTGCAGAGTTTGTTATAGTGGAGAGCATGCGACTGAATGCTCTGTAGCAAATCCAGACTCCGTGAACTATCTGGGGAATCTCCAAGAGGTGGAGGAACGCATAATTATGGTAATACATACAAATCAAGTTGGAAGAATCACCCTAACTTCTCATGGGGTGGAAATCAAAACCAGTACCAAAATAAAGCGCAAGGGCCCAACCAATACCAAGCACAAGGAAATGGGCCTCACTATAAAAATCATGGTCAATCCTGGCAAACAACAACGGGTAATGACTAATGAAGAGTAATTCCAAAAGCTTATGGTAGATAAGAATAGTGCCGACAATGCTAAAACCAATAAAAGGGTAGATAGGCAAGGAAAAGAGATGAGAAACATCCAAATGTCGCATAAGAATCTGGATAAACAAGTTGTGCAAATAGATAATATACTCAATTTGCATCCATAAGAAGGTCTGTCGGGTGACAGTGACTTGAAGCAATTGAATGTTATGAGTACCAGAAGTGGGTTACAACTAGAGGAGCTAGCTCTAAAAAAGAGAGATAGTGCAGTAGTAGGTGGGGAAAAGAAACAAGAAGAGGTGATAAAGGATTCAAATGTTGAGAAGATTGTTCCTCAAGTGAAACAACCTCTTTCTTTTCCACAGAAGTTCAAGAAGAAGAATAAAGATGAATGCTTCGGTAGGTTTCTCTCTCCTTAAACAGGTTCATATTAATTTGCCTTTGGTTGATATTATGCATGCAATCTCTAAATATACCATGTATGTGAAGGAGATAATGGCGAACAATAAAAGGTTGATGGAGTATGAAACTGTGACACTTACTGAGGAATGCAGTTATCATATTCAGAATAGACTACCCAAAAAGTTGAAGGATCTGGGTAGCTTCTGTGCAAATAACAATTGGACAAAGTGTCCATTCCCGAGGGTTATGTGATTTGGGTGCTAGTATTAATCTCATGCCTACATCCATGTACAAGAAACTTGGGTTGGAAAGTCCAAAACCAACCACTGTCATCTTATAACTTGTTGACTGATCTGTTGCAAGGCTAGAAGGGGTAGTAGAAGATGTGTTAGTTCAAGTGGGGTCACTGATCTTCCTGGTAGACTTTGTGGTTCTAAATTTTGAGCCTAATCCTAAAGTTTGATTCATCTTGGGATGACCTTTCTAAGCCACGGGGACAACACTGATTAGTGTAGATGCTAGGTAGTTGAATATGAGAGCTCAATATAAGGTTGAAGTGTTTAATGTCTATTGCACTTTGGAATTGCCTTCCATCTATGAAGAGTTGTCTCTTATCACTGTTGTGGATCTAGTTGTATAATCACATTGTATTGCTTTTGAGGACCCTTTGGAAAGAGTTTTGTTGGGATATGACATAGATAGAGATACATAAGCTCAAGAGATGGCTACGTGTCTTATTGTGGCATTAGTGGGAATGCAAAGAAGTGTAGTAGAATTATTAGATCATGTATTGGGGCCTCACCCAAACCCTCAGTTGAAGAAGCACCTAAGATAGAGTTGAAATCTCTGCCTGTTCACCTAAGGAATGCTTATTTGGGTAACAATGAAACTTTACCCACGATACTTTCTGCATAATTATTTGAACCACAGGTTGATGCGGCATTCAAAATTTTGAAACAAAGCAAGAAAGTCATTGGGTGCAGATGTCTGTTATTCATGGGATTAGTCCAACATTGTGTATACACAAAATCTATATGGATGTGGACCACATGCCAAGTGCACAACATCAACGTCGGTTAAATTCTTTGATGAACGAAGTGTTGAGAAAAGAACTGATAAAGTAATTAGATGCTGGATTGTGTACCATATTTTCAATAGTAAATGGGTAAGTCATGTGTAGTGTGTACCATATAAGGGTGGTATGATAGTGGTGAAGAATGAAAACAATGAGTTGATTCCCATAAGAACAGTTACTGAATGGAGGATCTGCATGGATTACCAGAAATAGATTGATGCCACGTGAAAAGATCATTACATTGTCCCTTTCATTGATCAAATTCTTGAGCATCTAGCAAGGAAGGAGTATTATTGCTTCTTAGATGGATATTCCATATATAATCAGATTTTGATGGCACATGCATATCAAGAAAAGACCACATTCACTTGTCATTATGACACATATGCTTTCAAACGCATGCCATTTGGACTTTGCAAAGCTCTGGCTACTTTCCGAAGGTGCATGATGGTCATTTTCAATGATATGATGGAGGACTTCGTGGAGGTATGAGTAAATTGTTGTTGCCACCAAGGCAACGAAAGATCTTTCTAATCTTTCTATCAAAGATCTAGTTGGACCATTTCGTGCACAGGAGAAGCAAAGATTTTTTCGTGAAGATCAAACCAAAGAGACAGCTTTCTAGTCCAGAACCAATGAGAATTCTCAAAATTTCTCAATAAATCAAAAAAAGAAAATTTACAATCCAAAAGAGAAGCAAGATCATGATGATTCTTCTAATAAGGTTGAAGAAAAATGTGAGAAAAGTTCTAGTCTTTTTTGTAAAATTTGCAAAAGGAATAATCACAATGCACTAAAATGTTGGCACAAAGGCAAGCCTCAATGTAACTTTTGTAAAAAGTTTGGCCATATTGAGAAATATTATTGGCATAAGCAATGGGATCAAACAAATTTTGTGAAGAACAGGAGCAAGAAAAGGAAGAAAACCTTTTCTTTTCTTCTTAATCTAATACTATAACAAATATCAATGAATTGTATGTTGATAGCGGTTGTAACAATCACATGACTTCATTTTCATCTCAACTAATAGTAGCATCACTACTAAAGTGAGAATGGGGAATTGAGCCTTAGTTGATTCAAAAGGTAAATGTTCCATTTGGATAAACTTAAAAGGGAGCGGTAAGCAAATTCATGATGTGCTTTATATTCCTGACATGGAAGATAATGTGCATAGTGTTAGTCAATTTATGGAGTTATTCTCCTGTGTTTAGAGATAATTACTATATGATTTATGATAAAATTGAGTCAAATCAAGTCATTGTTGAAGTAGAGATGATAAAAAGTCATTTTTCTTTATAATGCATTGAAAAATGAAGTTCTAGATGATTCATGGCTATGGAACAAAAGATTTTGGCTTTTGAATTTTCATGGTTTGAAGCTTCTCAAGGTAAAACACATGTTTTTAGGCCTTCCTGAGATACGTATATACTGAGAATAAGGTAGAGAATACTTCTACCATATCTTTAGATGTATCAAATAAAGAAAATAATGAGAAAAAGGAAGAAGTCCATAAAGGGGGAGAAATCTCCAATTCAAATGATAAAGAACCGCTTCAAGGAGGGACAAAAATATTGAGAGACATTTATCATCGATGCATCTTTGTCGGTATTAAGCAAGAAAATTATGAAGAGACAATAAAGAATGATATTTGGAAGAAATCCATGGCAGAATAAATTCGAATGATTGAAAAAATGATACTTTGGAGTTTGTGACTATACCTGAAGAAAGAGAACTTGTACGCCTAAAATGGATTTACAAAACCAAATTCGATCAAGAAGGAGATATTCAAAAGCACAAGAGAAAAGAAAATTTCAGTTGCACCTATTGTCAAACAAAAGAGCAACTTGCTAACATCTTCACCAAAGCACTTCCAAGAGAAAAGTTTTGGTATCTTCGAGAAGGCATTGAAGTTGTCAACCAAATGCATTAAGGGGGAGTGCTAGAATTAATGCATTCACACCTTGATGTTTGGTCTTCCAATATTGTCTCTTAGTTTTTCAAGAAGTCTTTTAGCAGTTTGTAATATTTTTATCTAATAAAGTTTGATACATGTATCTACTTATTTGTGCAAGACCTTTGTTTAACATTTTATTAGTATAAAAAGAGATGTAATAAATTATTCTAATCTTCTCAAGTGGCCTTAAGTAGCATATATAAAACTTGTGCATTCTCTAAAGATAATATTCTCCTTTTATATTTTCTACAAATTCATGGTTAGTCAGAAGAACAAATCTAATAGAGGTAATGGATTTAGATAGGTCAGTTTATGGGTTTATTGGTCAGAGCAAGGACAACACTCGTACTCCTAAATAAATTTTTTATTGAGTTGCATTCATCATTACAACTCCACCTTCAATGTAATCCAACAAGTGAACTCCCAAATGTGCAAGTCTGTGAACTTCTTTGCCACTTCTTTCTTATCTTCCTCAACATTAGAATTACTCCCCATGGACAGCCCTCTCAAAGCATTAACAACAACATTAGCCTTACATGGGAGATGGAGGATACTCATGTTGTAATCCTTAAGCAACTCTAACCATCTCCTTTGTCTGAGATTAAGTTCCTTCTGACTGAAAACATACTAGAGACTTTTATGGTTTGTGAACACATCCACATGAATGCCATAGATGTAGTGGCGCCATATCTTGAGAGCAAAACTAATGCTGCCAACTCGAGATCATGAGTTGGGTAGTTCCTCTCGTGAAATCTTAAGATGTCTGGAGGCATAGGATATAGCCTTACCTTTCTGCATCAACACACAACCAAGCCACACTCTTTAGGCATCCCAATAGACGACAAAACATTTTGGGTCAACACTAGAACAGTAGTTAACTGAGTTTTCAATTCCTGAAAGCTTTTCTCACAAGCTTTAGACCATTGAAACTTTATTTTCTGAGTAAACTTAGTCAATGGGGATGAAATAGATTATGACCCCTCGATGAATTATAGTAACCAACCAATCCTAAGAAACTCCTTATGTCAGTTGGAGATGCGGGTCTAGGCCAGTTCTACACTACTTCAATCTTCTGAATGTTAACTCAAATTCCTTCACCAGATACAATGTTGCCTAATAACGCCACAGATTCAAGCCATAACCCACACTTAGAAAACTTGGCATATAACTCTAGATCTTTAAGAGTTTGGAGGACTATTCTGAGATGATTGACATGATAATCTCATTCCTCGAGTAGATCAATATATCATCGATGAATACACTAACAAACATTTTGTGATACTGCTTAAATACTCTTTTCATGAGATCCATAAATGTTGCAGGACTGTTAGTCAAACCAAAGGACATAACAAGGAACTCATAATGATCATAACAGGGCCTAAATGTTGTCTTTGTGATGTCACTTTCTCTCACTTTTAATTGATGATAGCCGGATCTGAGGTCTATCTTAGAGAAACGAGTGGCACCCTGAAGTTGGTCAAAAAGATCATCAATTCTTTGAAGGAGATATTTATTCTTTATGGTGACCTTGTTCAACTGGCGGTAATTGATACACATCCTAAGAAACCATCTTTCTTTCTCGAATAAGACAGGAGCTCCCCAAGGTGAGACAGTCGGTCGGATGAAACCCTTATCAAGAAGATCTCTCAATTGCTCTTTTAACTCTTTTAACTCAAGTGGAGTTATTCTATATGGAGGAATGGAAATAGGTTTAGTATCAATAAGGATATCTATTTTGAAGTCTATTCTCTCTTAGGAGGGACTTCGGGATGATCTGGAAAGACCTCTAGAAACTCACTCACAACTAGAACTAATTGAATAAGCGGTGTCTTAACACTAGAGTCATTAACTCAGACTAAGTGATAAATGCACCCTTTGAGACTAACTTTTTGGCCTTAGGGTATAAAATGAAACGACCCTTAAGCACTATTGAACTACTCCTCTACTATAAAACTGGATTATTAGGAAATTGAAACTTTACTACTCGAGTTCTACAATCGACTGATGTTTAACAAGCATGAAGCCAGCCCATACCTAGAATGACATCAAAATCCATCATGTCTAGTTCAACTAAGTTAGCCATGATGTCTTTGTAATAGACACAAATAGTACAATCACGATAGAGTTTTTCTACTAGAATACACTCACCAACATGTGTGGATACACTGAAGGGCTCAAGAAGTTGTTTGGCGGAAATACAAAACTTCATGGCTACATAAGGAGTCACAAAAGATAAACTCACACACGGGTCAAGTAAGACATACACATTAATAGAAAAAACATTAATCATGTCAGTAACAACATTTGGCAAGTTCTCCTAATCCTGGCGACTAGCCATAGCATACAGACAGTTTGCTCCTCTGCTTATCCCTAAAGTAGCTCCTCTCAGAGTGCCTCTGTCTAATGGAGCCGCTCAAGAAGATTGGGCTTTGTCTCCCACATTACCCTACCTATTCTTAAGGCACTCTCTAATGAAATGATCAATCTTTCCACACTTAAAGTAGCCATTGTAGCCATCATGACATTCTCATGGATGGGTTCTACCACACTTAACACAAGGTGGGCTCCAAAACCCCTGTGCCACACTACCCTACGACTAAGAACCTTGAGCTCTGAAATTCTGAGAACTTTGATTAATGTGATCGTTCCTATTTCTCAGAGCACATGCACTACCTGATGATGGAGTGGATACAAATAACCTTTGCTGGAAAGATGACCGATTCTTATTGCCAGTCTTTTGCTGGCAAGACTTATGATTTGTTGTCTTAGCCTTTTTGCTGTGGAACTTTTCCCTATCTTTTAACTTTTCCTCCTCTACATGTTGTACATTAATCATAAGCCTAGCTATGTCCATGTCCTATCAACATAGCTGATCTACCCTCTTCATCAGGTAAACGGGATAGCCCAAACAAAAACAAACTCATTCTACTTCTCATATCAGCAACCATATTTGGAGCATAGTGGGAAAGTGGGGTAAACTTGAGCTTGTACTCTTGCACAATCATAGACTCCTATTTTAGATTAACAAACTCTCTTACATTTGCATCCCTTAGCTCTCGAGGAAACAATTGCCCCAGAAAGCATCCTCAAACATGGTCAAACTCAAAAATGGTGCTTTATCTGCCCTTTTCTTTTTCCACTGATCCTACCATATCTTAGCAACACCTTTCAGCTGATAATAACACAACTCCAAACATACTACATCAGCATCACACTTGACCTCAAACACTTCTTGAAGCTCTTCCACAAAATTCTCCGGATACTCAGTGACCTTCAACCCTATGACCTCAAAGACATTCATCCTCAGAAACTCACGGATCTTAGATGTATCAGCAACATCTTGATGACCTACTATTTGTTGACCAACCTGATTTGCAACAACCTGAGTCAACTTTTTAATATCATTCCTAAACTCAGTATTGGTGACACCACCCTGAAGGGGTTACACTTCTGGTGCATTGAGAGCTTATTGACCTTGAGTATTAGCATTAATCTGAGTAGGACATCCTCAAACAGCTCTTCGTGGAGTCATGATCTTAAAATACATGCGTAAGCACGAGTTAGAGGAAACTTTTATAGAGTTTAACTCTATCGCACAAACAAGAGTAAGAAGAAAGTAAAATGTTTCTAAATGTTATAGACTCCTAATTATAGATGTGGCGAGCTTCACACCGATAACTACTACTCTACAAATACGGCTTCATAGAAACCCTAGGACTCTTGAACTCTATGCCCTGATACCAACTTTGTCACACCTTGAGCCCATACCCTAGACTTGGCCACACTCGAAAACCATTTCTGATCCCCAAGCAAACCCTTGGCCTGACTGTATATTTAGCGAAAGATTTACTGAAGAATAGAAGTTTAAAAATAGAATTTATAAAATACAAACTCAAGTAATTACTTTTCTCAATTGTCTAAAAATATATAAGTGCAATAATAATAGTACTTTACAAAATAATCTCAAAACATCTTAAACAAAAGGGAATATTGAGAAACTCATCAACACTAACTATCTATGAAGCCTTTAATACTAGGATAGAAGTTGAGACAAGACCTACAACAACTCAATAGTAACATGAAAGTAAATTGTGAAATCCTCCGAAAAGCAAAGAGGCTCACCAAAGTTGTTTGAAGCGTAAAGCGATCTCAACGAAATGTCTGTTGATGATCCTGAACACCTATATCTGCATCATCAAAGATGCAAGTCAAATGACATTAGTACATTGAATGTACGAGTATGTAATATAGTTGAATAGCAAACAACTGAAAGAAAGGGTTGTAATAGATGTAGATATATATACTCAACTGAATATAAAGAAATAAGGAAGTGAAAACATTAAAACTTTCTAATAATACTTTCTCATTCTCTCAACTTTAGCATATTAAGTGATATATAAAAATACACTTTAACTCTAGTGGTATATTCTCTAATCGACAGCCATCACTATGAGCTAAGTGATGATACATCGTCTTGTCCATGCTGCTATAACTTTCCTATATCGTGCCAAGATATAGGACATCTCAACTAAGTGGATCTACTAAGCTATGCCTGAAGACTCTAAGGATTTATCTAGAAAGTATGATCATGTACCTATGTTGGCAAGACATCGTTTATGGGGGCTGTGAGTTGTCTGAACTCTCTTTCATATAGGTGCTCAATACTAATTCCAATAATACCTGCCTTTGCTCAATGTATAAAAACATTAATCTTTTTCTAATTTGAGATAATGCTCAACTATCCTTTTAAAAGAGGCAATGCTCTGAATTAACTCTGACCTTATTACTGGTTTAGAAATCAAAATTTCTTTTTTCTCACTGTAAAAATGATAAATTTTGAAGTCAATAATTTCCTTAAGCTTTACTCAAAACGCCTCTTTAAACTTTCCTCAAAACTCCTTTTACTTTATGAGAAAATTAATTTAAGATAATTATTCAGTTAAAAAGATTCTCATCAATAACTCAGTGAATACTTCAAATAATTGGGTTCATGCGGAATAATAGGCATGAATATTCAACTTAACAATCTCAATACATAATATATATCAACTCGAAAATTAGGAATAATAACTCAGAATTCAACAACGAACTCTTCTCAAGAATTATCAAAACTAAGGATGTAACCCTAAATTATTCTTTACTGATAGAAAGTACATGTAGGGTGTGAGGAAGAACCCATTCCATCACTATGATAGTCTTACATACCTGGAAAGAGCAATGTTCTTGGCAAAATTGATGAAATTCGAAGGACGATAAAAAACCCTAGCTTTTCTCTTCTTGAATCCTTGCTCTAAGTGTTTGAAGTGTTAAAGAATGTAAAATAATGTTTTGGCACTATTTAGACCTTAACTAGATGAAAAAAACTTGTGGGTTAGGCTTAGAGAGGGTGGGAAAAGGCCAAACTACCCCTCCTTAAAAGCAGTCAAAAATCATCTGCGGGGCCACCTACGAGTCGTGGTTTGACCCAAGGATTGTAGATCCCATCCATGGATTCTATATTGAGTTTTTAGGCCTCAAAAGTCCATTTATGGATCCAAACGACAACTAGTAGGTTCACCTATGACCCATTGGTTGGATCCGTACGATTTGGGTCCCAAAAATTGACCCTAGTACTCTACCGACGACCTGATAGGATGGATTGGTTTTTCAACCCATGGCCCATCAGTTGGGGTTGTCGTAAGACTCAGAAAACTGTGGTCTTGTAGTCTTTGGTAAAATGGTCATAACATTTTACTCTGACCATGATATGAGATAAACTTGTTTGTGTTGGAAAGAGGATTCAAAGACCTTTAATTAGGTAGGTCATAGGCCCACTTAATTCAATAAGGGCTGGGAGATATAATTGTTTGAAGTTGACTGAAGTAGAATCTTATGTCAAAACTTAATTAGAAATAAAGATTTCAACCCAATTTTGCGCTAGGGGTTCTTGAGACCTTCAATCATATCCAAATTCATTTGAACACCAAAGAAATGACATTTACACATGAGTAAATTAAGGATCACCCGATTCAATTTTATAGCCAGTTAAAGAATGGTTCGGGCCTTAGATTAGAAATTTTCGGGGTGTTACAAAAAGAATGACATGCTAGGGCTTAACTCATATGATTTTCCTTAGAATTGTCGGCATAATTCACTTAAACACCTCATCTATAAATTATACCTAGAGGTATTAAATAGGCAGATTGAGTTGAAATTGGAGATATAAAAATGAGTTGAAATTGGAGATATTGAAATTAGTTGAAATATAAATCTAATTGGGTCATGACCCATCCAAATTTTCTAAAAATTGGGTTAGGTCATATTATTATTTTATCATATTGTTGCTTAAACTTTACTACCAAAATTTGAATTTCAACTTAAGAAAATAAAATAATAACTTATAAATAGATAGATAAATCCTAGAAGATATAATATAGATACTTATTGATACCTTCAAATGGGAACATACATTACACCAATGCAAATAAAAAGTCTTAACATAGATTGAAGTTGGAGATTAAATTGGGTTCACTTGTAGATTATTTTAAAAAGGGTTAAAACTTGAATGAGTTGAGATTGACCCAATTAAAATTATCTTGAGCTCAACCCATAAAATTATAAACAAATTACCTATGTTTGTGCTCATTTAATTTCGACACCCCTAGTTATACCTATTGAACACCTTCACCAACCAACATTTGAACGACTTAAGCATACTTTGCCTACATGGCAGGTCTTCTCGGAGACATGTAAAAGTGACACATGTGTCCCTTTTCTCCCATATGATATGACAATTCTTTAATAAATAAAAACCCCCAATGTTAAAAGAAACCCCAAATTTTAAATCCACATTTTACCTTCCACATTATAGACCCTAAAATCCCTCTTTTTTTGCGATTGCTAATGTTTGCGTAATCAAGGACACAACTTCCGATGCAAGTGTCTATAATCGTGCAATAGTATAATAACCCAACCAAGGGTTGGGGTCGTATCCCAAAGGAGTGGGCGTGAGAATTAGTGGTTAAGTGTGAAAGTTCTAAAGCTAATCGTAGCTAAAGACTTTGGCGAATGAAAACATAACAAATTAAAAAGGGCGACGCAAGCGTCAAGTATCAAATGGGAGTTTGTAATCAAGAAACAACTAAAACATTGAAAATAAGGAAAAATACAAGTATGGAGATGGGATTCTTGGGATGCGATAGGAATATGGGATAGACTAAATCATGGGCACATGCTTGTGATAGTAAATTAATTGTGTATTTGTGACTAGGCTAGACTTTAAAGGGGATAAGCTCTCTCTCGAGCAACTTACCCTGTTTTAAATGTGTTCCTTTCGAACACCCACTTGTCGCATGAAGAACTACCTCAGTCTTAACCTACTCACTCTCCCTAGCTGAGTGTGTGAACATGGGACTAGGGTTCACTCTCTCGAGCTGGCCATCAATTTAGTGGTCTTAGTTCTCGAGCAAGTCGAAAACACATATATGAGATTATATTTACAACTATAACCTCATTAGATTCATCCACAACCACTAAACGAAATCACATTTAAACTACGAATAAACTATCAGCAACCAAGACCCAACAACAAATCTAACCCATATTCACAAAATCACACCCCAAGAATTAGGGTTTTTACCCACACATGTAAAAGAGATAAAGAAGTATACCAATCTCAATTTTCATCAATGGGTATGCAAGATGGAGTTTTAAAACAGGCAAAAGGTGAAAAATCCAAGAGACCCAAGTCTAATTTCTTGAAGATGAAACCCTTGAAAGCTCCATGTTCTTCGAAACCCTCTACAATACTTTAGGAGAATATCTCAAAGACTCTCTCTAAAACATAATACTCTAGAAACTAGGTAAAACAAGGTAAGAATTTTCTACTAAGAATAAAAACTAAACTTGTATTTATAGTTTTAATAAAATGTGCTCCGAAGGATCTTTTGGCGTCGTTAGTCAGAATCGCGGATCAACTTGGTGATTTGCCCTTTGGGGTAGTTCATTGCCATCTTGCACCAGTCTTCTGCATCGTCGTGCTCTGGGTCATTGGCGGCATGGTACTGTTTCGCAGAAATGCTCAGCAATATGCCGACTGGTCCCTTTTTTCACTGACTTCATCCTTTTCTTCAGGACTCAGTACATTGAAACAAAAGGCAAAGTAAGTCCCTTCGACGACTCGCCAAGTGGACTTGGTGATCCTTAGGCCTTTATTTCTTCGTTCTTTTTAGCCTTTTCGTTCCTTTTTGAGACGTAGTGTCCACGCTTTCCTTAAAACTTCAAATAGTTGAAACTTAAGGGTTTTCATCAGATATTGAGATAAAATAAGCATTTAAGGACACAATTTCTAGTAGCCCTGATAAGTCCAATTTGTGGACTCCTCAATTGCCAATCTCTCTTCTTTGTCATTCTTTTTTATTTTGTCTCTCTTCGTCATTCCTCATCTCCATCCATATTGTTTGTTAGATATGTCACAAATTTTAATGAATATTGAGGAAGTCTCTCATTCATACTTGTGCTTTCTCACACATTACATTGAATATGTTGATTTTATAACTACAACTCTTTCTCATACATCATTTATAACCACCTCCAATCCCTTACATGACTTCTTTAAACTTATTTAATTGAATAAGTTTTAATAATATAATTTAATATTAGTTAATCATTCTCCCTTTTAAATTATACTATTTACAGTCTATATATAAACGTCATAATCTAGTAGGTGTAGTCTAGATCATTTTTGGATCATGATATCAACCCTTATATACCTTATTAGTGTTGAAGTGTAGATGGAATTGGTACAATCTAAACCAAGCACATGAAAAAGTATCGATTGTCTTAATTATCTATATATTTTGACCAGTGGAAATAGTCAATTATCCAATTTTTACAATGGTAACAAAGTACAAATTGCTACTTTTCAATGGTAACATTTACTTTTTTTAGTGTATAAAAAGAAGGATTAATGAACTCTTCCATCCTATTCTATTTTAAAATACTTCAACATCCCTTTTAAATATGTCTCAAGTAGCTCGAACATCTAATGCCAATTGGTCTTACGTTTGTCGTTGTGTTAATTCAACTATATTGAGGACGTCACACACCAATACGAACCCAGGTCGACAATTCTTTAATTGTGCAATTGGGGCATGCACTTCTTTTAAGTGGCTTGAAAATGATTCATCAACTATCAGCCCATAAAAATTGAGTTCGTGACTCAAGACATCAAATTTTCAAGGCGTTACCAAATTTCAAATATTAGAAAGACTTCAAAACTTCAAAGAAAATAGGGGTTTCTATTGACTTTATTTGAAGAAGCCGAAGAGCAGAGGGGTCACTTTAAAGGATTTCTATAAGACACCGAAATAGATAGGGATTGACTAAAACAAAGGTTGATATTGGTTGAAGAAAAAGAGAAAGGTCTAAAAATAATATTGTATGGTTTGTTGTTAGTGTTTGCTTTTTGGAAATGTGTAACAGGGATACAATAGTACAATCTTATATCTTTTACTCATGTAGTAGTATAGTCCATTAATAAAATGATGTCTTTCTCATATGGTAAGACGACAATGCATTATATATAAAATTTAAAGTCGATAATTGGCAACAATATCCATCAAAACAAAAGTAACACTTACATAATCCAACTGTCTTGAATATCACTTCAAAAACCAACTACTTCAACAACCAATTGTCTTAAAAGGCACTTCAAAAACAAACTATCTCAGAAACAAACTGTCTTTATATTCAAACACCAAAAACTAATTATCTCAAAAACCAACTGTCTTAACAATCAACCACCAAAACCCAACCATTCAGAAAGCAATTGTCTTAAAACCCACTTCTAAAACCAATTGTATTAAAAAATCAATAATCAAAAATGCCTTACCCATCACCGTTGAGCTCACCATTGAGCTCCATAACAATACCTATCACGTCCACTGAACTTTCATCACCACCTTCTTTTCCCTCTTATGCTTTTTGGATCAACTTACAAACGATCTGAAAAAAAATGGAAAAAACTCTATCTATATCAATATTCTATTTGAGAGATAATAAAGATAAGTATATATGAGATTGACGTGAGAAATGTTTGTTATACATGCCTGAAGCTGCTATATTTTTTTGGCTATATTAGACGAGTGGAATGGATCGGACCGGAGACGAATGGAAAGAAAGGGATCGCATTGGTATTGGTTAGGCAAATATCTCACCTTTCGGTGAGAGGGGTGCCGAGATCCTAGGGCAGCGGGATCTTCCCATCATGATCGACTAAAGGGAAAGCCACAAAAACAATATTGGTTCGAATCCAATTCACCTTCTTCTACATTCTCTTCCAGTTTCTCCTTTTTTTTCTTCTTCTTCCTTCTTTTCCAGCTTCTCCTCTTCTCTTTGTTATTCTTTCTCCACTTCGATCCTCTCCTCTTCATTTTCTTCTCTTTCAGCTTCTCTTCTTTTTCTTCTTCGTTCTCTTCCAGTTTCTCCTCTTTTTTTTTCTTTTCTTTTTGCCATCTTCTTCTCCTCTTGTTCTTTCTCTCCTTCCTTCATCTATTCTACAACTTCATTAACTTCTTCTGCAAAGTATTCACCAACTAAATAAAGATCTTCATCGACTATTGCTAATGCAAGGATTTCATCCACATCAAGTGCATCACTATCTTCATTGACTATTGGTGTTGTAAAGTCTTCATCAACTGCTGCATGATTAGTGGTATAGCATTCTTACAAATAAATTATTTTACACAAATCATATATAAATTAGTCTATCTTTATTTTTATTGTTCTTTTGAGTTCTCCTCAATTTCACATCTCGTGTAAAAGCACCAATATCCATCATTAATTGTTTAAATGATGCAATATGCTCACAAAAATTATCATCTTTACAATTACTCAGTATATTTTCTTTCCACTCGAAACACAATTCTCACAAGGTTGGTTGGAATTGTTATCACCCAATATTTCATCCTCCTCGTTCTCTACTATTAAAGTAAGGACCGTGACACCTTTCAAATTGGCCCTTAAGGCATCAATGATTGTGTCCTTCACTTTGTCCGTATATAGCTTTAATGTTGCCATGTAGTTTTGTTTTGTCTCACGTACAGTAGGTGTGAGGTATGGGTGCACAATCTCCAAAAAAATAAATATAAATAGTACATGACATTCACTATTTAACAAATATTGCTAGATAATAATAAATAAATGTATACCTTTGTACTTTTTCTTTTGTACTTAATGGATCACATTCGATAATATTATCGCTCTTTGTCATGTGCCATCTAAGTAAGTGGGGAATGGGCAGAGGAGAGCCCAAGCACTTCTTGGCATACTTACTAAGATTAGGAAAAGTCTCATATATCCGAACCTGAAATTAATAAAATAAATATTAACTAAACAAAGACTATGAAATACTATATAAGAGTTTATTATAAATCATGTATATAATTGATAATAAGTACCAGAAATGTCTAGGGGAAGCCATATAGAGTATACGATGTATTCCCTCTTTCATTATACACTTCACTCTACTTTTTCAAATTGATTTTGTTCTTTAAATACGTCACTATTAGATCAAAACACTCTTTCCCCCACGGATAACTCTTGAAGAAATCTAAATCATCCACCATCTTAATGTGGTTTTAATCCACAATCTTAGATCAATCATGGGGAAGAAATATCGAGTGAACGAACCAAAATAAAGAGCACTTCAACTTATGCACCTTATTCAATATGGTACCCTTGATCAAACTCATCAACTTTGTAGTAGTGACGTTCTTATTCTTGGTCACTTTATAATGAAATTTCACACCTTTCTGAAGTACTTTTTTCATTTTTGCATCACAAGAGTATGATGACCAATTCAGCCCCATAATTAATGCAAATTCTCTTAAGCCAAAGCAAGCATGCTTATCATTCACAGGTAACCACATCTCATGCAATTTTTTTTTTTTATAATTTTTCACGCATTGTAGCAACATATAATGGACCATCTGTCCATTAAACTTCAAATATTATGGAATATTCCTCAAGTGTCCATAACAAGTACCTTTTAAGTCATTGTAGATTTTTTCTTAAACTAAAAGTTTTCTACAATCACGATAAACATCCACCCGTTCTCTCATAGAAATTTTTGCTGGAAATGATCCTAACTCATTCATCCATGCCGTTAGATTATACGACTTACCAAAGATTTCTCTTGCACAAATTGGCAAGGATAGGGGATCATCATCCTCATCTCCAATATTTCGGGTATCTCTACTACTCTTTTCATCTCCACTGTCAGTTTTTTATTCACCAGATTCAACATCATCACTAGCCTGGGAACTACTATCCTCATAGTTGTCAATCTCTGCCATTGTATCAGAATTCGAGTAAGACTTAAGTTCTTCAACTACGGTCTTTTTATTTTTGATGATCTGAAAACTTCTTTAGCCTTTCTTTTCTTAGTTTTAGAAGCGTTAGGAATAGATCATTTAACGATGCTGCCTCTAGTTTTAAATATTTCGTACTATATACAAAAACATAATTTTCATATTAAAATATCAACCACTAGTCTATTAACACAAACAGAGTAAGGCTAAAAAAATTATGCAAAACATGTAGCAGTTCCAACAAAACTCGACAGTGTTGTTGACATAAACACCATTAAAGTCGACCAAAATATAGTAAAAACTTTCAATTCAATAAGCCAGATAAACATAAATATTCAAAAAATTCTACACATTATCCAACGCAAAAGGTCAATAATGATTCCAAATAAAAAGCATGAACTAAACGGGTGAGATTTTCAGAACTTTAAGCAAAAATCTAACCTTTGCTACTCTGCCAGAATAAAAAAATAAAATAGGCTAAAATTTATTTAAAACAGGATTAAACTTTCTTGAGAGGAATAAGATTGAAAAAGATCCAACTAAACTTGGGAAGAAGATTGAAAAACATTCAGCTGAACTTGGGGAAGAAGATTGATGAAAAAAGGCACACTCCACTTCATTTTTTAGGAACGATCATAGGGTCTCACTTTTCCTTAGGTTTTCAATAATGGAAGATGGAAGTTTTGTTGGAGAATGATCAGTTTTATAGAGGTTGATGATTTCGGTAAAGCATGTTTATGGAAGACGAAGAATTTTTTGAGAACGTTCTGAGGTTTCCTCAAAAAATATTTACCCAATATTATTAAATATTTTTTATATTCCTTGGGATTGTAATTTAATTTTTTGGAGGGATGGATTTATTTAATGTTGAAGTATTGGGATGAAAATGATATTTTATATACTTGTATTTATATCCCCAAGTTCTTAAACTGATGAAAAGGTCCATGATCCCACAACCCAACCCCATTTTTTCACTTTTTCTAACCCTAACCCTAAAAACTAATTAGAAAAAAGGTTAAGTGGCTATTTCTCAAATTAAGTTTTGGGAGTGTCCCCCTTGCCAATTAATATCATCTTACTATGGTTTAATATTCTTTAACATTAAATTGGAATTCTGTAAAAATAAAATGACAAGTGCATGTGATTTTAGGTCTTTTTGATACAGAGGGAATAGGTTAAAAAAAAATTAATTCATCACCATTTTGCGAATTTTATACCTAAACGAGTTTATTGACTCCAATTCTTGTGATACTATTTGGTAGTTTATGAGGGTCTTATTAAGAGTTAGTTGATACCAGATTGAAAAAGAATATGAGGGTGAGCATATTGGTACAACTTTATCAAAAGAACGTTCTTTTGATGTATTTGTTTGAATTGGAAGGGGAAAATGGAGTATTGGTGAATGACCTCGAAGATGCAATGCTTAGAGATACTCGAAAATCTTCAAGTTGGAACGTGGAAGATTCTTATTTGGATTATATGTTGAAGGTACAACTCATTTTTATAATTTTCTCCATAAACAGTTGGTTATTACTTTAAGTTTCCCGGGTAAATTATGATTCACATGCTTTGCTAACACAAGTAGAAGAGTATTTGAAGAAAGAGAAGAATAAAGTGTCTCACTATATTTATCTCCATATTTAGTAATGAGAAAAAACCTTTGGAGACTTTGCTTCTTGTTTTTGTGATATTAATCCTCTGCAGCCAAATCTTAAGTGCTATATTACTTAAAGAACATCTTCACAGTTGGTGCAAGGTGGTGGTTCATCAATGATTTTTTTAATTTTGTTCAAGGAAAGTTAACAATCTCATATTTCTACAGTACTATGCATGTTTTTGGTTTAAAAGTATTCGCCTAATAGATTCTTGACTTGGAATGCTGAAAATTCAGGCCTCCGTCATGTTGAAAATCTTCCTTTAATTGATTTGATTTTAGTGCTGAGTCAAAATTTGTGTTGTAGAAAGTGATAAATGAATTGTTGGTTCTATATACCAATCAGTTACTTAAAATTTTAGTCAAATTTCTAACCTCACTGAGAGATTCACACAATCAACGTCGCATTAAATGTTACTTCGAGTGTGGGTTCACTCATTTAAATTTAACAAAAAAATAAAAAAATATAACACTACTATGTATGATTTTGGAAGGAAGCATGGGTTCACGTGAACCTAGTGAGCCCCTCCTACATATGCCTCTGGCTGAAAGTTCAGGCTCATTTTACCAAATGATACCATAACACAACCATCATCCTCTGTATCAACATTTCAGTTTGATGTCCATTCTTTGGAGTTGATTTTAATATTATTTTATATGTTCTTTATAACAATATTTTACTATAGCAACCAAAACATATCGTTTGGTTGTAATGGGTTTAACGCATAACACAGGCGGATGTCTGTGAAAGTGCAAGAGAGGGTCAATTGTTGTTTTTTTTTTGAGTGGCTGATTTGTGAAGATCCTTAGTCGACTACTGTTTGCAAAGAAGTATATTGAAAGCTTGAAAGTGCATAAAGTAAACTTGACATGAAATGTTTTATATTGGTTAGGATCCAAAAATGGATCTTAGGTCAAGTCCCCTTGGGTTGCAAGGGTGTTCTCTTCTAGCTTGTGTAACCTTTGATGTGAGTAGAGAGGTGAGTGTAATTTTTCACTATTAACACTCATATTTATTTCACTCTTTTTTGATACAAAGCCTTACCAATAATAGTCTTTTCTCCTCTCGTTTTTGTTAACATAGTAGAAAAAGGTAATACAATGTGTAACACCTAGTATGCTAGAAAGACGAAAATGCAGAATTCAGAAGTTGCAGGTGCCACCAATGGTCCCACCTACGGATTGTAGGTTGACCAACGGATGTAGGTGCGGTCTGTGGTTGGCCACGTGCAACCCCCTCCCCAGAAACCCAGAAAATCTAGCTAAGTCTAGACCTACGCCAGAACCTATGGACTATAGGTGGGACCACAGTCCATGGTTCAAGATCCCCTAATGCCATTCTCTGAAGCCAGTGACGACTGACTAGGATGAACTGTAGGTCAGTCGATGGTCCATCCGTCACGCCCGTCGATTGGCCCCGACAGCTTTTAAGTCAGGGGTCTTTTGGTCTTTTCCCTATGCGTTGGACACCTAAACTATGTCATTTAACCCATAAACTACGTCGTTTTGGTCAGTTTTATCTTAGTAACTTAATCAGACTTTACCCTAACCAATTCATTATGAAAGAAATTGATCAAACCAAGAAAAAGAAGATTGAAAGCATCGACCAAACCCTCTTTGAGAATGCAGCAAGTTTCCTTTGGTTCCAGCCCCAAAATTGAAATATTTCTCCATGGAATTCATCACCAGGTATGTGGGATTTCACTAGTGGGTTCCTTTCACCCATTAGGTCCCTAGAATTCAGTCAGATTCTTGATTTCCTTCATTATGTTTAGACTTAGGGTTTCTAGAGTATTACGTTTTCATAACTATGTTGCTTAATTCTTATATGAAATTTAGAACCCTAGTTGTGTAGATTTGTTTAGTTCATGAATTACACTTGCTAGGTTAGTTTATACAGTTATACATGCATTAATTTTCAAATGTTTCATTATCAGTACTTAATGTTGCATTTTTAGTTAGCATGTCAGAATCTTGAGCTATCCAGTTTAATTCAGTTGTGTTATATTGTACACACTCTAGTTGGGAGTAGGATTAATACCGAGTCAGACTAGGGTCAGTTACCCTCATAGTACCGAAACTACGTTCCCCCGTAGGTTAAGTCCCCTCTGTTGCAATCATATTTAGTGATCACGTTTGTCATGCCTTTATACTCCTGGCAAGGTATATAGGGTCCTCTCGATGGGGCGTAACATTGGACTCCACGTTTCTCTCATGTCGTTTTATGTCGGTTATTAGTAGCTCCCATAGTCAGATTCTAGAGCATTGATCAAGTTACCAGTTACATTTCAGTATTCAGCTTCAGCATGTTATGTACTTGGTCATTGCATTCAGTTTAGTCCATATTCAGTATTTTCAATATATTCATCATGTTTATCTTATATCATTGCTCAGTATGTGTTGTTCAATTATGTAGTTCAGTTTTATCCTATCCTGCATGCTCAGTGCCTTCATGTACTTTCGCATACTTTGCGCTACATCTTCACGTGATGTAGGTTTAGGTCCTTAACATTCCGATCAAGTGTAGATCAATTCCTAATCCGTATTCAGTATTAGTAATGAGTCCTCATTTTTCGAGGATGATTGATATGTTTTCTATTTAGTCCTACGTTTTAAGTTTCAGTTTTGCTAGAGTTAGCTAGGGACATGTCCCATCTAACAGAGCACGTATGTTGTGCACGTAACCACACTAACTTTACATTAGGATTTCAGTTTATTTACAATTTATTTAGAAGTCAAGCCTTTAGTTAGGAATGCTCACATAACTTAATATGATCCTATTTCCTAGGAGTTAGCTTTGCACAATCTATTTTGTTTGATGTGTATATAAACTCCATTGGAGTCTCATTAATGGATATACTTTATTCAATCTACTTCTCTGAACTTATATGGTATCAGCACCGAAACACTCTAATGAGTACGCTAATCAAAAATAAAATTTTCTGCACTAATGGCCCCTTCCACTCCAGTTATCAATGCTAATACTGCCCATATCCTCAAACACTTGGTTCAATTTAACACATCATCTCAGTTGCCCATTTGGAAGGCTAAATTTGCCATGCTACTTCATGGCTATGACCTTTAAAGGATTTGCAATAATATTTAACTATTTAGGAAGGATACAAAATCTTTCTTTCAAAAGAAGTTTAGTAAAAATGTCAGCTAGTGGAAAATCGATGCTAATGAAAGATATTTCAATATCTCGGTTTAAAACATTATCTCGGATAAAGTATTCGATATTAGGTTTATTACCATTCCATAATTCATATGTCGTATTTTTCATAGTGGGTTTAATTAAACATCGATTTAGCACATGACATGTTGTACTTACAGCTTCTGTCCAAAACTTGTGTTGAAGAGAATGCTCAACAATCATTGTTCTCGCCATGTCTTGTAGTGGCATCCTCTTCCCTTCTACTACTCCATTTTTTTCAGTGATTGAGGTGAAGAGAAGTTGTGAGTGTATCCTTTTTCATTGCAAAAGTTTGCAAACAATATGTTTTCAAATTCTCCTCATGGTCGCTTCCTATAGATAAGATATAGTAACCTTTATCTTGTTAAACCTTTTCATAGAAAAACTTGAAGTACTTTAAAGTATCATCCTTATGAGATAAAAAGATTATCCGGGTAAAACGAGAATAATCATCAACAATAACAATTATGTACCTTTTAACTCCGATGTTGGTTGTTCTAGTAGGTCCGAAAAAGTCCATGTGTAATCACTGCAGTGGTTTATTTGTGCATACAATATCTTTTCCAGAGAATGAGTTTCTTGTTTGCTCACCCATTTGACATGCGTCGGAGATATGATCTTTTGTATAGTCCAATTTAGGTAAACCTATTACGAGATCATTGTTAACCAGTTTCTCTATTAGTCGGATGCTTGCATGACAAAGATTCTTATGCCAAATCTAGGGATCATCAATCATTGATGCTAGGCAAATATGTTGTCCAGTTTTTTTTACATAATCAAGAATATAGACATTATTTTCTCTACTTCACTGTAGTAGATTGTTTCTAGAGTGATCCTCTATTACACATTTATTCTTTTGAAATCGGACTTCCAGATTTGAGTCACATAGTTCACTAATACTCAACAGATTATACTTTAGTCCTGTCACTATGTAAACATTTGTGATATCACAAGATTCATTGAAAGTGATTGTACCAATACCAGTAATTGTTCCCTTTGATTTGTCACCAAAATGAATGTTTCCTCCCTTATATTCCAGAATAGATTTAAATAAGTTTTTATCTCCTATGATGTGATTTGAACATCTGCTATCCAGATACCATTTTCCCTTTGTTTTTCTACGGTGAACCTGCAAAACAAAATTATTATCTCCTTTTATGTACCCAAGCTTTTTTGGGTCCTTCGAGATTAGGGTTATCCGAATTTCTTTGGGTCTCCAAACCCATTTAGTGGTGTTATGATTTCAAAACCTGCAATTGTAAGATAAATGCCCAACTTCCCACAATAATGACAACTTTTGAGAATGTCTTCATCTGAGATGGAATCGTTACTGTTAATTTTTGAATCAATCAGCTTATAGGACTGATTACACCTATAGTAATTTCCATTTGAAGAATTTCTGCTGTTAGAGACCTTTTTATGAGTTTTAGAGGAATTTTTTTAAGAATCATATTTGTTTTGAAAATCCTCAAGGGCAGTTTTTCCAGTACTTGAATTTCTTCATAAAGAAGATCTTTTTCAACTTCACTTACTTCTAATTTTATTTCTAAATTTCTCTTTTCAGTTTGAAGATTTCAAAAATCAGTAAAGATTCGATTAAGGTCCGTCACAACACAATCTAGAAAAAAAATTTTATTCATTACACTTATTACATACCTCATTGCTTGATTCTCCAACTGCCATGAAACATATATTTCCAATTTCTTCATATTCATTTCAGAATTGTCTTCATCACTCCAACTCCTTAGTGCTTTGTTCGTTTGATTTTCTCTGGAACAATTTTTCTTTTCTTTTGGACATTCACCGGCTGTATGTCCATATTTTCCACATTCATAGCATTTTCCATTAGTTTTTTATTGAACACTAATTTACCTTCCTTTTCCAAAATTTCTTCTATTTCAATTGTTTTTGGACCTACTGAATGATTCCATGAATGATCTAATAATTAAAGAAATTTCATCTTCTGCTAATTTGTCTTCTCCTTTGTCTTCCTAACTAGCATTGAATGGCAAAGTTTTCTTTTTGGTATCTTCATGGCCTTTATTGTTCAGATGTGTTTTCTCAAAAGCAACTAAGTCTCCTTTTACCTCATCATAGGTTAGAGTGCTTAAGTTAATACTCTCCAAATCAACTACTTTGGCATACCATCAAGGTGGTAGACTTCTGAGAACTCTTCATATATGATCAACGGGGGGGGGGGGGGGTTATGTTTTTTCCTAAGTGTTTTAGTACTCCAATGATCTTACTCAATCGTGCAAACATGCTTTCGATTGTTTCTCCTTATTTCATTTGAAACAGTTCTTATTCATAAACTAGCAAAATGATGATGATTTCTTTGACCTTATCAGTTTCTTCATACGTGACCTCTAGTTTGTCCCACATTTCCTTCACAGTATCACAACAATAGATTTTCTCATATTCCTCACCATTTATAGCGTTATAAAGAACATTTTTTGCTATAGATTTCATTTGAATAATCTCCATTTGTTCATTCGTGTAGTTCTCCAAACTTGGGATGGTGGAGGACTGCCTTTCGTCTGAACCTTTTGTAGTGGGAATAGAAATATCACCAAGCTTGATAACTCTCCAAACTTTCACATCATAAGATTTTATGAAGGTTTCCATTCTAAATTTTCAGTGAAAAAAGTGTTTTCCATTAAAATATGGAAGTCTTGTTTGAGAGTTTCCTTCTTGAAATAGTGCTCCCATCGTTTGTTGAGCCATGATCTTTTTCCCACCTATTCTTAGACAGATTTTTGTGAGATGAGGCTCTGATACCAATTGAAAGTGGACTAGGGAGGGTGAATTGTTGTATTTTTTGTGAGTAGCCGACTTATGAAGATCCTTAGTGGACTATTGTTTGCCAAGAAGTATACTAAAAGTTGGGAAGTGTATAAGGTAAAGTTGACACGAAATGTTTTATACTGGTTGAGATTCAAAACAGATCTTACGTCCATTCCCCTTGGGTTGCAAGAGTGTTCTCTTCTTGACTTTGTAACCTTTGATGTGAGTGCAGAGGTGAGTGTAATTTTTCACTATTAACACTTAGATTGTTTCCACTCTCTTTTTTCTTTTGATACAAAGCCTTACCAACAATATTTTTCTCTCCTCTCTTTTTTGCTTACAAAGTAGAACTAGGTAATACAATACTTGTTAAAAGTATAAGAGAGAATGTAAGATGATTCAGACTCATTGTATATTTCTCCAATGGTAGACAAGTTATCTTTTATAGTTCACGAGACTTGAATCTTTCCTCCGAAGAGATAGCAACCCAAGAGATTTGATCCTTGGAAAAAATGGCAGGGGATCCTTATTTTCCAAGAATAACGTCAAGGAAAATCACCGGCTTCCTTCTAGATTTGGCCTTGAATCACTTTTGATCTCAACTTCCTTGATTGAGATATAACCGTTGAATTTTCCTTCCTTGATTGTTCTTGTCTTGGGTTTGTAACTTGATTTCTTGATTTAGATCAATTTAGCCATTGTGTCTTCCTTCTTTATTGATGAACTTTGATTTGTAATCTTCAGTTTGTTCGTTTGTATGCTTGATTGAATATTTTCTGATCTTTGTTAGATCTCCATCTCCATGATAGCTGGAATAATTTTATTCCAAGTTTCATTCTTGGTTCTTTCCTTTTCTGATGTTGTGTCCTATAAGAGCTAATTTTTTATCATTAAAACCTTGCGCTAACAGTCTGTATTACTCCCTTTGTTGTTAGATTCTTTGACAATAACATTGGCAAGATAAATTTACTTATTAGTCTACCCAGTTTTACAATTCTTTTTTGGGTAGATATCTTTAGTTCATGAATAGTTTTTGAAAATCACTTTTCTTGATGTGGGTTTTTCGGAAACAACCTCTCTACCCCTCAAGAGGTAGGGGTAAGGTCTACATACAAGGCCCCCTAGACCCCACTTGTGGGATCACACCGGGTATGTTGTTGTTGTTGTATATGTAGTTCATAAACAAAGAATGATGGGTTGATTATGCAATGCATTTGTTCTTTTATTGCGAGTCCATGTTAATATATATATATATATATATATATATATATATATATATATATATATATATATCTTCAACAAGGGCTTTAAATCAATCTGCCCTCAACTGCTTAAGCTAGATTTATTTTGAAAACAAATCAGGCATATCATAGGTAGGGTGGGCATAGTTGGGGAAAATCCAAAACTATCTTCTTCTTTTTTTGGTTTGAATTTTAAGTACAGATTGGATTGCAGATTCAATTGCTTATATAAAGATGTTTAATTAGTATATTACCAAAATAGAGCACGGTTATAGGGGGTAATTTTACAAAGAGTCTTATAAAATTGCAATTAAATTCAATTGAACAAACAATACTCCATTTTAGAATTACTTTGAGGAGATCTACAAAATTTCAAAGATCTCAACGATCGATCTAAGATCTCAGTGATCGATTAAAGATCTCGGCGATCAATCAAAGATCTTGGCGATCAATCCTTTTCTCGGGTAAGCACATAGGAAGTGAATTAACCTTTGATTCCTGGATTCATGTTCTTCTAATTGTTGCTAGGGTTTAATATTGTGCTAATATTCTTTAAAATAAAACTGAGTTCGAAATTTGGAAAAAATAAAAGTGTACGTGATTGCAAGTCTTTTTAATGTTGTCAAAGGCAAGCTTAAAGAGCGCCTTTGACAACACTAAAGAAGTCTTCAAATCACTTAGACTTTTCTTTTTGCAGAAATTCGAACAGAATTATATTTTAAAGTATTTTAGGATGATATTAAACCCTACCAACGATAAGAACATGAATCCATGAATCAAAGTTTAATTGGAACTTCCTATGGGCTTACCCGAGAAACGGATTGATCGCCAAGATCTTTGATAGATCGTCGAGATCTTTAATCGATCACCAAGATCTTTGATCGATCATTGAGATCTTTTGAAATTTTTTGGCTCTTCTCAAAGTAATTCAAAAGTAGTGTATTGTATATTCAATTGAATTCAACTACAATTAGTTTATAAGACTCTTTGTGAAATTACCCCTTTTAACCGTGCTCCTTTGGTAATATACTAATTAAACATCTTTATATAAATAGAATTTCTAAGATCAACAATATAAAGAGAGTTTAACCAAATATTGTGATACTTCAATACACTTTTTGGCTTTATACCAAGTTGTCTTGTGACTAAGGTTGGAAGTTCCAATAGTTCGGAGTGGATATAAAAAATTCAATTAGGATTTTAGGTTTTTTGATTGAAGAATACAATTCAAATCCAATCCAAACAACCTTGGATTGGATAAAATTTCTTCAATTCATCGTCAAACTAATCATCTTGGATATTTTGATTTATTGAGCCTATATGTTAAGAGCTTAACTCCAGATGTACGACTGCGCACCGACTCCAAAATTGTTTAAGTCCTCTCTTCTCTTCGCATTTCAAGAGGGTTGTTTTTTTTCCTTTCCTAATCTCATAATCCTAACCCGTGACTATTAACTTCCCTGAAAAGTCATATTCTAGGAGATTCAATAAGCTACGACAAATGTTTAGCCTCTTGTTCTCCAACACTTCAAGAAGCAACATCTAAGGTTAATTCTCAAGGTCTCTTGGTTAAGTTCATCATCAAAAGGTATGTTTGAACATTCCTTACTTCATGTTGGAAATCTTACGAAAAATATATTCATCACGAACACTTGTACAGAATTCACCAAATACTTTATCAAAAATTCTTATAGGAAATTATCATAGCTTGACGCGTGTCAAAAGATAGCATCCTTATGGATATTTCATCCAGTATAGGTGTATCCCAAGGATTCAAGAAGCTTTTCTAGTATAAACTAGGAGCCCGAAACTAACAAAGATTCAATCGAAAGAAAACCCAGCATAAGAATATATTAAAAGAAGAATTGTTATCTTTTCTTCTGTCTCACACTACAAGTATAAGACTTAGATTTATATAGGAAAATCACTAACCTCTCTAAAGTATCAATGATTGAAATAGTAAAAACCCATAAAGGTATTGAATTCCATCAATGAATTGAAGGCAATTCATTTCATCAAAGAGTCGTTGGCAACAACCATATTATGACAAAACTTAATGGCTAATTAAAGGATACTACTAATGGCAATAGGATATTATTTATGGAGAGAAAATATTTAGGACATAAAATAATATTTTCTTTCAAGTATAATAAGAAATAAAATAATTCCTTTTGAGATTCTAGAATCATTTTTCCAACAATCCCCTACATATCTCAAAAGAAATCTTGATGTGTGACAAAGTATTGTAGTTTTGATGATTGACAAACAATCTTGATGTCTGACAAAGTATTGTTTATCATCATCAAAAAGGGGGAAGTTGTTGGAATGTAGGAGAACATATAATGTTGGGAAGTAGGAAACATTTAAGTAGTTTTGATGATTGATAAAGTGAACATAGTTCACTACTTGTTGTGTTTTGTGTACTCTATCAAGTACACTAGGTTCCCAGACGTGAATGCAGATAATATATACAAGTATGATAGATTGCGGGAAAAAAGAAAAATATTAAAGTGCAGAAATAAAGGAGTGAAAAAACAAATAAAGAAATAGCTGAAACAAAGGAGTAAAGAAGGAAAGAAGGAAATAAATAAAGAAATAACAATTCAAGTTGAATAAGGAAAGAAGTAAATATAAACAAGTCGTAGGCAGAAAAGGAAAGAGGCAGAGAAGTTCAATAAGGACATTGATCAGTTTTCTAGGGAAAGAAATTCCTTTCTTTGTAGAAGTTGATAAAGGAAAAACAAATTCTATAAAAGGTTCAAGCCAAAGAAAGAAAAACTCAACTTTGAATAAACACAAATTGAGAGAATTTTCTAGCAAAGACAAAGTGATACCTATTATATATTCATGACATCATCTTGAGAGCAATAGCCATTGGAGCAAAACTGTAAAGCCTTCATCACAACACTAGAACCAGGTTCATGAGTTGTGTTCGAGTCTGAACTATTTGAATGTTGAAGTCTTATCAATTAAAGTCTAAGGTTATTAGACTTTGTTGATTTGTTCTAGGTTTATTATTGAGTTATAATAATTCATATATTTGTAACAAGAAGTAGGTTTGGCTTTTTGGAGAATAGAGTAGAGAGAGAGTGTTGAGAGAATTGTAACAAGAAGTGAGTTTGACCTCTTGGGGGTAGAGTTAAGAGAGTTTTTTGAGAGAATTGTAACAAGAAGCAAGTTAGACTTTTTGTATAGTTGAGTCTTCTATTATAGTTAATTGTTGAAGAGTAAAAGGTACTAGAGTTAGTTCCTTTTGACTGTTAAGTTGTAATCCATAAAAGAACATGAATCTTGAAGTGAATAAGATTGTGGTATGATTTTTACCTTTCTTGAGGAACGAAGGTTTCCACGATAAAATCTCTATTTTATTATGTCGCGTTCTGTTTGTCTCAACAAAAGTACAAGAAACTGGCTCTTGTATAGGGGTAAGGTTTCTTCATAAATCATATATTCAAATAATATCTATAAGTAAACCCCCTTAAAATGTGGAATTTAAAATTTTAAAAATTAGATAAATTACTTCTTGTTGATGGTTAATATCTACAAGTTGCACACTCGAGGTCTCACAGGTGCATGACCACGCACAGTTCTGATGGGAATATTGAGCCAAGTTCGATTTTGGAAATATCATTTTTTACCCATTAACCTATATAATTCCTGATATTGTCCTGTTAAGTGTTCAAAGAAAACATTGATCAGGAGAAAACCTCATAACTCTGTGAACCCAAAACCAGTGTTTGTATTTAGATTTAGTTGTAATATATTCAATCCTTATAACTCGGCACGTCGCAGATGACAAGATACCATATGATAAGTATTTTTCAGTTTATATACCATGCAAATCGATTTACAATATGAGAACTCATTGTCTGATTACGTCAGAACATCAACAATAACGAAATAACCATTGGTGTACCACTATAAGTAGGAAGCCTCAAAGATAAAAGTTGAAACACCAATTTACCCATCAAATATCAAATATTAAACCACATTAATCATTTAATACCTAAAAAATTCTCCTAACAAAATATGTAAAGTAACATAGGAAACTTGCCTCAAGAGAGCAATATACCTCGAGCTTCCAGAAGGAGTACCATGGTTCAATCCAAATAAAAATTTCACCAGAACTCAAAACACCTCCACTGGATTCACATCTACATAAAAGGAAATGTTAAACACAAAACAGGAGGGAGACACACAAAGACAAGGGGGACTTACCTTTGCGAGCTGATATCACTCTCTCATACCAAGATGGAGAATGTTGTTCACCCAAAGAAGGAGAAAGAGCAAAGAAGCTGAGAGAGGAGATGGAAACATGGAAGCAGCGGATTTTTGGAAACTGAGAAAAAGATAGAATGCTGTAGAAAACCCTATTTTTAGGGAGTGGATAAGGACAAGATCTCAAACACTTACATTGCCTTTATTTCCTTAGCTTTTGAGTAGTGGGATTTTTTAGCACTATCTAGCTTGGGCTGAACTATCAGACCCTCTCTACTTGTACAATGTTGGATGAGCTCATAAATGGACCATGGATCCACAAAATTTGATAAGAAGAAATAAATCAAAATGTCTTTCCAAATTTTTACCATTACTTTGCTCTACATTAACCAATGTACATTTTACTATATTGCAGTACAAAACATTTGCTATTGGTAAAAACATTTTTAGAACCAAATGACACTCAAGTCTTTCCATACTCTAAAAGCTTTCAAAAGACTAAACTTTTGTAAAATAGAAAGAAGGTAAGAATTTTGATTATTTGAGTAAAATAAATTTACTAATGTTGTAATTAATTACTTTTAAGATTCAAAATTCTGATTATTTATATATCTCAGCAAAACCTTTTTGGGATGAGAATAATAAAATCTTATCATTAATTTTGAACTGATGTTTTACATAAATTCATAAACCAAATTTTAATTTATTTGATTTACTTTGATAATAGATTTAAAAAGATAATTGTTTATAGAACTTCCTATATCTTTGCAATAATATATTTTGTGTTTTTATTCAAATAATTAATTTTCAAATAGAATAAACAATGTGTGTTCATAGATTAGTATAATTTAAAGTGAAAAGCTCAAAAGTATAAAGTTAGATTACCATTGTATCCCTATACTTGATCAAATAATAATATAAAACATCTAATTAATTAAATATCTTAAAAGAAATTAAAATTAAATGGTAATTGTATAATATTATACTAAATACTAAAGTGGGAAGATATTAAGTCAAAAGTTGAAAAACTCACTCTTTAACTTTTAATATTATTAAAAATGCTATCATAGGTGATATAGCATCAAGAATATGCTTAATCCTTACCATTAAATTGAACTAAACTCAGGTATGTAACAACTTACTTAAGGCTTGTACTTCTATTTTATTTCTCTTATTTTAGTCAACAATTTATGAAGCAAATAACCGTGTATTGACAAATATGTTTATAATTTCTCTATCTCAAATTGTCCTCCTCTTTGCTACATTTTTCTTCCAATGTAATTAATTATAACTCACATATGGTGGTTACTTTTCTTTTAGGAGAAAAGATTACTGCGTTGAAAATTTGTATATGATTAAACAGTTTTTTGAGTTATATGAAGAATCTTGACTTTTAACTTTTTAAATAATATAGAAGTTTTATAATAATGATAAGGCGTAAACATGCAAAGCACATTCCCAAAAATTAGTTATACTAAAAGTGGGAAGCCACAAAAGTAAAACTTAAAATACCATTTTGCCCCTATACTTAATTTAGTATATTATAAGATATCTAATAAATTAAATATTAAATAATAATCATAGCATAATATGATTAACTATTAAAAGTGGATAACTGTTAAGTCAAATGAAGAAAGACGAAAATATCCATAGAAAGATACTAGATATTTTTATCCTTTTAAAAAATAATTGATTACGTTTTCTTTTTGTTTACTGTTTTTGTATTTATTTTCATTGCACTTAATATCATACAAACTATTTTTTTCTATTCTTTATTTATTTATTTATTATTTTCTCCTTTATTTATTTTAAATTCATCTTCATGACTCATAATTAATTATCTACTAGTGCACTTATCCGCGCTTTGTGCGAAATTAAATATATTTTTAAATAATTGATGCCATTAGTTGACTATTTTTTAATAAGAAGTGTATAAAAAATAATACAAATCAAGTAACGATCTTGATGTTGTCTATTCAGAAAATTGTTAGAAAGATACTTTCAAACTTTAATTTCCGCTTAACATTGCCGATAAAAACAAGAAAAAACATTAAACAATAATAATAATAATAATAATAATAATAATAATAATAAGAACAACAAAGTGAATTAATAAAAAATGCTAATTAAACTTTCTAATATGTTGGTTAGTAGAGTTTTATAATTATTTTTTGTTTAACAAAATGAAATTTATATATTTGATCAAACTAAAATAATAAAGAATAGAATAGGATAAATTGAAATCAAAACAATTCATTAGTGAATCTTCAAAAAATTGGGTAACCATTCAAACTTTTATGCTAACAAGGTCATCTCTTTTGATAAATCTTCTAAGATAATTGAGCTTCATTCTTCATCTTGATGAACTTGTACCAAATTAATGTAAACATCTCTATGATGAATCTTTGAAGAATATATCTATGACCTTTTATCAAAATGAAGACTATATCATGACATTATTAAGTGCATGAAAAATGAAAGAAATGAAAGAAAAAAGAATATAAAAGGAGGAAACACTATACTTATAAAAAGAAAGAATGAAAAAATGGAAATGTAAATGACTATTGAACATCTCCATAGATGATTGTTATTTATAGATTGGGTAAACCATAACAATTGTTAGAAAGAAGTTGAAGATGCATGTTATTTAAGTAGAGAAGACAAATAGATGGAGGTTTTTTTGTAACTTATTAGATATAATTTGAATGGTAAATATGATTGAATTTTTAAATAAATAAACAATTTTTTTATTGAGAAAATGAAGAAGAAAAAGCCAAAAAAGGAGAACATGGATAAATAGGAATGAATGCCATAGAGAGGTGTCATATCACCTTCTCTATGTTTCTCCTTTATATATATACAAGGTAATTTGCATGCGCTTCGCGCGGGCATAGGTAATCTTTTATAAGCTTTTGAACAATCTTTCCAATAATCAACTGAATTATAAGAAAAGAGAAAAAAAAAAAAAAGAAGTAAATATAGTAGGCTTTTAGAACATTTCAACAGAAATTAAATGATTTGGCATTATCACATATCTCAAGAATTGTAACATATATAATTAATGATTAAAAATATGTTGATATCTAATCATTTTTATCTTTTAACTAATTTATCATAATATATGTTTGATGATATAATTGACTTGTTAAAATTGAGTGATGTTTTTATGTAGCGATTAAACACCACTTTTTCTTTTCTTTTTACAAGAAAAATATAGAATCTAATAATTTTATGGTTAGAATAACTCCTTGTGAAAAAAAATTATGTGAAATTTTTTGAGAATCAATATTATTTATAAATAAATTCAGACCGTTAAAAAATGTAAACCACAACAACATAAATAATGTTTTTTATCTTTCGTTGTTATTACTTTGTTACTCTAACCAAATTTATAGAAGGAGAAAAATAAATTTGAAACAACAACAGAATTATATTGTTGACCCTTTTAGAAATTCATTCTTCATTAAATTGTTGCGCTGAAAGCCTTTCTAGATGCTTCGTCAATGCAACTTTACGAGTTTTTCAAAAATATTTATGTATTATTGTTGCATTATAAAAGTACAAGTAGATCAAAATGTTGGATTCTAGACTCATGTTAAAGAAATATTCTCGAACATTAAAAAATTAAAAAAATTAAAAATGAGTCTAACCTAGATAACTCAAACATTCAACAATGACTTGGGACATGAAGGACAACAAATCTATGTTAATAGAAATATTTTTTTGTAGTTTATGATATTACTTTTATTTAGAGTAGGTTTTGTTTCATATTCTTCAAATTATGCTAACCGAAAATAGTCATAACTCACACCAAAAATATTTAGAAGAGCCGAATGAGAAGGAAAAAAAGAAAAACATTAAAAGGACAAAAGTTTTGTCCAAGTGAGATCATATACATACCAAACAAATATAATCAATACAATTTTAAGGAAAGAACAAAACATCGAGAAAAAAACATACATCAAAGGGAATAAACTATGAGATATCCAATGATGATAACAAATCATTATACCAAGAAAAGTTCCTATGTTCTGAAATAACATTCCTTAAAGAATTAACTAACACTTCAATCAACTTTCAATCCATAAAGTACTCATAATATCCACTGATAAAATTTAGTAAAAGTAGATAACAAACAACATAAAAAACAAAAAATATGGGCATGCAAAGTTATTAACTCTCAGAGGATTTTCTAAAGAACACAAAATCACATCTTTGTATGTGAAGGAATGATGTTGTTGATGAAGAAATTAGAGATTTGTAAGGGCCTTTTTTATCGTACCTTCATCAATTTCAGGAGAGAAAACTTGCTTGAATAGTCAATTAACATTTTTTATTTAATTTGTACTAACAAATACTTATAACAATAACTTTGCATACACATAAACAACCAAGTTTAAAACATGTACTCAATAACAACAATTAATAATATAAGCAATAAATCAATCACTGTAAAAAACACACCAAGATCTTCAAAAGTAGAATGAAATAGAATGGAAAAAATCGAGTCCATTAAATGCACAGTGTCCCTTAAGGAAATTATTTTTCTCTACTACGCGATGTTTAAAGGAATAGATCCTCTTAAGATAGAACGATTCACCAGTGTATTGATACAAAAACAATGGCGTCAGTGAGCCTTTTAGCAGGAGCAAAGTACACAATATATTTAATTGTCCAGAAGAAGAAGAAGAAGAAATTCAAATTCTGATTGCTTTAAAATGAGACGAAAGTCCTCTATTTATAGCCATCAAAGGGTAGTGTGAATAAATGATTATTGTGTTTTATTAGAAAGGTTACAACTCTTTGGAAAAGTTATAACCCTTCGGAAAGGTCACCCATTTTCATAAAAGTGACAACTCTTCATAAAAGTCAAAACTTTTCATTAAAGAGGAATGCTAGTTTTGGAAATAAAATAAATTAACATGGAATTCTGGTTTGTGATGGTGCGACGTAGGCAGGCCTAAGGTTCTCTTTTATATATATATATATATATATATATATATATATATATATATATATATAGAGAGAGAGAGAGAGAGAGAGAGAGAGAGAGAGAGAGAAATTTTAGATGAGGAGTTGAAGAATTCCATAACATTAATCTATTTATTATTGTAGTCATCATTAAAAAAAAATAATATATGATAATATCGATTCAAAAGATAACTCCTTCTTTAATGTGAAAAATTAATATAGATAATTTTTTTCTTTAAATAATTACAAGTTAAATACATATTAATCATAATTTCACATTTATAGCATAACTATAAAATAACTATTTATTATATGTATGTACACATAAATGAGAAATTTTTCTTCATTCTTTTCATTAAATAATTTATTCATTAATTAAAAGTTTTGAAATACTAAAAAGATGACTTATTTGTTTATTTTATGATTGATTTATAATATGATAGACCATATCATATATTTTTAGGGGCAACAAACTATGAGAGATGTACCATCGGTAATATTATACCTTTCAACACTAAAAAAAATTAGAATATTAATTAGAAATTTAAAAAATGATACCCGCAAAAACAAAAACGTGATACTTTTCAGCTTCTTTCATTCTGATAATAGTAATAATAAGAAGAAGAACAACAAAGTTAATTAACAAAAAATGCTAATTAAACTTTCTAATATGTTGGTTAGTAGAGTTTTATATATTATTATTTTTTGAACAAAATGTAATTTATATATTTGATCAAAATAAAATAAAAAATAATAGAATAATAATAATTGAAATCAAAACAATTCATTAATGAATCTTCAAAAAATTGGGAAACCATTCAAACTTTTATACTAACATGGTCATCTCTTTTGATGAATCTTCTAAGATAATTGAGCTTCATTCTTCATTTTGATGAACCTGTACCAAATTAATGTGAACATCTCTATGATGAATCTTTGAAGAATATATCTATGATCTTTATCAAAGTGAAGACCATATCATGAAATTATTAAGTACATGAAAGAAAAAAATAATATAAAAGGAGGAAACACTATATTAATAAAAAGAAAGAATGAAAAAATGGAAATGGAAAAGAACATTGAACATCTCCATAGATGATTTTTATTTATAGATTGGGTAAGCCATAACAATTGTTCGAAAGAAGTTGAAGATGCATGTTATTTAAGAAGAGAAGATAAATAGATAGAGGTTTTTTGTAACTTATTAGATATAATTAGAATAGTAAATATGATTGTATTTTTAAATAAATAAGCAATTTTTTTATTGAGAAAATGAAGAAAAAAAGCCAAAAACGGAGAACATGGATAAATAGGAATGAATGTTATAGAGCGGTGTCACATCACCTTCTCTATGTTTCTCATTATGTATATATATATATATATATATATATATATAGAGAGAGAGAGAGAGAGAGAGATATTTTATTGTTACTCTTAATATCAATAACTATCATTCTTTTCATATTCATAACTTCCAATTATTAAGAGATGCTTCTTATAAAAGTTCTTAAATACATTATTTGCCTTATAGTGATCTTTTCATATTTCAACCTCATTTGTTTTATCCTTTGAGCTTCCACCCATAATTAGTATTAATAATTATTTATATCACTCATCTTTCTTATCTTGCTTGCACTATATATATAAATGTGTACCAAAAATAGTAAATTACGATATTGTAAAAAATTATTGTTTTGTATTTTACTTAATACTATCTAGACAAGTAAATTTATTTTATTTTGTGTTTAAGAGCTTATATTTATGAGGTAACATGAAATTAATATTATTATTTAGTTCATGTTTTAGTTTGACTTGGTAGTTCTTGAATTTTGAATGATTGTGGAATAAGGTGTTGATAAGAACCTGGAATATTATGTACTTATTTTGTATTTCTTCTTCCACCTATATTGATATGATCAAAGTCTTAAGAATGACGTGTATGTTGTGTTTTTTCTTTTATGTTTTTATTTTTTTCTTCTTATTATTAGACTTCTTTAATTTGATCTTCTATGAATTTTCGAATGTCATAGTTCTATAATTATAATCATTTCATCAATCTATAAAATATTACGTGGAACACACGTGCAAAACCTATGCCCAGAATGACATTGTTTAATTTCCTCATTTTTTCGTTAATAAAATAATGACACATTTTTATATGTGGAGATAAAATAAGTTCAAATTTTCCATTCGAAGTACCTCTATTGAGAACCTTTTATATTCATGCAAATGTAAAAACATATTTAAGACTACAAGTTTCAAAAGTCTTCGACCACACAAATTGTATGACTTGTCTAAAACCACAAAGCTTCAAAAGTAGTACTCCCTCCATCTCTGTTTATGTGACACTTCACAGTCTACAGAAGTGTCAATCCCGCTCAATAATCAGTCTAAGCCAAGACCTTTTAGAATTGTTAAGCCTCCTGAATGGCTTAATGATTACATAACCACAGTTAAACCATTTGCAAGTTGTTCCTACCCTCTTTCTAATTGTCTTCAATACCCTCATCTATCCACATCCTATCAAGCATACTTAAGCACTTTCTCCCCTTAGAGTGAACCAAAATCCTTCAAGGAAGCATCTCAAGATGATATATGGACAACAACTATGGCTAATGAAATTTGTGCCTTAAAAAGTAACCAAACTTGGGAGGTAGTTGCCTTACCACCAGGAAAACAATCTATTGGTTCTAAGTGGGTGTTTAAGATCAAACATGAGGCTGATGGTACTGTAGACAAGTACAAGCCTAGGTTGGTAGCTATAGGATAAACTCAAACGGAAGGATTAGACTACCATGATACTTTCTCCCCTGTTGCTAAGATGGTGACGGTGAGGACTTTTATTAGTATTGCAACCTCTAAGGGTTGGCCTCTACTGAAAATGGATGTTAATAAATGCTTCCTACAGGGTGATTTGCATGAAGAAGTTTATATGTCTTTGCCTCAAGGTTTTCACAGGGGGAGACTAGCGTATGCAAACTGTTGAAGTCTATTTATGGCCTGAAGCAAGCTTGTAGACAATGGAATATCAAGTTGACTACTGCTTTGTTGGAAGCAGGTTCCAGTTAGAGCTCACATGATCATTTACCATTTCCCAAACAATCTGATAATGATATAGTTAAAGTTCTTATCCATGTTGATGATTTACTGATCACAGGAAACAACCAACTCCTAATTGATGATGATCAAAAGACTTTGCACAACAAATTCAAGATTAAGGACTTGGGACAACTCAAATATTTTTTGGGGATTGAAATATTAAGGTCTGAAAAGGGAATTTTACTTCATCAAAGGAAGTACACCTTAGAGTTACTTTACATAGTAGGATTAGGAGGAGCTAAACCATCCTCTACTCCCATGGAGGTGAATGCAAAACTGACCACAGTTGAGTATGATGCAGTAGTTGGAACTGGTGATGATACACAATTACCATCAATTATTTGGGGAAACTGATCTATTTGATCATCACCAGACCAAATATATGTTTTGCAGTCCAAGTTCTCAGTCAATTAATGCAACATCCCAAAGATCACATTAGGATGATGCACTAAGAGTTCTCAGCTATCTCAAACAAGCACCTGGACAAGGGGTGTTACTAAAGAAGGGACACATTACAAGCTTAACATCATGTTATGATTCAGAAGGGGAAGCTTGCCCTAATACTAGGAGAGGATATGTAATTCAACTTGGAGACTCTTTGATTTCATGGAAGTTAAAGAAGCAACATACTATAAGTAGAAGCTCAACAGAGGCTGACTACAAAAGTATTGTAGGCACAATAGTAGAAATCATTTGGTTAGTAAGACTGCTTAGAGATTTAGACATTATCACTCCAGTTAAGCTATGTTGTGCTTCAAATCCAATATTCCATGAGTGGACCAAGCATATTGAAATTGACTGTCATTTTATAAGAGAGAAGCTCAAGGATGGTCTGATCAAGCCAGAGTATGTAGGGAATAAATCTCAGTTAGCAGATTTACTTACAAATGGTTTGGGGATTGTGCAACATCAATTCCTTCTTTCCAAGCTAGGAGTTCTTGATGTCTTCCATCCTATCTTGAGTGGGAGTACTAATTCTAGAAGTGATTAGAAGCAATTAGAGTTTGTTAAGTTGATTAAGTTGTGAAGTTAGTTGTAAGAAACGATACGGTGAAAGTTAGGTACTAGAAAAAAGTTAGTTACAAGATGGGTTGTATAAATAATCTATAAATGAATGTTGTGTGATATATGAAAAATTCTTTTCTTCTTGTTTTCTAGAATCTTCTATGTACTGCTATGAAAAAATTCTTCAATGTGGATTAACATCATTCTTTTCTCAAACTCTGTTCTGAGTACTAATTAACATTTATACTTCGAGAAGCCAATATATTACTGTTGTAGACTAGTGGTTTTTGATTGCTAATGTTTGTACGCGAAATATAATCATGATTTTGTTCCACATAACTGGTCTTGTTAATGTTGAAGTTTGGAAGATTGTTGTCCTGAACATGGACTCCACATAATGTTTAAGATTTATGGGAACACAAATAAGGATAATAGAGATTTGAGTAGATCAAAGAGACTAATTAGCTGATGTGGTAATAATTAATCCATTTCTACATAAATTTTCCTATAAAAGTAAAGGAGAAGCAATATTGTAGACATTTAAAACAAGTAACAAAGTAAAATAATACTTTATACATCGTATTATTATTAAACACTGACCTTAATCTTAGGATAATAAGCAGAGACAGTAACAGGGAACTGTTTCCCTTATAATTATTCACCAACCCGTCTCTCATTTTTCTGCTTCTAGTTCATCACATCGAAGACTTCCATCTTATTATAGAACATTCCTTGTTGATTAATTTAAGTGATGGAAATTGGAATAAACCCCAGGAGAATTGACATATTTATACTGTGGCCTGTGTTGCTTTTTCTTGGGGTCATAAAATAGACTTAATTTTTTTATCCCTTTTAAAATACATTTCATGAAATCTCCTTTAATACATATGTTCAGTTAATTCCCAGTTGCCTTCCATGAATTTGTAGATGAAATACACAAAAGTTGCTTAAAGTTACTGGAGATGTTGCATGTGAACTGTCTGACAATTGAGAGTTGTGACTAAGGAGGCAAAAGACCTTCAAACAACATATCCTCTTCTTTTTGGACTACCCTAATGCCAAATGACCAAAAAATAATGATTTCTTCCTTTGGCTGACTTGCATAGAACAATATACAAGTTTGATATTCATTATACTTAGTTATTTTTTTTATTTTTCTTTATACGTTGATTAGTTATCATATACTTCTGCCATCTTAACCCCTAGGCCACTAAAGCCATTGCTTTAGCCCCCATAAATTTTAGGGACCCCAATTTTTTTTTTAAAAAAAAAAATTACGTAAAAATGTTTTTTTAAAAAAAATATATGTACTATGAATGCTAAGATTTCTACTAAGAAAATTGCATATAAGATGAATATAGAACCTAAATTTTGTAAGAAATAATGTGATGAAATATTAACAATGAAATCACAAAGTCTCGTGAAATTAGAGTTGATCAAGCTAATTTTTCAAAACAAAATAAATTTCAACAGATTGAAGCATAAAAAATATTTCTTATTTCTTATTTAGTGGTAAATTCAGATCACTAAATGATGATAATTTTATAAAAATATTATCTAACCTTGAGTTTTCTTTAACACATAATAGTTATTATGATATTGATGGTTTACATTTATTGTTTGAATTAAAAGTGTTAAGAGAAATAATTCAAGTAGAAGATAATGATGTAATAAAAATACTCGATCAAATAAAAAGACTTGATTCTTTTCCACATACATATATTTCCCAAAAAATAATGTTAACAATTCCTGTAACTGTTGCCTCAATTGAAAGAAGTTTTTCGAAAGTAAAATTGATTAAATCTTATTTAATATCAACAATGACTTAAGAGATATTGAATGGATTAGCTATATTATCAATTGAAAATGAATTATTAAAACAAACCGATTATAAAATAGTAACTAATAACTTCACATCTAAAAAGGCTAGAAAAGTAGATTTTAAATAATAGTATATATGATGAAAAAATATATCAGGCCCCTCTTTTATGTTTTGCTTGAGGCTCCCAATCTTGTTGAGTCGGCTCGGTTAAGTTATTAATTTTTTTTTATATTTTGAGACTATGTAAGAACTGAGAAGTGTTATAAGTCACAATACTTTAGAATTGAAAATATTTAAAAGGTAAATTGAAAAATTATGGTCAAAGAAAATTAAACTCATTTAACTTTTGAAATTCAAAAGGTGTGACATAATGGATGGAGGCAGTATATAATATCCATACTTGGATAGGTCTGGTTGAAGATTTTAAGAGGTAATATATACTTAAGACTACTATTTCTGCATTGTAGATCGAATGCAAATTTGATAAATTAATTATAACGACATGTTCCCATCATTATGAAAATGCCAATAGGTAAGGAATTTGGTCCAGAAAACTTCTTAGTAGTAACTTGGAAATTTCCCACCTAGGCCAGACTTGGACGAAATCTGAGTCAGGTGACGTCTAGAGAATTTTGGTAATGGATGGGGGATTTAATTATTAGTTTGATCACATGGGTATATAGCCAAGATGTTAAGGAGCCTGTATGACTTTACAGAATCGAATTCAGGTGAGTAGAACTCTCGAAATTGATCTTGGCATTAAAGGGTATTTTTAGAACATCAAGGTTTGAAGGCGTGTTGCGAAACAGGATCTTGGTACTCAAATTTCGAGTTTCTGTCTTGTGCAATCCGCCAGGGCGGGCTTAATTCTGCCAAGACAAGGCCGCTATGGTTGAATGGGACCCACTGTGGTGGGCCAGTCGCGACTTAAAGTGGGGAAAAACCCCAAAACGTTATTTTGTACAAAACATAGTTGTCAAGAGCTAAGGGTCGACCTAGCGCAGTTTCTTATCAAATCTCGCGAATTCTCACACCAAAGGTAAGATAATTACTCCCCTAATTCGTATTTCGATTCTTAGAACTTAGAATCCTTGTTGATTATTGTTGGGAGAGGGTTTTCACCTGAAGTTAATGGTGGGAATAGTCCTAATTGAGCATTAGGATTATGGGTTTGTCCTTGGGTTGATACTTTTTTATAATCCAGGTAAATCAGACATTTTTTATTGATCCTTGCATTAATTGTTTGTTTTAGATCAAGAATAAGCAGAAAGACTCTTGAAAGGGAAGATTCAAGTGTCTTAGGAGTGTTCAAGCTTGATTTTGAGGTAGATGATGATTTGACTTCCCGTTATGTTATATATGCCCGTTAATTACTCCATTGTATGCATCCATGTATGTGAATAGGGAAAGATGAATCGAATCTAATGAAATGATTATGTATGAACAATTACATGCCATGAACTTATTACTTGATTGTGTGACTATATACATTGTTCATTATGGCTATGATTGTGACTGTAGTTGTGCTGACTGGACCGGGTGCCACATTCCAAGACATATATTTGATCGAGTTTCACGTTCCGACACAAATATTTGACGGGTGTCATGTTTCGGCACACATATATTGGATCGAGTGTCACGTTCGACACACTAACAGTTTGGGTGTAGGTTCGATGAGAGGACCATTATAACTGTCATATCTACTTGTTGTTGGTACTATGGAGTTGCACATTGCTCCTAAAATGATAATTGAATTATGCATCATGTATATGTGTGTTTACTGTGTTGTAATTACTTGTTTGTATTTTCCTTATTGGAGTAGCCCTGTGATCCTACCAGTACACCATTGTTTCATGTACTAGTACTCCACATGCTCTTTCATTGCTGAGTAGAGGACATCTTCAGGCTGCTTCTGATAGACCTAAGTTAGGAGATTAATTACCGAGACCAGATTTAAGGGTGAGCCAGTTCTTTGAGGCCGCCATGGATCCATCATTAGTTCAGTCCATTATTTTCGGACTCAGGCTATTTATAGATTCATATTTTTACTTATGTTTAGTTTTCGGGGTTGCTCCCGCTTTTTCTTAGACTTGTTGATTGGTAGAGTTTTGGTATATTGACTTTCACATCAACAAGTTGAATTTTTTGTTTTTGTTAAACCTTCGATGTTTTTGGGAACTCCTCATTTAATTCGTCATTTAAATCTGCTTCCGTATCCTTAATTAGTTTAGTTCTTTAAGTTGCTTGGTCGGTTTGTGGCAGTGGTTCTCCTACTGAAGGGTTAGTATGGGTGCCAATCATGGCGGTCTGGGTCGTGACAAAGTTGGTATCAGAGCTCTAATTTCATTGATCTTATTGTACCAAAATGTGTCTAGTAGAGTCTTGCGGAACAATATGGAGACATTTGTACTTTTCTTTGAGAGGCTATAGGACTTTAGGAAATTTCTCTGTCTTCTTCTCATTTCGTGCTATGACTTGATTCCAACCGATATCTAGTGATCCAAATTGGTATCTAACTTCTTTCCCTCTTCTGTCTGTAGATGGTTAACACACGATACAATGACGCTAGGCCCGTAGATCCCATCAATGAGCCAGAATAGGAGCCCAAAGCAAGAGATTGTGGTCGAGGTAAGGGTAGAGAAAGAGAAAGGGGCAGAGATCGAAGAAGGGTAGCACCCACCAGGGGTGGAGTTCCAATTGAGAATGTTCCTAGGGAAGAGAACCCTCTTTCATCCAAAGAAAAGGTGGAAGAGAATGTGGAGATCGAAGATGAAGAGGATGTTGGACAAGAGGAGGACACACAGGCTGAGACTACATGTATTTCTCCATTAGACCTAGTGATAGCTCAGAATATCATTACTTTTCTGAAAGGGTTGGTCGGCTCTGGAGTCATTCCCATAGTGCAGGCTGCTCAACCTCCTGTCAATCATCCCATTGCTGCTACTGTTCCTAGGGTTAATGAAGCGTTAGGAACTGAGGCCTTTTTGGTCCCCTATTGGGACCTGTGATGAGTGGTACTGAGCATGAGATGATGACTAAGTTTTTGAAACTAAAGTCGTTTGTGTTCCATGGTTCTGAGAGTGAGGATGCTTATAAGTTCATTCTGGATTGCTATGAGAGGCTTCACAAGTTAGGTATTGTACACCAACATGGAGTAGAGTTCCTGACCTTCTTGCTTCAAGATGAGGCTAAGTAGTGGTGGAGGGCCTATTTGAAATACAGATCCCTAGTCTTGCCCCCACTCACTTGGGTGAAGTTCTATGCTTTGTTTCTGGAGAAGTATGTGCCCCAAACTTTGATGGATCTCAATACAGATGAGTTCATAGCATTGGAGCAAGGTGGTATGACTGTAGCTGCTTATGAGGCTTAGTTCCATGCCTTGTCCAGATATGCTACACAGTTGGTGACTACAGAGGAGGAGAGGATTCTTCTATTCCTCAAGGGATTTAACCACGAGTTATAGGTATTGTCTGTTAATATGACCAGATAAAAGTTTTAATGAGATGATAGACTTTGTGAAGAAAGTGGAAGGTGTTCGACGTGATGGGTAGGCAAAGGCTTTGGGTAAGAAGCCTAAGAACACATGTAACTATCATGGTTCCTACATGATTTAACGTTTCAAGCACACCTCATCCAATTCTAGGTGTTCAATGATTGTAAGTAAGTATAAAACCCAACTAAATGAGTTGGGGTTGAATCCCACAGGGAGCGGTACATGTTTCAGATTCAATTAGGAAGTATAAATATGGTCAAATCAACCATAGGAATAAAAATTATCGAATAAAGACATCATTCAAATTAAGGGGTGATAGGAAAGTCAAATGGGGGGTTTTGATTTTAGTTATCAGCTACAAACAGTCACAAACAATACGAATTAAAAATAATGAGATGGATTCTTAGGATGTGATAGATTATAGGAAATTATAGACATATGGGTAATTGCAACTGTTAGTAAATAGCTAGATATTAGTGAGTAGGACAGGCTATATGGGAGGTAATTTACTCTCGAACAATTTACCCCAAATTAGGTGATTTATCTCGAACATCAACAAGCATGCAAATTAAGAGCAACCCACCCCTTAATCCATTCACTCTCTCGAGCTAAATGTGTGGGATTGGGTTTAGGATTCACTCTGTCGAGCTGAACCCAGGTCAACCCAATACCCACAAACCATCAATCAATAATCTTAGTTCTAAAACCTCTCTCTCTCGAGCAAGTCAAGAACACAGACATAGAACTGCATTTGCTACTACAATTATTAAATTAAACCACAATTAGTGATTCAACTCACTTCTAAATAGCATTTAAAATAACAATTAGCAATACCCATAAACTAAATCAGCCCATAATCAAATGATCACACCCCAAGAATTGGGGTTTTAGCTAGACATTATAAAAAGGTAAAAACAGTTACCAAATTGATTATCCATCAACTGGGTACGAGTAATTTTATCCTTACGAATCTCCAATTTGATGAATCTCAAAGACCCACTTCCAATTTCTGAAAAGTGAATTCCTTCAATCCTTCAATGCTAAGGTAAACTTTAGAGAGAATAGTTATAAGAGTTCTGATAGAAAATACTCAAATTAATCTCAAAGATAATGTGCTAAATACTAACTAAAATGTTCAAAAACGTATTTATAGTCACCGAAAATAAGCTACGAAATCCCCTTCGGTGAAGTAAGTCGGGCTAGCCGATCCACTCGGCGAGCCGCTCTTTGGTCTCTACCACCGTCCTTTCACCTTGACATTCAGCATCCTTAAGGTCTATAAGTTTAGGCAATCTATCTTGGTTTCGTGGAATCATTCGACGATCTGCCGACTGCTCCTTTTCGTCACCGACTAGGTTCTTTCCTTTAGAGCTTGGCACACTGTAACTTTAGGTGGTCATCTGAGCCACTCAGCGACACACCAGTGCTCTTGGTGATCCTCAGGCTCGCCCTTCTTCATTTCTTCAGCTTGTTTTGTTCCTTTTTGTTTATTAGTGTCCTTGCTTTGTTCCTCATTTCATATAACTGAAAATGAAGGATGTAACATCAGCTATTTGCACAAATTAAGCATTTGAGGACACTAAATCTATATAAACAAAGCCCTAAATGAGTCCAAATCTCGGACTCATCAACACCCCCAACTTAAACTTTGCTTGTCCTCAAGTAAAAACTCAATTTCAACAGTTCAAAAAGGATGTCTCAAACAGTGCTACATAAGACTCAATCATAAATGCACATAAGAAGACTCAACTTACTCATGCAAGGATCAGTTGTGCACTCAAGGATTCAAATTGTGACTCACCATTATCAAAGATGCTCAAGTTCACAATAATTGCTTCAAATGCAGGCTCAAGCTCAACAAAGGTACTCACATGCCCTCACGACAAAGTTGATCCCATATTCACACACTATTCTTCAATAATTTATAGTTTCAGAATCACACACTACTCTCACAATAAAAAAGATGAACACATGCATGACTTCATCCATAGGTTTTCCCTTATTTTCCAATCAACATTTGTTTCAGCTTACTCAAGATCAAAAAGGTCTTTTCAAGACCTGTAATGGGGCTAAGTGTAAAGGTATGGTCATTTGGGCTTAGTGGCTGCTACCCTCATGAAATATGGTCCGAACATCACTTTTCTTCCTTTTCTTCAGCATTTTAATCATGCTCAAAATTTACATCATTATTCAACTTCCAATGAGCTTGCGGACACCCCATATCTTTTGCAACTTTCAAAACCTTTTTTATCACAACTTTTTTCATTCTTTTTTTTTCTTTCTTCTTTTCTTTCTCTTTTTTTTATATGGAGGGGTTCCATCTTTTTCAAGACCATGACTCAAAAAGGAATTCTTCACACTTCTTGATTTACCTTCTCTTTTCACCACACCCCCAACTTAGGCTTTTGGCCTAAGTTGGCTATTCAAACAAACCACATTTCATGAGAGTTATGGGTTAATGGATAAATAGGGGTCACATTTGTTCAAGTTTTTTCCAAGAAAAGGATAAAGCTCAAAGGGGTTCAACCAAGGTTCACAAATCTCACAAGTTTGGCCACAGAAAGAGGTATATTGTCAAATTGTTTCACTCATCAAAATTGTTGCCTAAGATCATTTCAAGAGCTTGCATCACTTAGTCAACCGGAGCAACGGGGCAATTCTAGGTGTCACCATACACAAGGTTCAAAGTAAGCTCATCACACAAGGCATTGGCACTAATATCAAACGAGACTCCACACTTTTGATAGTGTGCAATGCTCATCACAAGAGACTCATTCGACAATCGGCTACTCACAACGAGATGCAAAAAGTTCACACATTGTCTATGCAATTTCATTTGGCCTCATCGTAGTCGTGTATTCATTTTTGTTTGATTAAGAGCACAATTCAAGTCATCGGTATTGATCATGACCGATACTTAAATTTGCACAAGAACAGCCATATCACACACAACAAAATGTGGAATTTTTTTTCAAATGGGTCAAAAACCATTTTCATTCAAAACAAGGAGCTACAAGCTCAAACATCCATAAGATAGAATCTAAATACAGTTTAAAACACAAAACCCAATATATAAAGAAGCGGTAGGTATATAAATACCTCACCCACCATAAATGAAAATCAGTTGTCCTCAAATGTAACAAAAATAATCAAAAGTCAATAATAACGACAAAGAGAGAGGTAAAGAAAGATCTTGCCTACACAGTCACTCCATCTGTTGGGGCATCAATGCCCAGGGTCACACTCTGGTTCAAGGCATCAGTGCCTAGGGTAACATCAACATTGGCTCCATCTGCTATGAATGTATCTACCAATGAAAGTTGTATGGCTGACTGCACTATGGCCTCCTCAATCTCTAGCAGCCCTTATATGTGGTCTCTTATTGGAGATCAAGCTTGTTCTCATCAGTATCTACCTCGAACTTTGCAATAGCCACCTAATCAGCTTGAACCTCATCTATGATGGTAGCCGGAGGCACATTAGAATCAATTGGCATATCTGGGATATCTACGGTCCTAAAAATCATCGACATATCCGTGGACTTCAGCTGGTCCACATCCTTTCTCAACTCAACAATAGCAGCCTTTAGGGCAACCACCTTATGAGTGGCTCACTGGCCTCTTTCATACATCTCTATCCTTGTCGCGAGGGCATCAATAGACTCACTAAGAGGTGTTACAATAGTTGTGAAGGCTCTCTCAAACATCCCAGGGACTGTAGCCAAAGCCTAGAGGCACGCCTATCAGCAGAATTGGCAAGATGCCCCATCCGTAGTACCATAACCTGAGTGAGTGGAGGTCTGGAGGCAACAACACTAGAAACAAACCTAGGAGATAGGGGAGCGGTAGAAGAACTCGGGGTCATGGAAAAGACATTACTAGATATACCTGAAGGCTAGTGGCCGGAGTAGGCAATATTGCCTCTGCAGGTAGTGTCTCAGTGTCAACAACCGGGGAGGTATCCATCAGGACTACCTTCTTCTTGTCAGCCTCAATCTGCCGTATGTCAGTACAGGAAGTGGGAATCACTTCTACATCTTTCTTTTCATCTCAAGGCCCCTAGGCTCGTCTGCACAATTCGGTTATCAACACCAGAGAATGAAGGACAGTTTGGTGCTGCCTGGCCCTCATGGCCATCTCCTGTCTAATGATCATGCCTAAATTCAACTTTCTCCCCTTAATGATAGAATCAAGACAGGATGCCTTTATGTGGTGGATTATAGACTCATTCTTGGATGGAATGAGTGTACTGCTGACAAAGCCAAACCAATACCTCGCTGCTACATTTAGATCTTTCTTCTCTATGGGCACTCTGGCCTCGAACCACCTAGGAGTACCGTCAAATATAAGAGGGGCTAACCAGCTTTTCATAGTCTCCAAGGATGTTGTCTTGATCATGTATTGGTAGTAATTTGCAATGTTGTTGGCGCACTCCAATACAACATTGATATCCTCAATGTCACACTTCACTTTTCTACCCCTGATGACCACATAATCTACTAGCTTGAAGGTGGCAGCCTTCCTCTTCCCTTGTGGCACGAATTCTCCATATGCTGTGTAAAACTCCCAGACCCAATTAGGAATGTAATGGCCACAGGGTTTAGTAAAAATCTGAAACTTGTGGGCTTTGAGGGTGCTCCAAATATCTTTGTATCTGTCCATCACACCGTCTGTGGACAGTATTTTCTCCTCGATAATAGTCCTCAATCCCTTAATCTTTAGTCTGTTGAGAGACCGGGAAGGAGGACCCTGTGCAGGAGGTACTGGGACTACAACTTGATCTAGAATAGGAGGAAGAGGAGGAGTGGCTTGGTGTACCCAGATCCTAGATTGATCATTTAACCTCTTGGAGTGTATTTCAGCTCTCCGGGCTATAGGCTTAGAAATGTCAGACTGAGGGTCCTAGTGCTCTCCCTTACTCTCAGAAGTGATGAGGTGAGTGCATAGATTCCCTCACAATCAAATTTGACCTTCGGTGACTCAGCGACAGGTTCTTTGCCTTTTCCTTTACCCTTCCCACCTGTGGTAGGAGGTTTTGCCACTTTTATTTTGGATGCAACTACATCCTCATTAATAGTGATTTCCTTTGCCTGCTTACAAGGCTGCATGTCTTGTCATGCTAATTTTGGTCTAGCTATATTTGCAAAAAAACACCCAAAAGGAGTTAGGAACAATTCAAGAAACATGCAAAAAACAGGTTGCAGAAAGATTCGCCAAAATGATCGGCTAGTCGCCGAGTTACTTTGGCGAGCCAGATTGGGCTCACAAAAAGGACTAGCTTCAAAATTTCCAAGAAAAATATTAGGTCGGTAATAATGATGGCCCTTCGGCGAATCGCCAGCACCACTCGGTAAGCTCAGACTAGCCTGCCAAAAGTTACAATATGTTTTAGGGGTTAGGGGCGCAGAAAGGGCGATCAAGGGATACTTTCGATGAATCGCCGAATGAACTCGTTGAGTTCAGGCTTCCCATAGAAAGTTACAAACTTTATTCTAGCAAAAACACGAAATTAAGGGTGATAAAGGGGGACGTTGGTGAACTGCGAATAGTTTGGCGAGCACGACTTAGCTCGCTGGACTGCCGAACGTGCCAAATTTCAACCCCGTTTCCCAAAATCAAGCCCACAGCCCCCAAAAACAAAATCAAACAACAAACTTATTCAATTAAGCCCATACCCAATTGACCTATGCCACTGAGGTACTCACACTTCCCTTGGTTTGGCCAAAATTGGCCATTTGACGAGTTTTACCCTTAAGAATGATGTCACATGCTCCATCATCGAGCAAAGTACGTCATTTAGCAAAATAGGAGGTTACTTAGACTTCACCCCACTAGAACCAACAAACATTTACAGCAACCCTACAACTTATGATAAATTTTAAAGAAAAAAACTTCGGAAATCACATTTTAAGCAATTTAGGCATGAGTTCTAAACTAAAATAGGCAAACAAGCACATTAAATATGATTTCAGTACAGGTCCAGCACACATCAATACAAATTTCTCAAATGCATTAAAGTTCAACCGCTATTCAAGAGTTCGGGGTTTGGAAAACCAACCTTTACACCAAATGAAGAGTTTGAAAAGCTCCAAATTCGAGCACGAGACCAAAGAGAAAAAAGTGAAAAAAAATGAAAAAATATAGAAAATATAGAGTGCGTGTGTGATTGTATGAGGTTAAAACAAGGGAATATGAAAGAGTTTGAAATCTTAAACCATTGGCCTTTAAAAACCTTTCAGTTCGTGGCCCATTCGGCGGTATTAGTCATCCTCACCGAACTACACAGCGATTCACCGAGTGACAACTTACCTCGCCGAGTTTTACAGGACCTCTAGTCAATTTAAGGGTACAAATGGTGGACAAGGTTGGGCTCGCCGACTCATCCATGGGCCCATCAAGATTTAAAGGCCCCGACCTATGATTTTTGTAGGTCCAATGATAGTGCATGTCGGGCTCACCGACCTCTTTGGCGAGTCGCCAACTGGACCCTTAGCTTGCCAACCTGCATGTTTCAAACACATTCCACACTTCAACCTGCACAATCAACAGCCATTATTGCAAAAACAAAAGACAAAGCATTAAAAACTTGGGTTGCCTCCCAAGAAGCGCCTTAGTTAACGGTGTGGCACGACGCAAGTACCCACTCAAAATTCATCCTTGGGGTTTGCCATAGTGTTACTAGTCAACCTCCCTTGTTGTCTTGACTTAAGATGAGACGAAATATGACCCATTTGGGTTTCCAGTAGCTTAATAGATACAAAATGAGAAGCAAATCATCTGATTTAGCATTGAGACATTCTCTTCTATCTCTTTCAACACTCTGTCTTGTTCTATGACTTTGTGGAGAATGCGTGAGAGTATCTCTTGTATTTGTCCTCCCTTATAATCCTTGGGCCTTTTACGCTCATGAGAAGGATGTACCTATCTTTCTTTTTGTACAACATTTCAAATTCCATGATATTTTTGGTCATGCAATCGAGAAGTTGGGATGTTGTTGCATAGGTTTTTAGCATTATCCCACCAGGCGAAAGCTACTCAGCCACTCTTTTGTTTACTAAATCAAGACTTCGATAGAAACAATCTAGCAACATTTTATCTTGGATTCCATGAGTTGGGAGCTACAACAATAATTTCTTAAATCTCAGCCACATCTAATAGATTGGCTCACCCTCCAAGTGCTGGAAATCTGGAATGTTATCCCTAAGAATCATCTTCATTGGAAGAGGGTGGCCCATTTGGTTTCCATTTCTACCATTAATGCTCATTTCCTCTGTTTAAACAAGTAACACAAAAACCAAAACTAAAAGTAAGTAGATTCAACTATAACTAAATAGAACACACTTTAACTCACCAAAAGAATTTCAAACAACACCATTCCTCGGCAACGGTGCCATTTTGATTTGATGTTTCAAGCACACCTCATCCAATTCTAGGTATTCAACGATCGTAAATCAGTATAAAACCCAATGAAATGAGTTAGGGTTGAATCCCATAGGGAGTGGTACATGTTTCAGATTCGATTGGGGAGTATAAATGTGGTCAAATCACCTATAGGAATAAAAATTTTCAAATAAAGACATCATTCAAATTAAGGGGTGACAGGAATGTCAAATGGGGGTTTTGATTTTAGTTATCAGCTACAAACAGTCACAAACAAAATTATCAATAATGAGACGTATTCTTAGGATGTGATCGATTATAGGCAATTATAGACATATGGGTAATTGAAACTATAAGTAAATAGCTAGATATTAGTGAGTATTCTAGTCTATAAGGGAGGTAATTTTCTCTCGAACAATTTACTCCAAATTAGATGATTTCTCTCGGACATCAACAAGCATGCAAATTAAGAGCAGCCTATACCTTAATCCATTCACTCTTTCAAGCTAAATGTGTGGGATTGGGTTTAGGATTCACTATCTCGATATGAACCCACGTCAACCGAATACCCACAAACCATCAATCAATAATCTTAGTTCTAAAACCTCTCTCTCGAGCAAGTCAAGAACACAAACATAGAATTGCATTTGAAGCTTAAATTCTTAAATTAAACCACAATTAATAATTAAACTCACTTCTAAATAACATTTAAACTAACAATTAGTAATACCAATAAACTAAATCAACCCATACTCACATGATCACATTCCAAGAATTAGGGTTTTCGCTAGACATTATAAAAAGGTAAAAATAGTTACCAAATTGATTGTCCATCAACTAGGTAAGAGTGATTTTGTCTCTACAATGCTCCAATTTGATGAATCTTAAAGACCCACTTCCAAATTCTCAGAAGTGAGTTTTTTCAATTCTTCAAAGATAAGGAAAAACTCTCTAAAAATTGTAAAAATTATCCCAAGACTGAAAAGATCATCAAACATGCTAAACTAGATGTTCACAAACTTATTTATAGTCGCCAAAAATATGCTAAGAATAGGCGTTCGGCAAAGTTAGTCAAGCTTGCCGAACCACTCGGTGAGCCTCCCTTTAATTTCATCCATCACCTTTTCGCCTTGTCATTCAGCATCCTTGGGTTCTGTAACTTTGGACGATCCATCACTGCTTCACGGGAGTGCTTGCTGATTCATCAAGTGCTCCTTTTTGTCACCGACTTGGTGTCTTCCCTCAGGGCTTGCACACTGGAACTTTAGGTGGTGGAACTAACCATTTGGCGATTTGCCAAGCGCACTTGGCAATCACCAAGTTTTCCTTTGTTCAAGTCTTCAGTTTGTTTTTTCCCTTTTTGCACGTTAGTGTCCTTACTTGTTCCTCAATCCATGTACCTGAAAATCAAGAATTTTTCATCAGTTTATGGCACAATTTAAGCATTTGAGGACAGTAAATCTATATAAACAAAGCCCCAAATGAGTCCAAATATCGGACTAACAAACTCTTCCCATGAATCTCTATTTCACTCTCTGAAAGACAAAACCCTAGTGTATGGCAGGATTGTTGATCTTCATATCCTTACTCCCTAGATTGCCCCATTAAAACTCTTTCTGAGTTTCAGGGCTGGGAAAATATCTTCTCTATGCCCATGGTTGTTTATAAACCCTTATTCATTTATTTTATTCTAATCTTAACTCCTTTAGGAGAAATTGAATCTTTAGTTCTTGGAAAGCGTATACTTCTTGACTGCAAAATCTTTGACTGTATTTTTTGGTATATCTTGCTCTAAGTTTATGGCCTCATCTAAAAATTCACGGGAGTGAATATTATCATAAAATAAATGGGGCCATAATCCTAGAGCAAGATATACCAAAAATAGAGTCAAAGGTTTTTGCAGTCAAGAAATATGCACTTTCCAGGAGCTAAAGATTCAATTTCTCCTACCTTAGGAGAGTGAAAATTACCATAAAATAAATGAATAAGTGTTTCATAAACAACCATGGGAACAGAAGAGAAGATATTTTCTAATCCATAGAACTCATTAAGAGTTTTGATGGGGCAATCTAGATAAATAAGGATATTAAGATCAACCACCATGTCATGCACTGGGGTTTTTTCTGTTAGAGAGTAAAACATAGATTCATGAGAAACGTTCCAAAACTCCACCTTTTTATCGAGGGAACTATTAATATTGATCTTGAATTTCTTTTTAGAGGAGCCACAATAAAACGAGTTATCAGGAAGCATACCAAGAGAGGAAGCCACTGAGAGAGGAGTCAGATGATCATCAAAACATTTAGAATCAATGAAAATAGAGGATGAATCCTTGCCTTTGTTCTTGTTGCTAGTGCTCTTACGGGTAGCAATAGATGAAGGATTTTGATATTTTTCCATTTTAGAGAATGACGCACATAGAAGAAGTGAGAAAGGAAGAAGAGTCACAAAGGAAATATATAGGCAAAGGGAGTAAAAAATGTCAAGGGACTTTGACACGACAAAGAGGAAGCCAAAGGGATGTGTCACGACCTACGGGTACCCCCCTAGATGTAACAAGGCACATAAAACCCCTAAAGGCCCTATGTAAGCCACTTAGCATATCATTACACAAAACATTAGAACCATAAGAGTAAAAATATATTTTTCAAGTCCAAAATGTTTATAAAGGAAAGTGGAAGTCTATACTTGTCTCAATTAGCCAACTATTACATTAGTTGAATCAAAATAGGGTCACAACCCTTACAATATAATCCAAAAAGTAAGTACAAGAATGAAACTACAAATAAAAGCATCCGTCCTCGAATCATAAGGACTCACCACAAGCAAGGAGATATTAACAAATCCAAGCTCTTGCCACAAAAGGGATCACCTTGAGAATCGGACACTATACTTGGGAAAAAAGTTGAAAAATATGGGTTAGTACAAAATTGCACTAAGTGAGATAATCATGCACAAAATCATGAAAACATGCTAAAAGGGACATTTTAGTTGAATGCATGCAATTTCTTAAGTTAAAGCATCATTTTGAAGATAGTGGAAGACCATAAATCATAAGCATAGTCAAATCCTAAATCATGATACCATAAGAGGAACCTACCATAAATACCCTCAAAGCCTACTTGTGCAATGCATGAATAAGATCCCATAATCTCACACATACTAAGTACAACCCCTTGAGTAGTCATAGTTCATTATTCATATTCTTGTCATAGTGGGAATCAGCCTTAATAGACATAGACCATGTGAGATTTACATGGAATCCGATGTTACCCACACCGAAAAAGGGTTTTCCTACTTGCCTAAGGTAATACCATCATTTCTTAGCTTTTAGGTAGATCCACTAGCTAAATATCCTACGGGGGCACATAGTTATGGGATAAGGAGATTGTTACTAGAAACCCCGGGGTTTCTTAATGGGGGGAGCTCCCATCTCAAGAGATCACTGCTAGAAACACGATCTTTCTTAACGGGAGAGCTTCTATCTCTTATTCAATATCCACTCGGTGCTAAGAATTTATCCCACATATTACTTATTAAGTTACAACATGTTTCATTAGGATAGCTCGTTAGATTATGCGTGAGAATAGCCTTTCACTGTCCATGTCTACATACAACATTAGATTCAATTAGGTGAGAATTGACTTATAACCTAGAATATACATTATGTGAGAAAACCTTTCACATTATGTTCATTATGTGTTCATGAGAATAGCCTTTCAATCAACACAACCACATCATCATAATCATAGTCACTTCACTCTCAAAGTGTTCTTAATGCATACACATAAACCTCATAATCACAGTTCTCATACTTTGCCCTTCAAGGACCATTAATCATATTCAATCAACGCATTTAGAATTACTACATTAGACATGGAATAGGCATGATTCAAATAGTTTAATTTCTACAAGCATAATCTCATAATACTTCTCTTTCTACAATTCACCCACATCACACAATTATAAATTAGGAATATGGGGATTTAATGGATTCTTGGGAGATTTCATCATAAAACAGTAATAAATCATCAAATCAATCATAATATAAAGTAACTAAATCAATAGAATCATTTTTGAAAGGAATCCATGACTTGGAGTAAAACCCTAACTTTTGGGGGGAATTACTATCTTTGAAATTGAGTTTGGAGGGACTCGATGGATGAAGATTATCCACGGATGAAGGACTACCATACCTTAGCTATGAAAATCCAAAGAATTTGAGTAGAAATTCTTGCTCCTTCAATCTTCACCTTCCTTCTTCTTCTTCTTCTTCCTTGGAGTCCTAAACAGAGAATTTTGGGGGAAATTGGTTTTGATTTGGAATTTTGGAATTAAGAGGAAGATGACTTTATTTGGTTACTTAAAGGCCTGATATAGTTAGTCTAATTTAGTATAAAAGGACATCACTTAATATTAATGAAAACCATAAAACCCCATAATGTCCCTAAGTGTAACTGTCCTTTGGCCGTTTCAAGCCTCACCCATGAGACCACGTCGACGGACCATGGATGGACCTAGGGTCCATCCTGGTCATCCGTGGTCTTGACAGAGACTTTGGCCATCACCCATGACTGACGCACTATGGTTGGACCCACGACCCATGCTGGTGAATCACGGTCTGGGGTTCAGAGGCCTGCTTTGCAGGCTTTAACCTATCCCCTCACCCACGAGGCGTCGGTGCCCTCCGTGGGTCACTGCCGAGGCAACATTTTTGGGTCCTCCTCAAGGACACATGGGTTGTCCTTGGAGGTTGTACCTTGACGTTCTAACACGAAACCCTATATATTTTGGTACAGGGAGGTACGGTAATGACTTTTACCCTCATGTTAAGTTCTAGTTTAGCCTACTATTTTCTAGAGTGTTACAATATTTCCCCCTTGGGAACATTCATCCTCAAATGACGATCTAGACACTTTATAGAATGAAAGACTCAAAACTAGCAGTCCAACATGCATGAAACATCAAAATAATGCACAACCCAAATGAGGAAACTTCAACTCCACCTAAAACATAATCAATGCAACATAAGGAAGTAGGAACTACATCTAACAACCCAATATGTATGAAACTCGACATTTCGCATATTCATAGGAGGAACTACCTTCTCCAACTAAAACATGCTCAACACAACATCAAGGAGCCAATTTGCATTTACTCTCAAAGGAATACTGAAGCATGTCCATCATTTCATCTCATGAAGTCAAATAGGCAACTCATACTAAATGCACAACAACATGAGGAACATAAACATGAAAACTCATTTTCTTACTAAACATGAATTTCTCGATAACATGCATAACATAAGGAAATCATGGAAACACATAAATCACACATGACCTCCAAAATAAGACAATTCTAAAGGAACTACTTACATAAAGCTTGAATAGGAGTAGAAGGAAAAAGATAAGGATATCAGGACTTTATATCGGCCTCAGCCTCCCAAGTAGCACCCTCAACTAAACAATTCCTCCATAAAACCTTAACTGAAGATATTTCCTTATTTCTCAATCAGTTGACTTTTTGGTCTAGGATTTCTACTGAAACCTCTTCATATGAAAGACTTTCGTCAAATCCCAACCCTTCTAGGGGTGTAATGGACACCGGATCTCCAATCCACTTCTTAAACATATAAACATAAAATACCAGGTCAACCGGGGCCAACTCATTTGACAAAACCAATTCATAGGAAACTTTCCCAATACGCTTGAAAATTCTATATGGTCCTACATACCGGGGACTAAGTTTTCCTTTCTTGCCAAACCTTATCACACCCTTCATGGGTGAGATTTTGAAATATACCTAATCATTAACTTCGAATTCTAGATCCCTTCTTCTCACATCGGCATAAGACTTTTGTCGTCTTTGGGTCGTTCTCTACCTCTCTCTAATGAGCCGAACCTTCTTAATAGCTTCATAAACCGATTTGGGACCAATAAGAACAATTTCACCTACCTCAAACCAACTAGCTGGAGACCTACATCTCCTACCATACAAGGCTTCAAAGGGAGCCATACCAATGCTTGTGTGATAATTATTATTTTAGGCAAACTCTATTAGTTGCAAGTGGTCATCCCAATTATCCTTAAAATATATAACACATGCCCTCAACATGTCTTCTAATGTTTGAATGGTACGCTCCACTTGACCATGGGTCTGGGGATGAAAAGTCGTACTAAGCTTAACGTTAGTACCAAGCCCTATTTGGAATGACTTCCAAAAGTGTGAAGTAAATTGAGTACCCCGATCCAAAAAAATCGATAAAGGGACTCCATGAAACTTCACTATCTCTTTTATCTATAACTTGGCATAGTCTTCTGCCGAATGAGAAACCTAACAGGAATGAGGTGCGCTAATTTTGTCATACAATCTATAATGACCCAAAGAGAATCATGTTGCCTCTGGGTGCAAGGCAAACCCACAATAGAGTCCATGTTCACATCTTCCCACTTCCAAGTAAGAATAGGAATATCTTTTTCCAAGCCTCCCGCCCTTTGATGCTCAACCGTAAATTGTTGACAATTTGGACATTTGGCTACAAATCTCGCAATATCTTTCTTCATATTGTTCTACCAATAGACTTCTCGTAGATCACGCTACATCTTGGTGACTCCCGAATGAATAGAATATTGGGAACTATGAGCTTCCTCTAGAATTTGTTCCCTCAAACCATCAACATTCGGAACACATAACTGACCTTGGTACCTAAGCACCCCATCTGGCCCTTGGGAGAAAGACTCAACAGACTTCTTGAGTACAGACTTTTTCAACTCAACTAATATAGGATCAAGATCTTGCTTAGACTTTATATCCATCTCAATAGATGATTCAGAGCCATTATGGACCATGACACCACCCTTGGTGGAATCCACTAGTTGGACACCTAGTTGGGCAAGTCTATGCACCTCACGAACCAATTCTCTCTTTTCGTCATCTACATTAGCCACACTACCCATGGACAATCTACTAAGAGCAACCGCTATAACATTAGCTTTGATGGGGTGATAAAGGATACTCATGTCATAATTCCTTCATAATTCTAACCACCTTTGTTGACGAAGATTCAATTTCTTTTGACTAAACACATATTTAAGGCTTTTGTGATCACTGAGAATATCCACATGGACCCCATACAAATAATGCCACCATATTTTTAAGGCAAACACATCCATCGCCAATTCAAGATCATGGGTCAAATAATTCTTCTCATGGATTTTAAGTAGCCTTGAAGCATAGGAAATCACTTTACCATTTTGCATCAGGATACATCCCAAACCCACTCTAAAGGCATCACAATATACCTCAAAGTCATCCGTACACTCCAATAGGGTCAACACTTGTAAACCTTTCTCACAAGCCTCCGACCATACAAACTTAGCTTTTTTTGAGTCAAAGCCATCAAAGGAGAAGAAATAGAGGAAAACCCCTCAACAAACCTTTTATAGTAACCGACCAAACCCAAAAAGCTTCAGAAGGAGTTAGAGGTCTAGTCCAACTCTTGAATGCCTCTGTCTTCTTCAGATCTACCTCAATACCCTTGATTGACACAATATGACCAAGGAAAGCTATAGACCTTAACAAAAATCACACTTACTAAACTTTGCAAAAAGTTGATGGTCCTTAAGAACATGCAACATAATTCTCAAATAGTCCATATGTTCATTCTCACTCCTTGAATAGATCAAGATATCATCGATAAAGACAGTCACAAACATGTCTAGTTCTTTTCACCTCTCTATTCTTTTCCTTGAGTTTCTATGCTTCAATTTGTTGGGCATGAGCCATGAGACGTGAGATATCCATACTTGGGATAAGAATTGCCAAACAAAATTCTTTGACTACCATGTCGGACCCATTAAAAATTTATTCATCTTGAACCTTGAATCCGCCATAAAATTTGGTTAACTTAAGTGCATACTACTTCATGCTCATACAACCTTGCCAAAGGTTAATGAACTCATGCATCTTTGCTTCCCTCAACTCTAGGGGAAAGAATCTATCAAGAAACGCCTCTTTAAATGATTCCTATTTCACCGGGCCCGCTCCTATGGGTCTCTCACCTTTCCACTGATCATTCCAATCTTAAGCCACATCTTTTAGTTGGTAGGCAGCTAACTCCGCCTTTTCTTCCGAAGACACCCCTATAATAGCAAGTACTTTGTAAGCCTCGTTGATAAACCTTTGGGGATCCTCTTCCACTTTATAGCCGTAAAATTCGGGAGGGTTCATTCTTGTAAAATCCCTAACCCTTGAGGTGGCTGAATTCACATTAGGATTTACATGAGTCACAACATCTCTATTGTCCTGAGCCGTCACCGCTTGAGCTTGCGTAGTCAAAGCTTGAGCTTGAGTCGTCATAGCTTGGGCCAACATTTGAATAGTCGACCTAACCTCTATGTCCGACATAGTCTAAGGATTAATCAGAGCTTGATCAACTTGAGGAGCTTGATTTTTTGAGAAGTTTCTTCATTTACATTGTCACCCTCCATTCTTCTAGTGTTAGCCCTTCGTGTATTCATATCCTGAAGACACAAGAGAAGGGTTAGGTAAGGGACTTTATATAGTTAAACTCTAAGGCATGACTTAAGAGTAATGAAAGAAGCGAAATTTCCTAAATATATTATAGTCTCTCATTCATAAGTGTGGCGCGCATCACATGAACAAGACTCTACTAGATATGGCTTGTGAGACATCATCCTAGAATCATTCTAAATCTTATGCTCTGATTACCAAGTTTGTCAAGACCCAGGGGTACCCCCTAGATGTAAAAAGGAACATAGAACCCCTAAATGCCCCATGTAAGCCACTTACCATATCATAACATAAAGCATTAGAACCATAAGAGTAAAAACATATTTTTCAAGTCCAAAATTTATGTAAAGGAAAGAGGAAATTATGAATTTTCTGAATTAGCCAACTATTACAATACTTGAATCAAAATAGGGTCACAACCCTTACAACATAATCCAAAAAGTAAGTACAAGAATGAAACTACAAATAAAAGCATCATCCTCGAATGATGAGGACTCACCACAAGCAAGGAGAAATGAACAAATCCAAGCTCTACCACAATGGGGACCACCTTGAAAACCAAACCCTACACTTGGGAAATATATAGAAAAATATGGGTTAGTACAAAATTGCACTAAGTACGATAGTCACGCACAAAATCATGAAAACATTTTAAAAGGGACATTTAAGTTGAATGCATGCTTTTTCTTAAGTTAAAGCATTATTTTGAAGATAGTGGAAGAGCATAAGTCATAATCATAGTCAACTCATAAATCATAATACCATAAGAGGAACCTACCATAAATACCCTCAAAGGCTACTTGTGCAATGCATGAAAAAGATCTCATAATCTCACCATACTAAGAAAAACCCCTTGAGTAGTCATAGTTCATAATTCATATTCTTGTCATAGTGGGAATAAACCTTAACTGACATAGACCATGCAAGCTTAACATGGAATCTGGTGTTATCCACACCGAAAAGGGTTGTCCTACTTGCATACGGTAAGACCATCATTTGTTAGCTTTTCGGTGGATCCACTAGCTAAATATCCTACGAGGGCACGTAATTATGGGATAAGGAGATTGTTACTAGAAATCACCCGCTTTCTTAACGGGGGTCCTTCTATCTCATGAGTCACTTTTAGAGACTCGTCCTTTCTTAACGGGAAAGCTTCCATCTTATATTCAATATCCACTCGGTGCTAAACATTTATCCCACGGAGTACTTATTAAGTCATAACTTGTTTCATGAGGATACCTTGTTAGATCATGTGCGAGAATAGCCTTTCACCGCCCTTGTCTACATACAACATTAGATTCAATTAGGTGAGAATTGCCTTTCAACCTAGAATCTCCATTATGTGAGAAAACCTTTCACATTATGTTCATTATGTGTTCATGGAAATAGCCTTTCAATCAACACAAAAACATCATTATAGTCATGGACACTTCACTATCAAAGTGTTCTTAATGCATACACATAAACCTCATAATCATACATAATTCTCATACTTTGCCCTTCAAGGGCCATAGATCATATTCAATCAACAGATCTAGAATTACTACATTAGACATGGATAATAACATGATTCAGATAGTTCAATTTCTACAAGAATAATCTCATAATACTCCTCTTTCTGCAATTCACCCACATCACAAAGTCATAAATTGGGATTATGGGGATTTCATGAATTTTTGGGAGATTTCATCATAAAACTATAATAAATTATCAATTCAATCCTAATATAAAGTAATTAACTCCATAGAAATATTTTTTTGAAAGGAATTCATGACTTGGAGTAAAAACCCTACTTTTTGGGGGGAATTACATTTTTTGAAATTGAGTTTGGAGGGACTCCATGGATGAAGACTATCCATTAATGAAGGACTACCAAACCTTAGCTAGAAAATCAGAAGAATTTGAGTAGAAATCCTTGCTCCTTCAAACCCTAGCTTCGCTTTCCTTCTTCTTCTTCTTCTTCTTCTTCTTCTTCTTCTTCTTCTTCTTCTTCTTCTTCTTCTTCTTCTTCTTCTTCTTTCTTGGAGTCTTAGAGAGAGAATTTTGGGGGAAATTGGTTTTGATTTGGGATTTTGGAACTATGAGGAAGATGACTTGATTTGGTGACTTAAATGCCTTGTATAGTTAGTCTAATTAAGTATAGAATGACGTCACTTAATATTAATGAAAACTAGAAAACCCCATAATGCCCCTAAGTGTAACTGCCATTTGGCAGTTTCATGCCTCACCTACGTGACCACGTCGACAGACCGTGGATGGACCTACGGTCCATCAATGTCATTCGTGGTCTTGACAGAGACTTTGGCCCTCACCCACAACCCACCACTGACAGACCGTGGTTGGATCCATGGCCCGTGCTGGTGAACCATGGTCTAGGGTTTAGAAGCTTGTTTTGCAGGCCTTGACCTACGCCCCTCACCCACAAGGCGTAGCCTGACCCATGAGATGTGGGTTCCCTCTGTGGGTCACTACCCAGACAACATTTTTGGGTCCTCCTCAAGGACCCATGGTTGGTCCTTGGGAGTTGTACCTTGATGTTCTAACACGAAACCCTATATTTTTAGGTACAGGGAGGTATGTTTACGACTCTAACCCTTATGTTAAGCTCTAATTTAGCCTACTAGTTTCTGAAGTGTTACTGGATGACAGTTTTAATGATGAAATAATATAGAAGAAGGGCGTAAATAAAGAGACACATATAGTAGGAAAGTAATAACAATAAGGAAAACACAATATTCGAGGCGTCAAAAAATATTTAGAAAAGAGGGAAATAATTAATTCAAGAAGTAATCTCAGCAATTTAAGGGATTTTCAATAATATTTACGAATTTATAAAGAGAACAAAATCTTTCTTTCAAAAGAGGTTTAGTAAAAATGGCGGCCAGTTGGCAGTCAGTGCTAATGAAAGATATTTCAATATCTCTGTTTTAAACATGATCTCGGATAAGATGGTACTTGATATCAATGTGCTTAGCATGAGAATGATGGACAAAGTTTTTTGAAAGACAAATAGCACTGGAATTATCACACATAATTTTAATAGGTTTAAAATATAAATCAAACCATCCATAAGATTTGAGCACAACATTGCCTAATAGCAATATACTCAGCCTCTATGGTTGAGACTGATATGGAACCTTGTTTTTGGCTATTCTAGGAGATCAAAGATTTCCCTAGAATTTGACATGTACCACTAGTGATTTTCCTATCATCTTTGTCACCTGTATAATCAGTGATAGAAAATCCCTCGAGAAAAGAGTTTTTCTCTCTAGGGTACCATAGGCCAAATGAGGATGTTCCCACTAAATAACAAATGATACGCTTTACTGTAGTTAGATGGGATTCTTTAGAGGTTGAATGAAACCTTGCACATTTGCACACACTAAATATTATGTTTAGTTAACTACAATAAGATAGAGTAAAGATCGAATCATACCTTTATATTTTGTTTCTTCGACTATCTTACCTTCTTAATCTTATCAAGAGAACAAGTGAGCTCATAGGAGTACCTAAGGATTTTGAGTTTTCCATACCAAACTTTTGAATGAGTTCTTTGCAAAACTTAGTTTGACAGAGGAACGTAGCTTTCTACGACTGATAGATTTGTAGTCCAAGGAAGAATTTTAATTCCCCCATCATACTCATTTCGAATTCACTTTGCATAAGATCAGAAAATTCCTTACCCAAGGAGCTATTAGCACCTCCAAAAATGATATCGTCAACATATATTTGAATAGCAAAATTTCCAGAAGAAGATCTCTTAATAAAAAGAGTTGTATCAATTTTTTCTCTAGTAAATCCATGATTTATTAGAAAATTGCTGAGACGATCATACCAAGAATGAGATGCTTGTTTAAGACCGTAAAGAGCTTTTGATAGTTTAAAAATGTGATAGGGAAATTTAGCGTTTTTAGAAACTAGAGGTTGCTTCACAAAAACTACTACTTCAATAAAACCCTTTAGAAAAGAATTTTTATATCCATTTGGAGTAGTTTAAAACCTTTATTAATGGCAAATGCCAAAAATAAATGAATAGATTCTAGCCAAGAGCAAAAGTGTCATCATAGTCTACTCCTTCCTGTTGAGAGTAACCTTGTGCCACTAATCGACCCTTATTTTGAATCACTTCTCCAATTTCATTTAGTTTGTTTCATTAAACCCATTGGTTTCATTGGTAGACTTATTTTCAGGTTTAGAAACTAAAGTCGAAACCTGATTTTTGTAAAACTGATCTAGATCCTCTTTTATTGCCTTGATCCATTGTTAATCTGTAAGGGCCACATTCAATTTCTTTGGTTCAAGTTAAGAGATGAGTGCAACGTGATTTTCATTTCTTCTAGATACCTTCACTTGGATTTCCAATAATGAATTTGTTTGGGTTGTTTGGTTTGCTTTGCCATTTATTTGGAACTGCTTCAACTATAGGATTAGTAGAAGTTTCTTCAGTAGTTGACTTCTTAGCATAGTTTGTCTACTTTTGATTTGAGATAGTAAGTTGACTATCTTCTTCATCTTCGTCACTTCGTGCATCAAACTTACCAATATTATCTTTGCCATTGTACTGAACAAAACACTTGCATCAAAATGGATGAAAGTATCCGATATTAGGTTTATTACCATTCTATAATTCATATGGTGTCTTTTTCATAATGGGTCTAATTAAGCATCGATTTAGCACATGACATGTTGTACTTACAACTTTTGCCCCAAACTTGTGTGGAAGAGAATGTTAAGCAATCATTGTTCTCGCTATGTCATATAGTGTCCTATTCTTCTGTTCTACTACTCCATTTTGTTTTGGTGATCGAGGCGAAGAGAAGTTGTGAGTATATCATTTTTCATTGCAAAACAGAACTTTGCAAACAATCTCTTTCCAAATTCTCCTCATGGTTGCTTCTTATAGATGAGATATAGTAAGCTTTATCTAGTTGAAATTTTTCACAGAAAAACTCAAAGTTCTTTAAAGTATCATCCTTATGTGATAAAAACATTACCCAGGTAAAACAAGAATAATCATCAACAATAACAAATGCGTACCTTTTACCTCCAATGTTGGTTGTTCTAATAGGTTTGAACGAGTCCATGTGTAATAGTTGCAGTGGGTTATTTTTGGATACAATATCTTTTCTAGAGAATGAGTTTTTTGTTTTGCTTACCCATTTGACATGCGTCATAGATATGATCTTTTGTATAGTCCAATTTAGGTAAACCAATTATGAGATTATTCTTAGCCAATTTCTCTATTAGTGGCATACTTGCATGACCAAGATTTTTATGCCAAATCCAGGGATCATCAGTCATTGATACTAGGCATATATGTTCTCTAATGTTTTTTTACAGAATCAAGAACATAGACATTCTTTTCTCTCTTTCATTCCAGCAGATTGTTTCCAATCCTCTATTACACATTGATTCTTTTGAAATCAGACTTCTAGATTTGAGTCACATAGTTGACTAATACTCAACTAATTATACATTAGTCCTGTCTCTAAGTAAGCATTTGTGATATCACAGGATTGTACCAATGCCAATAACTGTTCCCTTTGAGTTTTTACCAAAACGAATGTTTCCTCCCTTATATTCCACAATAGATTTAAATAATTTTTTATCTCCTCTGATGTGATTTGAGCATCCGCTATCTACATATCATTTTCCCTTTTTTTTTCTACGGTGAACCTATAAAACAAAATTATTATCTACTTTTGTGTACCCAAGCTTTTTTAGGGTTATCAAAATTTCTTCTAGGTCTCCAAACCCATTTAGTAGTGTTATGGTTTCGAAACTTGGAATTGGAAGATTAATGACCAACTTCCCACAATAATGATAACTTTTGAGAATGTCTTTTTCTAAGATGGAATTGTTACTGCTAGTTTTTGAATTAGTCAACATATAGGATAGATTAAATATAAAGTAATTTCCATTTGAAGAATTTCTGCTGTTAGAGACCTTTTTATGAGTTTTAGAGGAATTTTTTGAAGAATCAAATTTTTTTTGTAAATTCTCAAGGGCAGTTTTCAGTTCCTGAATTTCTTCATAAAGAAGATCTTTTTCAACTTCACTTACTTCTAAATTTTTTATTTCTAAATTTCTCTCTTCAATTTGATGATTTCGAAAATCAGTAAAGATTTGATTAAGGTCTATCACAGCACAATCTAGTAAATTTTTTAATTCATTACAATTATTACATACCTCATTGCTTGATTGTCCAAGTGCCATGAAACATATGTTTCCAATTTCTTTATATTCGTTTTCAAAATTGTCTTAATCACTCTAGCTACTTAGTTCTTTGTTCTTTTGGTTTCCTCTGGAATATTTTTTCTTTGCTTATGGATATTCACGGGCTATATGTACATATTTTCCATATTCATAGTATTTTCCATAATTTTTTGATTGATCAATAATATACTTTCCTTTTCCAAAATTTGTTCCTCATCTGTTGTTTCTAAACCTCCTGAATGATTCCATGTCTGATGTAGTAATTAAAGCAATTTTATCTTTTACTATTTCTTCTTCTCCTTTGTCTTCATGACTAGCTTTGAATGCTGCAGGTTTATTTTTGGTATCTTCTTGGCCTTTTTTGTTCAGATGTGTTTTCTCACAAACAATTAAGTCTCCTCTTACCTCATAAGAGGTTGGAGTGCTTAAGTTCATACTTTCTAGAGCAACTAGTTTGACATGCCATCGAGGTGGTAGATTTCTGAGAACTTTCCATATATGATCAATGGGAGGATATGCTTTTCCTTGAGGCTTTTAGTTCTCCAGAAATCTTACTCAATCATGCAAACATGCTTTCAATTGTTTCTCCTTCTTTCATGCGAAAGAGTTCATATTCATAAACTAGCAAACTGATGATGATTTATTTGACTTTATCAATTCCTTCATACGTGACCTCTAGTTTGTCCCACATTTCCTTGGCAGTATCAACAAAATAGATTTTCTCATATTCCTCACCATTGATAGCGTTATATAGAACATTTTTTGGAGTTCCCATAAATTCCAACAAAAGTCTAACAATGAACTAAACAATGCAGAAGAATAACCTGGAACCTAAAAGTCAATGTACCATAACATCTAACAATGAACCAAGTCTAAACAAAAAGGGATTCAGCCCCAATCTAATAAACTAATCAACTAACTAGAACATAAGTCTAAGTCCGAAAATGGTGGACATAGATTAAAGAGAACCCATGGAAGCCCGGAAGAATTGGCTCACGCTTGAATTCGAATGATCACTAATCTCCTAAGCGAGGTTTGTCAGTAGTCGCTTGAAGATGCCTTGTACTCAACAAAAATAAGAGCAAGTGCAGTATCAGTACACAACCATAGTGTATTGGTAAGATCACACGGCTATCTCACTAAGTGCACCATAAGTAAGTCAAACAACAGTATAATCACATGTGTATATATCAACATATACAATATTATTAACATTTATGAACAACAAGCAACTTCACATTTCATATCAAATCATTGGTCCTCTCATGGAATCCAAACCTACACAGTTAGCTTACCAGAACTTGGTATCCGATCCAAATGTTATGCTGAAACGTGGCAATCGATCCCATATTTATGCCGGAATATGGCAACCAATCCAAGTTAGTTATCTAAGGAGGAAAATAGTTTCTAAAAGTTAATTCATTGGATATTTATCATGTGTATCTTTGGAAAAAGATCTGCAAACCATATGTTTTGCAATGAATTTTCTTTGGAAAATGGTGTTGCCATTAAAATTCTTTAGTTTGTAGAATGAGAGATGCACATTTTTGTTTGATAAAATAGTATGTCAAAATGTTATAGTTGGAAGGCTATTTGAAAATAAAAACATTTCTATGTGATAATCTAATAATATGATTTATTCTATTTGGAGAAAAAAAACTTTTGTAGTTTTGTACTTTGTGTGAAATTTGATTGTGTCTGATTGTTATAGACTAAAAACTTTTGTAGTTTTCTAATCTGGATAAAATGGACTATGCAATTGGTTTGAAGAATATGAAAACTTCACCTAATAAGTCAGCGTTGTAATTTGGATTTTCTACAAGCTTCATTGTTAAATAGAAAAAATTGTACAATAGATGACTTAAAGTTTATGATTTTGTGCTTGCAATAGGTGCCTCTATGGAATGAACATTGACACTATGTAAAGAGTGTCAAAGAGAATTGAAGCACTATAATTCTTTTGTAGAATAATATTTCCAAAAGAGGTTTCATGCTGCCAATGACATTTTGATAGTCTGAGAAAATATGTGGAAAAATTATTTTGAACTGTCTGAAAAATATTTTTGAGATCATATTTAAAATGTGGGGAGTTATTTGGTTATGACAAAGATAAACTTAGACTTAGTATCTAATTTAAATTTGGAGCACAAGATATGAAAGTCGTTGATACTTTTGTATTATGTTAGACCCACAAAATTCTTGGAATATATTTTATATTGTGATTGTTGAGTTTCTCTTTTACTAGTATATGGTATGACTACTATGAAACTACCAAATTATATGTATACTTGTTCAAAATGATTGTGTTCTTTTATGAAAAAGTGTCACTTACAATGTTGTGATTTTTCATGAAAAGATATGTCTATTAAATATAACTATTTGTATAGGCATGAATATTGGTTAATAGTCATTTTTCATGTTCTGTAAAAGAAGTATTTGGATTATATTATCTTTATTGGGCCGATGAAACTTTGTTCATGGGTATCTCTATAACAATCAAATTAAAAGTAATGGGAAGGTCCTTCTGAAAATGACATTTGACAAGGTGATGACTCTAAACAATGTTTGTATCACACAAAATTATAAGAAATAGAAACAAATATTTGTGAGAAAAAGCTACCTCGCAGAGAGCTTTTCAAACTATATTTTTGTTTGTTCTTACTTTCCTGAGTCAAACTGTTTGTGACATGAACACTTGGATAGGTAAATTACAAAATCTTATAAGGAAAACTGATCAACTTATAAGTTTTGTCTAACTTTGAGTGCAATTAATAAAAATGTTAAGTTTGTGTGGAATCTAAGTATGCTGAGCATTCTTATAAATTTGTGGAAAGGAATTTTAATCCCTTAGAGTTGATTTACACTAACATTTATAAGATGAAGTCAAAACCATCTTGTGGTGGGAAAAGTATCTCATAACTTTCATTTTGCATTAGAAATGACTATGTTTATTTGCTGAATGGTAATGATAATTCAATAGAAATGTCTAGACAATATAATATTGAAGTTTAAAATCAGTTGGGAAAAAGATAAGAAGTGATAGAGATGTAGAGTATAAATCTCCCTTTGCAGAACTATGTTTGAAAAGTGGAATTATCCATCAAACTGCTGCCCTATTCACCTCAATCTAATGGAAAACCGAATGTTGAAAGAAATTATGGTTGCATTACTTATAAATTCAGGTTTACTAGAAAACTTGTGTGGAGGAACTATCCTCACTGCAAAAGGGAAAAACAAAAAGTTTTGTCGTTTCACAAAGAAAACAATTTTGTTTGTTCAGCACACAATTTATTCCATATGAGAAATAGAAAGGAAATAAATCCAACTTGAGATATTTCAAAGTATCACTACACCATTTTTGGCCTACAGCCACTGCAGTAAAGTGTAGCCTAAACTAGCAAAAAGTTTGGCCTTTGATAAAAGGCTACACTTTTGGACTTTAAGAAACACTTTTTAGGGGGTGGCCTAAAGAAGCGTAACCTTTGACACTAGGCAACACTTTTTTAATGTCGCCATCACAGTTACACTTATAAAGCGTAGCCAAATAGGTATAAGGGCACGCTTTGTAGTGATGCATTAGCGACACCTTTTTTTAATTATACTACACTTAAAAGCGCTGCCTTTGCTTTGTTGTTGGTCACACTTAAAAAGTGTTGGCATCTATATCTCATCTAGAGCAACACTTATAAAGTGTAACTTTTCTTATGTACAAGATAACATTGGACATCCTACAACAACACTTTTGAAGTGTCGCAATGTTGTGTAGAATTTTGTAGCCACAATTTTTTATTTTTAAGAATAATAATTTTTATTTGCATATATTAAATAATCACATAATTAAATATACAAGTGACCTAAAGCACAAATTAGCTAATAATTAAATTGAAGCTATATATTTCAAATAAACTTCGAGAAACATGTCTTGTACAACCAATACTTAGAAAGTGATTGCTTAAATAGCAATAAATTCCACAAAACTAAATGCATTCAAACATATATGACAATAGTACAAAAAATCTTCATCGTTCACTACAATAGATCGAGTTTACTTCTGGCCACAATTCAAATTCAATTACCATCATTTTCCTGCACATTCAAAAGAAAATTATAAGTTAGTGAAATAAATCATGTATTAGATATGATTAAATTCACTGCAAGCCAAACCAATTCATAACAATAAAGATGTGGAAGTGCATAATTGGAGAGTATTCACTGTAAGCCAACCAATTCATAACAATTAAGATGTGGAAGTGCATAATTGGAGAGTATTCACTGTAAACCAACCAATTCATAACAATTAAGATGTGGAAGTGCATAATTGGAGAGTATTCACTGTAAGCCAACCAATTCAAAAGTGGACTCCTACTTTTAGGCCTGAGGAGGAAACAACTATAGTCCCTATTTGGATTTCTTGACCTGAGCTACCTTGGCATTGCTATCACAAGGACATCTTGTCAGCCCTATTGATTCATATTGGCAAAGTTTTGTACTTGGACACTGCTTCTATCTAAAAAACTAGAGAAAGTGTTGCTAGGGTCAAAGTCCAAATCGATCTTACCAAAGAGAGACCTCCTCATGTGTGGATGGGGTTGAATGAACAAGATGTCAACATAGGGAGGTGGTAAACTATTGAATATGAGCATATTCCAGATTATTGCATGTATTGTAAACACCAAGGAAACTATTAAGCAAAGAGATGAGGAATTTAAAAAAAGAAAAGAGTTGGAGGCTGATAGGAAGATCAAAAACAAAAGGGAACAAGGAAAACAAGATTATAGAAACCTGCAAATGCAATACACAATTAGAGAGGATGGAAACACCAGGTCACAATACCAGAAGCACCCAAAAAGGGAAATAACAACAAGCCAGCTGATGAAGAATGGCAAACTCAGAAGAAGAAATCTTACATGCCAGTTCAACATAGCATGGACAAACCAAAATCTCCTAAGAAAACATTGCAGCAGCAGCAGACTCATCACACATGTATGACTACTAATTCTGCACTCCCTACATCTAATAATTTCATTGATCTTTTTATGCAGGATCAACCAAACAATCAAGAAGGAGCTAAAAATCAGAATTCAAAAAATAAGGATACAATGGAGACATAAATTAATAATAAGTCAACAACTGACTTACCTTCCATAGCCAACCAATTGTCAAATAATTCCGACAAGGAAAAAAAAGAAAAAATTTCTGAAAATCAAAGCAAAAGGATCACAGGTATTGACTCTACTACTCCCCTACCCCAAAACCCCTTTGTTAATTGTTTGGATGAGGTTGTTGAAGTTATTGGAGGGTTCGAAGGAGGGTGTCAGGAGAACACAACTAATTTGCAGGATGGGGTATCCAAATGGGGGAATATGTCTCATGCTGGGCATGAGAACACTTAGATTGACCATAGTCTAGACAATAGAGCCCTTTCTACCCCTCAGCATCACATTTAGAGTAAACAAGAAGTTCCAAACAGGTCTCAGGTTAATGCTACAAGTCAGGGTCAAATGCAGAAAATTCAGGACAACAATGATAATATTTCAGGGAGGCAAGATCTTATTACTCCTACCAGTGAAACAAAGAAGAAGGATCATCCAGGCCCTACAGGTGAATCATAATGAGGTGGAAAAATTGTTGTTGTTTCTTAGAGAAGGCCTCATAATGAGGTGGTTAAATTGAACACTGATGGCATTGCTCTTAGGAACCCAGGCAGAGCTGGAATTGGTAGAATTCTCTGAAACTCCAAAGGAGATATCATATGTCATATACTAAGAGTCAAAATAAGAAATTTTGTCTATAAATTTTAACATACAATCTTTGAGGTTTGGTTTTTGAAGTTGAAAGATTTTTCTTGTTAAACCCTCAAAATTCAAGCTATGTCATATAAATTAAAACAAAGTATAAAGGAATGTAAATACTTACAGAGGATAGAAAAACATCACACATGGCCTGCATATGGAGATATATGTATATTAATATCAAGAATTAAATGAGAATGAAACTGAAGGTTAACTATATTTTAAGGAGAAAGAGGACATGCAAATGAAAAGTAATAAATCAAATATTTACCCGGCAAATGTATGAAGGTGAATCATGACAGTAAAAAATTTACCCATGATAATATATTATGCTATTGAAAAACAAGAGGTTTATGCCTGAAACTAATGAAAAATATTGATCCTTCTTCTGTTTCTCTTATTATTCTTCCCAATTGCAGTTTTACTATAGTTGTTTCAAACAGAGATAGTGACAACACATTCATATCACTATCTCTGTTGACAGTCATGCTCCTATGGTGTTGACTGTCAACACATGTGTGTAATTCATGTTAAAAGATAGGAAGTACAGAAGATCATAACATCAGAATCAGGTAAACAATAAAGATGCTCGTAACTAATTTACTCCCTACGAGTACTGCTGACAAAAAACAAAGAGTAACAAAGTCATTAACACAGAACTCAGGCGAGAGTAGTGAGATTCAAGTTGTACCTTAAGCTTCGATTTCATGAATTCCCCACATAGGGCAACTTTCCATTTGGTTACGCTAACAAACTCGCATGTGATCTATCAACTTTCCATAAAGACTATACAGGTATAACAAATTAAATCCCATATATGAAAATCTACATTTGGGCATTTAGTATTGGACAAACTACTACTTTCAAGAGATAAATCAATAACCCTCAAAGTTGCTAAACATGAAGCATAAAACATAATTATAGTGAAGCTTATTAAATAGAAGTAAATTAGTAATTAGGCAAGGAACTAAGCTTCAACAAGTCTCTTTATGTCAGTTATGCAAATTGGTATATACTCTCCTAGATAAAGGTAATACAGTTTCGGATGTTTAACTTAAGATACAAAAAGTGTGACACTAAAACCACTACCATCTACTTGAAACAATTGTAAGCTGCAGGCTGAGATCAATAATTTGGAAAACACAAACTAATTTATGCAGTCAAAGAAGTACATGATATGCTATATTTTCCACTCGGTTATGTAGACATATTCCAAATTTAGAACTAAATTGGAATAGTTTGTTTGACCATTTGTCTCCACTGACCAACTCCTATATGCATTCTCTCTGCATTGTAATCATTGTCAAACTAGAATATACTTGTACGTCTCTAGAAAGCATCCACCACAATGTCTCCAACTGCTAAAAAGTTTAACCGAATCCTCAAAAATGCAAGATTCTCTTTGCTTGTTTTATAATTGACTGCCATACTAGGATTGGGAAGGTCAATCACTTCAGATTAGATTTTATATAAAAAAAAAATGCTAGTAAACTTCTGACTTTTCATAACTTCCTCAATTTTAGTTCACGTCACACAATGTCTATTGTACGAATATCCATTAACCTTCAATTTAACCCCATAAATTAGTAGGTACAACCAATAAAGTAAATACATTATACACAACCCACATAACTCAAAGTTTATTGCTACGTAATTAAAAAGAAGAGGATGTGGAAGTACATTTGGCGCTAATTATGCGTACCTGGATTTGTTTCGCCTTTTCTTCCTCATCTTCGACTCTCATTCGTTCTTCTTCTTCTTCTACCTCTTGAGCTTCTTTTTGAGCCAGTGCTTCAAGAAAGAGCCTCTCTCTTTCCTCAAATACAAACTTTCAGATAAATATTTCAATCTTGGCTTGCTCCTCATGTCCATGCTACCTTAAACTAAAAAGCAACTTACTCATACATAGTCATAGATAATCTAAAAGAAAAAAAATAAAGCAGAAATATTTCAAAACTCAATTTACAGTACTACTCCAGAACACCTTGCAACCTTAAATTGGCAACAAGCTTAAACTATATGAATAATGAAATCAAAATTACGAAAAGTGTGAAGATTATTTAGATCTAAAATTGCATCTAACATTTTATAAATGCATAAATGAAAAGGTAATCATATAAATTAAGATTTTTGAATACCAGCAATAGAGAAGACAGCTGAACGAGAAGAAGGTAGGCATATATAAGTCAAGTGACTAAATCTAACTCCATCATCACAACCCATATCCGGTTCAGTAGACTCCCCAACCCCTCCAAACAATGTCAAAATTCTTCGAACTATTGCTCCATTTTTCCAATCGAAGTCGTAGAAGAAGTAGGAAACTTACCATCCGTCATCAAAGAAGAGAGTAATGTATAGTGACCAATTCCTTGTCCCACTCACAGATTTAGCTCATAAAAGCCTAACTTACTTTAAATTCCATCTTTATGCAACCTCATTAATCCCATAAATAAAGTAAAATTGACTACAATTCTACAATTTCCCAGCACATTAGGTAACCTATTCCTAGTTCATAGTTCAAATCTTAAATTCACCTCATAAAAAACCCTAACAAACTTCAAATTCCATAAAAAATCATAATAACAAAAAATTCAAAACCCCATGAAGCAAAAATTTGAACAGATCTGAAAAGGGTTTGTAACAGTGATACCTGCATATAGGAATCATTTGCAAAAGCCGACAAGAAAGCTTATGAACAGAATCTTCAAAGCTATGTATGAGATTTGGGTAGTTCCTTAGCGTATTGATTCCAGTGAAGAGAAGTCTTACGAGAGTTCTCTAATTTGGAGAAGCACTGGAGAAGTAATAATTTTTTATAATTTGGGGCAAACAACATCTTTTGAGTGTTATTTTTTTTGGCCAATCAAAAATTGGAGGGAGAGTAAAATATTTAGGAGGGATAATAATTTAGTGAAAAAATTGGAAATATTTTAGGAAACATATAAGGTCACACTTAAAAAGTGTTGTTTTTAGAACTATAAAAAATAGCATGCTTAAAAGTGTAGTCATATGTGTAAATAGGTGTTGTCAATTATATCAAAATTTGACAACATTTATAAAGTGTAGCCTATACTACTAAAGAACATGTTTTAAAAGTGTTGCCAATATTATCATTGCCAAAAGCTAAAAACTAAAGCTACACTTTAAAAGTGTACCCAAAAATTTTTTTGGCAACACTTTATAAGTGTTGTCTAGATTTAGTGTGGCCTTAGGACTAAAATGGTGTAGTGTGTGGGGGTGTCTAGCCAAAGTCAAAGTTCCTATTTGTAAAAGGATTAAAATAGGACCTAAGAACTATGGAGTATAAAATTAGACTTAAGTAGTCTAGTGAAAGGTCTAAAAGACCATGGAAAGAACAAAAGGAGAATGTATTTAATAAAGAGATTCAGTCGCGTAGTAAGTGTCAAGGGACATCTACTACCTTCGGATATGATTTTGTAACATTTCCTATATCTTATGTGGACTCATCCTTTTGAAAAGATGGTGTCAATAGTGAGATTGGTTCAATCTTGATCAATTCTATTGGAAGTTGGTTGATCTTCCCTTAGGAAATAAACCTTTGGGTTCAAAGTGAACTTCTGAAGGAAAATGAAAGTTGATTGAACTGTTGACAAATAAAAAAGAAGACTTTTTGTCAAAGGATATAGACAAAAATATAGTCTTGATTTGTTGACACATACTTGAGAGTAACTAGAAATACATTCATTCAAAAATTAATATTATTAGTTGCGGTATATGAACTCCAAATTCATCAAATGAATGTGGAAACGACTTTCTTAAATGAAGAATTAGAGGAAGCAATTCACATGGAGTAGCCCGAGGGTTTGGTGGTTCCTAGTAAAGAACAGAAAGTGTGTGAACTTGTTAAGTCACTTTATGGACTATAAGAAGCACCCAAACAATGACATAAGAAATTTGACAAAATCATGTTGGCAAATGAATTTAAGAATGATGGAAGTAATAAATGTGTTTACATTAAAATCACAAGGTCATTATTTGTTTGTATATTGATGACATGTTGATCATCAGTAGAGACACTAACGATGTAGATGCTACTAAATGTATGCTAGAAAGCAAGTTGATTTGAAAAATCTTGGAGTTTTAATGTGATCTTAGGTATTAGAATCCTTAGAAATCCATAATGTTTAGCATTGTCACGGTCTCATTGCATTGAAAAGGTACTTGAATAGTTCAAATATTTGGATTTAAATATTGTCAAGACTCCAATAAATGTGAGCTTTGCATTTTAAAAGAGTGAAGAGAAAAGTGACTCAGAATTGGATTATGCTAGCGTATTGGGAAGTATGATGTATATCACGAAATACACGCGATCAGATATAGTATTTGCTATTAATAAACTAAGTCGGTTAACGAGTGATCCCAATCGAACTCATTGGATGACAATGAAAAGAAATTTGGGGTATTTAAAACATACTCAAAACTGTCTTGCATTATAACAAATGTCCAATAGTATTGGAAGGATATAGTGATGCAAATTGGATCAGCTGGATCAAATGAAGTAAAATCCACGAGTGGATGTGTATTTACTTTTGGTGGAGGAGTAGTCTCTTTGAAATCTTCCAAAAAGACATGTATCGCTAGCTCTATAATGATCTCTGAGCTAGGTGCTCTAGATAAGGCTGGTGAATAAGTTGAAAGACTTTGGAATTTCATGAGATATTCTTTTTTGGCCCAAACTTTTGGCATCAGTATGCATACACTTTGATAGTCAATATGCAATAGGTAGAGCATGCAGGATGATATATAACAAAAAGTTTCGCCATGTACGACATAGACATAACACCATTAGAAAACTACTCTCTAGTGGAATTATCACAATTGACTATGTAAAGTGACAGGATAATGTGTCGGATCCACTTACAAAAAAGGCCTAACTAGAGATAAAGTTGAAAGATCATCTAAGGAAATGGGTTTACGACTCTACCTAGAAGACTAGAGATCCCAAAACCTAGGCTCAAGGAGAAAAACAAAGTTGTGACTAATGGTTCGGCATTGTCAACCAACTCAATCCATTCTCATGATGAAGACAATGCTCTGGAACAAGGATACAACATTAAGACTTGTTAATGAGTTAATAAAACTTAAAGTTTTTAATGATTTGCTAAGTTTGACATATTTGACCAAATAGTGTATCTAAGCGATAACATGGTTAGAAATCACCAATATGAGTGTGAAGTGTAAGTCGCTTCAAAGAGGATGATTGTCAAAAGCCCATCTCTCTATACACTCATGAAACCAGGAGGTGTTCATGGCTGAAACGAATATAAATGTAAGAACTATAAACGGTAAAAGGTTGATTATGTGACATATGGTTATCTAGGTATACACCAAAGCTTGATGGTTCAAAGATATAAAATCTACCAATTTATCGAGTATATTGATACGCTCAAATTACACCTCCCTAAAGAAGCATAAGCAATCGTTATCAAGTAAAGAACCCAACTTGGAGGTTGGGGTCGATCCCACGAGGAATATGGTTTAGACTTAAACTTAACTTACGATTCTATTCGTTTAGTCAACGTATTTCCAAAACAAATAATTAAAGGGGGGGGGGGGGGAGGAAGGGATTTGTGAAACAAATTCTGGAAATTATGTGAACAATTAATGAACAAGATTCAAACTTTAGTTGTTATCTAGATGAGAGAGAAGCTAGGGTGTACCTGTTCCCCATAAGCTCATATTGTGGTAATCCTAGTAATAGTAATCATTTCCTAGTGTATTACATGTAAAGTGATAGTTAGGTATCTCTAACTCCTTGGTCCGGCAACTAGAAAATTTCACCCTGCACCTTGGTCCGGCTACGTGTGTATAATTTACTAATACCTTTACCTCATATTAGACATCACATATATGTATGTCCTAGATTTCACCCTCGCACCAATTGACATTAGACTATTAGATAGTATCACACTAAATCTATGTTCATAATTGTTTTCTTATTAACTACTTCCTTGGTCCGGCAAGTAGCAACAAGGCAAGTTCTAACGCGTGCACTCGTTAAAGGACTTCTAAATGAAAGAATTATCAATGCATGCAATAACACTATTCAAGAATTACTTAGTTACTAATCCATACATTGTTAATTACTCATTGTTCCCACAACCCTAGTTGTGGTTTTAGTTACCCATAGTAGCAAGAACACAATTCATATTTTGAGATGAAGACATCATGAACTTACGTAATGAGAAGAATAAACCCAGAATCTCAACTTGAAATTCAAAGTCAAATTCTTCAAAACGAACTTAGGAAATCAAGAATTTCTAAAATTGCAAGTTAATCTCCAAAGAAAAAAACTAGAACTCAAATAATAAGGTCTAACCCCAAAATATGAAGAAGAAAAGAACCCTAAAAAGTATCCCCCTTAAAATAATTATTCCTATGGACTATTTATAGATATAAAAAACATAAATCAAATAAATGAGTCCAAATAAAATAAGGAATCCAAAACCAAAAGCTTCCTCACCTACTCTCATCAAAGAAAGTTAATAAAATCATATATCTATCGTGAAACAAGTGCCCTCACAAAAAGAAATAGTCCATACACTCACTTCAAAAGATTGAATGTAAATTAAGGACTTCATATCAAGAACAACTCTCACACTCAAAAATAAAATTCACATATATGCACAAAGAACCATAGGCTTGCCCATTATGTACATCTTCGCTAATTAAGCATGTTTGAATAGAATCAAATAGGACTTTAACAGGTTGTAATGTAGACTAGGGGACGGGTAGGAAAACTATATAATAGTGACTTACACTTCCTTAAGCACTTTGCACTTTAAGACTTTATCACTTATTATTTTTTTTATCTTTATTTTCAATGGTCTCTTCAATAATTATTTCACAAGTAATTCTCATCATCTCAAAAATGCTTCAATATTTTTAACTTTCTTTTGCGCCATTTTTTTTAAGTTTTCCTTCATAATAGCCACCTCAACTTGCATATTTTACATGCGTTAAGGTGCACGATGTCTTTGGAACGACCAGAGTCATCATCAAGGAAACTTTTTTTTTTTTTCATGTCACATTCTTTCAAAGTGGGCTTTTAAGAACTTTGTAGCTTTCATTGATTACATTTTCACTCAACCATCCATTTTTCTCAGAATTGATAATTAGAATAAGTCTATGCCATAATGCTCAAGGAAGCAAGATGCAAAACCTAGGAATTCAACAAAATAGTCAAGGCAAAATATGGCTACCAACAAAAGGCTACAGACTCAAAAGGGCTAACTAGTGATAAAATATCTGAAAAGGCTAAAATTTACCAAACAAAACAAAGAAAGCCTAATATCATCTTCTAAACAAAGCATCACTTTTTATTTCTCTTCAATAACATACAAGTCAAGTTCTAGACTAAGATACAAAACATGGAATAAACAAATTCTCATCATACATGGCACAAGTATCAATCAAGATGGATCAATTCCACTTCTAAGAGAGACAAGATCATAACAAACTACAAAATAAAATAAGTTATATACAAAGTCACAATCATGAGCTTAGATGTCAATGAGTCTACATTTTTTTAATCAAGCATTTACAAGAAAGTACTACTCAAAATTTAGGCAAAAATAGCAAGTATCACACCACTCAAAAGGGTCTTTTCTTTTTTCTCAAAAAAAATGAAAAGAAAATTTATTCCTAAAAAATAAAAGATACTCATCTCAAAGGAACTATCCTCAGGAAAAGAACCGAAAACAAAAGCCAAAGAACCCATCCTAAAAAAAGACTCAATAAAACAGTAAAACTAGGAATTCATTCCTTCACCCCACACTTAAAAATATGATATTTCCACAAAGCATTAAATAAAATTTAAAACAAGGGTTAGGAAAACTCCCTAAGGCCTTATTGCCTAGCTAATAGCATGTTCTCTTTATTTTCATTAAGGGTCAAACGCACCCCACACTTAAGCTCAAACATAATCCTTTACTTCAACTTTTCTTTTGGGTCCTCAGACTTCCCCTAATATGCAAAAACAAGACAAAAAAACGGCACTAATAAAATAAAAATAAAATAAGAAGTTACACTACTAATTGGGTTGCCTCCCAATAAGCAATTAATTTAACGTCGCGGCGCAACGCATACAACTTAGTTACTTAGATTCCATCTCCTTGACCCTCTCCAATTGGATTATTGTGTACTCCTTGATTAGCCATTTCCCTCAAAGTTTTTCTCAATTCAGGATCGTAGGTGGTCAAGAATTCACATTGACTCTGTGTACTTGGCATACACTAGAGTTTAAACCTATAGAAAACAAAACTAAAAACAAAAATGTAAAATCGGGAAATACTTGACTAAAGTTCAATAATATAGTTAAACTTAATCTAAAAGCCTTATTCCCCGGCAGTAGTGCCAAAATTTGATACACTCAAATTACACATCCCTAAAAAAGCATAACCAATTGTTATCAAGTAAAGAACCCAACTTGGAGGTTGGGGTCGATCCCACGAGGAATATTGTTTAGACTTGAACTTAACTTACGATTATATTGGTTTAGTCAATGTATTTCCAAAACAAATAATTATAGAGGGAGGGGGGGGGGGGGGGGATACGTGAAACAAATTCTAAAAATTATGTGAACAATTAGTGAACAAGATTCAAACTTTAATTGTTATCAAGATGAGAGAGAAACTAGGGTGTACGTGTTACCCATAAGCTCATAACGCGGTAATCCTAGTAAAAATAAGCATTTCCTAGTGTATTACATGCAAAGCGGTAAGTTAGGTATCTCTAATTCCTTGGTCCGGCAACTAGAGAATTTCACTCCGCACCTTGGTCCGGCTACGTCTGTATAATCTACTAACCCTTACCTTTACCTCATATTAGACATCACATCAATGTATGACTTAGTTTTCACCCTCGCACCAATTGACATTAGACTATTATATAGTATCACACTAAATCTATGTTGATAATTCTTTTCTTATTAACTACCTCCTTGGTCCAGCAAGTAGCAACAAGGCGAGTTCTAACGCATGTACTCGTTAAAAAGACTTCTAAACGAAAGAATTATCAATGCATGCACTAACACTATTCAAGAATTACTTAGTTACTATTCATGCACGGTTAATTGCTCATGGTTTCCACAACCCTTGTTGTGGTTTTAGTTACCCATAGTAGCAAGAACACAATTCATATTTTTAGATGAAGAAATCATGAACTTACTTAATGAGAACTTGAATTTCAAAGGCAAAATCTTCAAAACAAACTTAGGAAATCAAGAATTGCTAAAATTGCAAGTTAATCTCCAAAGCTAAAACGTAGATCTAAAATAAAAAGGTCTAACTCCAAAATAAGAAGAAGAAAAGAACCCTCAAAAGTATCCCCTTAAAATAATTATTATTTTGGACTATTTATTGATATAAGAAAAATCCTAAATAAAATAAATGAGTCCAAATAAAATTAGAAATCCAAATCCAAAAGGAATTGGATTCCTCTTTTTTTTTTCCTCGCGTGAATTATTTGCAATTTCTGTTGCCACCGCCTTCATAATAATAAGAACCCTCCGACTGCTGACACGTGACAGCTGCAGGCTACTTGAATTGCACATTACAACTGTCTATTTCTCTTGGCTGCCAAAAACTGCCACGTGGCAATGGTGGATTGACAAATTTTTATTTCTGCCGCAATTTTGCATCTAACAACCTTTATATATCAATATATTATTATATTAAATTTAATCCATCAAGCTGTCTGATTTCCTTCTTCAACCTTTCATCTTTAATTCGTTTTAGCTCCAAACTTCTTTATTTTTCCACCAATTTAATCTTACAAATAAAAATATATTATTTAGCACAATTCATAAAATTCACGCTTAAAAAAGACAAATATAAATAATAAATGTGAGGCAAATAATGATTAAAAATATGTATTTTGGCCTCACATCATATATTTGACATATGTTCACTACAGAAAGTTCAAAGGGAATCCTACTTATCCAGATACAATTAATTCTTGCTTGTAAAGTACACACTTGTCCGTTTCTTTATCTTGGAGTCATTTCTCATTCATGCAGGGGATTGTTGGATTTTAAAATGTGTGAATGGAAAATGAAGAATTGTGACTTTTATGAAGAGTTGTGAGTTTTATAAAAAGTTTTGACTTTTATGAAATGTTGTGACTTTTCCGAAAGATTGTAACTTTTCCAAAGGGTTGTGTCATTTCTGATATGGCACAATAAGAACATTTTCACACTATCCTTTGTTTTCTATAAATTGAGGGATTTCCTCTCATTATAAAAGATCTAATTTTCTAGACTTCTACTACTACTAAATCTAGTATTTTAAGACACCGTGGTTTTAGGTACCGCTACACCGGTGATAATATCCTTCTATTCTGGGAGGATATATTCCATTAACCTTGGGTACTTGAGAGGAATAATTTCTATTAGGGGAATCCATGCATTCAGTGGGCTCGAATTTTTTCTTTGAGAAAAATATTTTGTATGTTGTTTCTAATCTGTTTCTTATACTATTTTCTCTACTAGTTTTAATTTTCTAGTTTTGATAATACTCTTTAAACTTTGTTATTTATTATCAAGTTCTTCAAAGTTTTATTAGAAGTATCTTAGGAATACAAGATGAACAACATAACATAGATGAGCCAAACTTTTATTAGATGGCATAGGTTCGGTGACATATTTGAGCATTTTCCCTTTTTCAATTATCGTAAATTATGGTGAGTGGTGCTATTGTGGTGATCTGGCAAGTACGTTAATTTAAAATGTTTAGAGATATTCGCTGAATTTGTAACGATTCAACTCAGGTAGTTAATTGTATACCGTTGATAATTTCATAAGTTAAAATTTTATGAGCTTGAAAGATACTATAATATGGTCACATTTGTCTGAGGAGAATTATTTAATAGACAAGTCTAGGTTTTTGTTCCAGTAAACCATTTGAGTTGTGGGTTGTTTGTCATGATAAAAAATTTTAACTTAAAATTTTTCTTGTTCTCCTTTTTCCTATTAGATAAAACTTAAGAATGTCATAGACAAGTGTGTGGCATATGTATATGCAGCCAAAGATCATTTTGAGTAAGAGACCTGATGTATTTGTGAGCATTTTAGTTATATATTTATATCATCGAGTATTTGCTATCTTCAACCAATGTAGGTATTGGGAAAATATTGTGTTATCAACTTGTTTACTTTTATAACATCCATACTAGCTAGGATGCTTGCTACAATTATTCAGCTTCGTTAAACACAATTTTTTTCACTAATGTGGACTACCAGCAAATTTTTGAAATATCATATATAATTATAAAGTGTAATATAATCGAAACTAATTTGCATAGGACAGTGAATATATCATTATCAGTTGGGGGATAACTGGCGACAGTTTGAGTAATTAACTCAACAAATTTATGGCCTATAGAGGATTTGGAATCTTAAAAATTCAATAGCATAAGCAAGAATGCCATGCATTCTGGAAATGGAAAAGCTAAAATAAAAAAAAGGAAACTAAGGAATATGATAAATGATATGCTATTTGAATGTCCTTTACTCCTAGTCTCTCAAGAATCAAAGGACACTTCACAAAGGCATTAAACCAAGCACCATCTCCACCTTTTAGCAACCTTTTTCTGCGTCTCATGAAAATATATATTTTAATTAGAGCTCTCACCAAATGGAATTTGTAATGGGTCAGTAGAGTTGCAGCCCCATTTCTGACACTAGAAAATGTGACCCCCAATGAAAGAAGATTTTATATATATATATATATAAAAACACATATATACAAGTCACACATCTTCGATTCTCCATAGGTTTATTCTGTCTCTTAATTGAGTTCCAAAAAGAATTAAAGAGAATTTATTCAAGTCATTCCTTAGTTCTTTTAAGTTTTAGGTCAAATTCAAATGACCATAACTTTTAGCACAGGATGAGTTAGGAGACCCATAAGATATCAAATGAAAGGTCTTGGAATCTTTTTTCCAACACCGCCAAGTTTGCTAATTTTCAAGTTTGTATGAGGGAGATATGCCCATTTGAAGTCTGGTTGTCCAAATAAAGAAAGTTACCCAAAAATATGAGGGGTATTTTGGTCTTTTCCTTACCCAATTGGAGTTAAACATTTTTGGTATGGTTTTAGGAGTCTAAATTAATTACAATGAGTTTCATTTATCCCCAAAAGCGTTTAGGGTTTTAAAGAGAAGATTCAAGAGGAGAAAAAGTTCAAAGTTTCAAGCGTTCGTTCAAGAATTTCTAGATTTCGCCAAGAACATAGTTCTTTGATGTATGTAAGCTTTCATCGTATTGGGTTTGTTCACCCACATGCCAATCATGAGTTTCTTTTGTGAATGTATCCATAAATATTGAGCAATTTAATTTCTAGATGAGTTCTTGATAATTGTTCTTGAAGTTTCCTTATCAATTAAGTTTTAATGTAAAATTCTACTCCAATCAACTTCAAACGACCATATCTCTTTGAATATAAAGAGTTACGTGGCCCATAACCTATCAAATTATAGGTATTTGAATCTACTTTCCAATTCCATCAATTTTGCGTCAATCCAACTTCTGAGTAAAAATTTATGACTATTTTAGTAACCTAATACAATACTATTATGAATGAGCCGACGAACAAACATTAAAAAGGGCCGTTTTTGTCTTTTTACCTCCAAGAAAACCTTAAATGAATTTCTTTACTAATAAAATACTCAAAAAAATCATATTGTCATCTTTTAATCCATCATTCTCTTCTCTCTCAAACCCTAAGACAAAACCCTAAAGAAAAATCAAAGTAAAAGACTCCATTCAAGATTCTTTCAATCTTTTTCAAGATTCATCCAATCTTTTTTAAGATTCTTCTTCAAGGTAAGTTTTTCTCCAAGAATTCCATTCTTTCCAACTCAAATTCTTCCATACAATTATGAATCACTAATGAAAATCATAATTCTTGGCCATAGAGATTTCAAGAAACTAATTCAAGAATCTAAAGAAACGTTTTCTTTAGATTTTTCTAATCAAATTTTTCTTTAAGATTTTTCAAGAAGATTGTTCTTCCAGGTATGTAAGACTATCATAGTGTTGGACTAGTTCGTCCTCATGCTCTACATCTTCTTTGAAATTAGTAAAAGAGAAATATAGGATTCTACCCCTAGATATGAGTATTCTTGAGATAAGTTGATTTGAGTTCTTGAGTTCATGGTTCTTTTAAAAATTTTATTCCTAATTATTGATTTTCTATATTTTTATTGAGATCCTTGAGTTGATTTGTTCATGCCTATAATTCAGCATGAAGAATATTTTGAGTTATAAATCTTGAGAAACTTTTTAATGCCAACACTTGCGTTTTAAACTGAGTTTTGAGGAAGTAAGTATGAGAATGAGAAGAGTCGTATACATGAGTTCTATATTGCTATTTAGACTCTGGAGTCGAGTCTTTCATGATCATAAATTCCGCATGAACTCCATACATTGAGTATCTTCAAGATGAGTAGCATCTTTGAGTTCTAAGTCTTTGAGCATTGAATTCCTAATCCTTTTAAGATTATATTCCTACTTATAGGACTACTACATGTTACCCATAAAGCTCTTGAGTTGAGTTGCTCATGTCTATAATTCCACATGAACCCTATGAGTTGAGTAATCTAGAGATGAGTAGTATCATTGAGTCTTGAGTTTTGAGTGTTGAGTTTCTTTATTGTTTTCAAGATCCCTAAGTTGATTCGTTCATGTTCATAATTCCACATGAACACTATGATTTGAATTAAAAAATTTAAAAAAAAAAGCTTTTATAAAACAACACTTGAGTTCTTAAACTGAGTTTTGAGAAAGTAAAGATGAGTTTTGAGAAAAGAGTTTTCTAAAACATAATTAGTATGATAATCGAGTATGCCATCAATCTATGAGCAATATGGTATCTGGATATACCATCAATGTTCATGCATCATGACTTCCTGAGTCATCAATGATCATATTATAATATGATTTTGAAACGATTTTGTTAAAGAGTGGAGTTGAGTTCATTTTATTTAAAATGATTAATGGGAACTAAGTATTCCCGAGAGTAAATGTTTTCACATTTAAGATGAGAAGAAACTGAGATTTCCTAAAGATTTTTGAGCAGTTTGAGTACCATCTCTTTTAAAAGACATGATTTTTGAGTAATAATCTCAAACCACTGAAAAATTTATGTTTTTAAACATATGAGCTAGTATATTTTGGGAGTAGTATTAGGCACCGATATGGGCGAGAGGTCAAATAATACAGAGCCCCCATAAACCATGTAGCTAACGTGGGTAGAAAGGGTCATACTTTTTAGATGATTCCTTAATGCTTTTTAAAATAGACTAGTGGATTCACTTAGTAGTTGGTCTTATACCCTGGCAAAGTATTAGACAGTTCTGGAAGCATGGGCGAGACGTTGTATCATCACATAGCTCATAGTGATGGTTATCGGTTAGAAACTCCCATAGAGATATTTTGTATTCATATGTACACAGAGTTATTTTGTACTTTTATATACAAACAGAGTTTATTTTGTATTCTTGCATACAAACAGAGTTATATTGTATTTTTTAATACATTGAGTTTCTATATACTATTTTTAAAGCTTTCTATATATTGCATCTTTTATTGTTGCTTTATATTGAGTTGAATATCCAGAGTTGACTATCTAGAGTTGCGTACCCAAAGTCGAGTATCTTATTATTAAGTTCAGCCTTGTTTCACTTAGTTGAATATCTTCTCATTGAGTTGAGCCCTATTTTCTTTAAGTTGAGCTGAACTATGTTTTCTTGAGTTGAGTTAATTAGTTAAGTGAGTTGAGAAGAGGTAAGTATGTTTCCTTTTTATCAAGTTCAAGCTTATGTTATGCTTTAGACTTCCCCTTACATGCTCGTACATTCCACGTACTGAGCCATTTGGCTTGTATCGCTTCATGATGCAGATATAGGTATTCAGGATCATCAATAAGCGTTTCGTTGAGGTCATGGGATATTCCATTCAGCTTTGGTGAGCCTTCTTATATTTTAGAGGACTTTTCCTTTACCTAACAGTTAGTAGTTTTTAGATGTCATGGGTCTTGTCCAGATATCTTTCTATAATAGTAGAGGCTTCATATATAAATAGAGTTGAATAGTTTTTCGTATTTTCTTTGTTTTATGTATTGTTCAGACTTTCTTAAATTTCACTATTGGAGTTCAATGAATTTATTTCAATTTTAAAGCTTTTGTGTGCTTGAGTTCGTCTTCCGCTTGTAGTCTACCAGGATAAGGGTTCACTGGGGGACCAACAATGGTTCTCAAGTGCCAGCCATGTCTAGGGTGTAGGCTCTGTTCGTGACACATATACTCTCACCATTACAAAACTGGTTCACATATAAGTGACACAACCGCTCAATCTCGAAGGGTTTCAACGATCTCATATAATTGAAACCATATGAATTTAGTCATAGCAAGAATAAAAATTGTTTTTATGTTTTTTGAATTAGCTAGTTGGGTATGACTAGTTATACTTTTATAATGTTGAACCTTATTGATTAATACAAAAGTTTGTTATTGTAGAAAGGTGAGTTTTGATCCTCCCCGATTCAACCTATTTTTAGCTTAAAATATTTATTTTGATCTAATTATTAGGTCATTTTTGGTAGACTTTTACTTGATAAATTGCAAAGCCACAAAAGTAGTAATTTTTTAGATGATACTTTTATTTTCAATTTGCAAGGAAATAATCTTAAAATATGTTCTATAATTTTCTTATATTAATATTACGGTAGTATTTATTTTTCGTTATTTATAGAAGCAAAATGAAAAGATTGAATCCACACCCCCCCCCCCCCCCCATTTATTTTTTATCTTATCCCAAATCTATAAGGGCATTTTAGGAAGATTAGACACAAAGAAATAGATCACATTCACCCTAACCCTAATTTATAAAACTAAAAGAAGAGACTCTAAGGAAAATAGGAGCAGCCGCAGCTAGCCCAATAAAAAAACAGCCTCAATTGACACTCTCCACTAATATTTTACCATTACATAGCCATGAAGAATTCAAAGACACTATTTTTAAAATTTTCATGAAAACAATCATTCTACTCTAGTTCTGTAATGACCCGAACTGTTGTTAATTTGGAGAGACAAAAATTTGGAAAAAATCTGGGCCACTGTCCCGCTAGAGCTAGCTAGGAGCCGTTAGGGCGGCTGTGCCATAGCGGGATAAGTTGGCACCTTAGCGGGATAGGTGAGGCAAAATGTAATTTACGAGAAATCTTATTTTCTCCATCTTCCTAAAATACTTAATTAAGTCGTAAAACACCCTAAAAACCTCAAAGAAGCTACTCTAATCTTGGGAAGGAAGTAGAAGGAGTATTATAGCATGAGGATGGGGAAATCTTTTAGATTCTTGGACAAATCCACCGTCGCGAAGCCTAAAAAACCAGAAACAAAGTCAAAACTCCGTGCAACTGCTTAACGCCCAGGTAGGCTAGGTTTTACAATTGAGTAGTTATAAATATGTGCTTACTACATAATATATGTAAATCAATGGTAGGGTTGTGTGTTGTCCTTCGTGCACTGAGTAATTTCCATAAATAATCCCTAGAATTCAAAGTATGTGGGTTTATGCCTTGTGAGAAGGAATTGATAAGTTGTTAGAAAAACCTAGAATTTCTATCATGGATAGAATTGGGTCAAGAATAAGGATATGAAATCAGGAGGGGAACTAGATTTATGAATGTATGCTAATCCGATAAATTAAAGCGATGGAATTGAGGAATTATGATGAATTGTGATTAAACCCTAATGATGAGCTAGGGCTGAGTATGGTCAATTATTATATATGTGATAGGGATTGAGAAGTAATTCGTTGGTGATGGTTGTGATTCTATGATTGCGTGATGTATGCTTGTTCTTACTTCATTATGATACTTATATGTATATGAATGTTGCAATGTTGATCACACTTGTTATAATTGAGATAACGAATGATGATTGCCATGAAATCATGACTTAATTATATGATCTTGAAGATGTACTTGTGATTGTGATTGTGGTGTGTGATTGGGATCAGTTGCCACGTTCCGGCATAACTAACTTGGATCGGATTACCACGTTCCGACATAAATATGGGATCGGTTACCACGTTCTGTCATAACCATGGGATCCACTGCCATGTTTCGACACACTAACTTGGATCGGTTTGCCACGTTCTAGTATGCTACCTATGTTGGTTTGGGTTCTATGAGAGGACCAATGATGTGATATAAATATGAGTTTTTTGTTGTTCATGTACTTGTTGATAATATTCTATATGTTTCATATACGTTTGTGAGTATAATGTTGTAGTATTAGTTTGTATATGTTGTACTTAGTGGACACGTGTTACGATGATTTATAGTGAGCTGTTCGAGGGTTGTAATGGTGAGAGTAGAGAGAGTGTGTGTGAAGGAAAATACTTGGGTGGATTTCACCTTGGGGAGAAAGAGATTTGGTTAGTGTTAAGAAAGCTTGAATTATTGTATTATGTGATTATAGTGGTTAATGTGGCAAGGAAGCAAGGGTATGACGTGAATGGGTAGCTGAATTGGCGGTGATTGTACTTGGGTATTTTTTTCTACGTGTTTTAGAATGGTTAATCCATGATCAAGAATTCGTTAAGTGGGTCGAGTTAAAAAGGGGGTTAGTAATCAGGGTGCTAGTGTAAGCGAGTGGTTTATTTCATGATCTTACTAGTTGGTTTCTTATGCTATGTGGTGGGCGTCGGGCTGACTGATGATGCCTACTAGTACGTGTGTTTTGTACTGATACTATTCTTGCTATGTATTTTTTGACATAGTCTGGATGCAGGATTGGTGACGTTTCATTAGGTGAAGACGAAAAATATCTCCAGCAGCTTCTATTTTTCCTTCCGCATGGTGGGAGTTGTGTCTCTTATTTCATTGTCCAGTTTTACTCTTAGTAGATCTTGTACCTGCTTAGACAAGATCCATGGGAGCTGTTATTTCTTTTACAAGTTTCACTAATAGTGTGTCTCAGGATCTTATTTATAAAATCATAATATTTTATTTTCCTTCATTTTATTAAGAATTCCGCATGTTTAATTATTGGTGTAAGAGGGTTCTCCTACTTAGGTGGTAGTATGTAGGTGCCCGCACGGCCCGGTGGATTGGGTCGTGACAAGTTCACCAAAAACTAAGACAACAACACAACAAATCGGTTTGCTAAAGATCTAAATGGAGGTAGAGTCAAGTTGGCAAAGTTTAACTGGTGATTTTCTACTGTAATCTAATGCTTAGAGATTTTCATCAATAAGAGAAGAAAGCTTACTCCATCACAGTTCTTTCTTACATTGTATTCAATTTTTATCCATCTATTTTAGTTATTTGAATGACTAGTGAATATCTCTGTCCATGTGTTTGTTTTTGCCCTAGTGTTAATGTTTCCAGAATCATTCTTGAATTGCAATTCTTATATTGTTTTTTATTTTGATGTCTCATCACATGAAATGTCTTTTTTATTGATTCATATTTTCTTATTTCCGTTAGATTATATATGTGATCTAGCTTGATGTTGTTTGTTCCTGTTATTTGTTGTGAAGTTGGATACCTTAAAAAGAAATAACACTAAAACAAAAGATTAATTTAGTTGCATTAGATTAATTTTTAACTGCTACCGCAAAATATTTAGTGGCAATTGAGTTAATGTCATCTCATCTAGAGTTATTAAAGTTTTATGGACATTTATGCGAAGTGTTCGTTATAAATACTCATATTTATTATTGTCGCTAAATATAATATAGTGGCAACTATATTATTTTTGTTACATTTTGATAATCTACACGACCTAGTAATTTACTGTAGATTTGCCTATGAATGAAATAGGCAACCTAACATGTTTAAAAGTAACAGTAAGAACAATAAATAAAGAACATAATGTTTTTACGAGAAAAACACCCGGCTTAAAAGGTGTAAAATACCACCATGTACCGCGACATGATTTAACTCCAACTTTACTAATTCACTGAGACTCAAATGAAAATAGATTACAAACTTTGCAACCTACATAACTTATTATAATTCCTTAACTTCATGTTATGGATTTAGATTACAACTCTTGCAATCTTAGGAACTAACTCTAAATCCTACCCTTCAGGTTATGAATTCAAATTAAAAATATTGTAATCCTAGGAACTAACTCTAAATCCTAAACTTCAGCACAAACCTCCCAAGGTATATGTTTCCAACTCTTTGAGTGATCCCAACTTGAAAACAACACTCCTAATTCAGTTCATAACTCACTAAACTAAGATTACGTCAAGACTCATTCAAAATAAAAACTCCTGACACATAAACTCTATAAAAGGACCAGATTCTTCAATGTGTTCCATCTATGTGTTCTTTCTGTCCACTGGTAGCACTTACGAAGTCAATTTTTCACTTGCTCTTTTCGCTCTATTTCTCTGGACGGCTTCACCTCTATTAAGCACAATTCTTCATAGAGCTATTGTTCACTTCAAACTCCTTATTGACTTGAACTCTCTTGGCTTAGAGTTTTACTTCAAGTGAGATTCTTTCATCAATTCAAACTTTTTTCTTCTTTAGACTCCTTCAAATAAAATTTATTGATTCTTTTGTATTGTGGTCGGACTCCAACTCTTTAACTTAGCAGTAACTTGAAGAGTTCTACTTCAAGTGAGAGTCCTTCTTCCATTAAAACTCCTTGCCACTTTAGACTCCTCCAAATCGAACTCATAGATTCTTTCTCTTCAATTCATGATATATTTATTTCCTTGGCTTTTTTCACGAAATTAGCATTATCTATTTATTAATTTTAGCACTCTTGTCTTTATTAATTTTGAAAGTTTTTGCGATTTCAACTACTCGTGACACTGTACCTACCATGTTGACCGACATGTTAAATCTTTCTTTGTCAATTGTCAAAACTACATAAATCCCAACAAATCCCCCTCCCCCCCCCCCCCACCCACCTTCTTTTTTTTTTTTTTTTTGATGATGACAAACCTCTTGTCTTTGTGCATTCAAACAACTTTACATGTAGATACTAAAGCATGAAATACTAGCATAAAACATGTTAATCAATGGATTATAAACACTGCACAACTCTTGTCATATCTTACATAGAAAAGAAGATATATAAGCCAAAACCCATATTTTTCATTTAAATGTAGCATATATACAACTTTGCTAGGAAAAATAGAAAAGAAAGAGTAAATTAAGAAAATAAAGAAGCAACGAGTTCCAAGGAAAAAAATGGAACGTTAAAAGACCAGTAAAATGATAATACAGATGAAAGATGGAAAAAGACCCTTTTGGAAATAATAAGATTTGCATCAAAGCCAAAAAATCTACATATATGATATGAGAATATAATGAAAACAAGATATTTGTAGATCCTTTAAGATCTTTTTAATTTTTCTATTTCAAAGAAAAAGATCATTCGTACATACAAAGGGTGTAAACTAAATGAAAAAAATTAAAATTTGGAATAGATTAAATCATGAGAATATCAAAACCTCTTCGTATCTCAGCAACATTTTGCAGGAGCACGAGAGTCATTAGTAGGTTTAGGTATATGATAAAAGTCGATCATAACAATCATTCTATTGGCTAAATTCCCTTTGTTTGCTAACAATTCCTCAAATTTTCTCTTGTTTGATTCAAACATAGCTTCATCTTTATGTCTTTGATGCATTGTTTCTTTTTGCATGTCTTTACAATGCAAAAAGAAACACAAATCATCAGAGACATGAAAATGAAGTTTGAATCAAGCAAGAAGGAGTTTGAGGAAAGGTTAACAAATCAAAGGGAAGCAAGTAGAAGGATCATAATGGTGGACTTTCCTCATATGCCTAACCTGGTAATGACTTTCGTACTCTCACAAGGTGCTACTTGGAAACAATGAGGTTTCGATATTATCATGATTTAATCTATTATAACTTTCATTTTTTAATCTACTATATGACCTCTGTATTTATGAATGATTTTTTACTCTAAAATAGAAAAGTTAAATATAGATCCAAGGATCAATCAAGCATTTTGTATTCATTCCTTTCTCACATTGTATATGTATATTATGGTTCCTCTTGGCTCCAAAAGGGTCTTTTTCACTCTTTCACATGTATCAATGTTTTACTTGTCTTTTAAAGTTCCATCCTTTTATAGAATATCCTTGGTCATAACTCACTTCCATATTTTCCTCTTCTTTTTGTATATTCATATTTCTATGTAGGGTTGTTTTTTCTTTCATGTGGGTTTATTATTTTTCGAGTGCATGCCTATCTTAATTAGGTGTTTTTTTCTACTTTGAAGTGTGCCACTTGACTCTTTTATAGCTTACCCTTCTTCCTATTCATATTTCCATATTTATGCATCTACAATTCTATTTCAGGTTCCTTTTTGCTTTCATGTGGCCTTTTGATATTTTTAGTGTCAATCTCACTTAATTAGGAATTTTTTCTGACTATGAAATGTGTCACTTGACTCTTTCACCTAACAACCAAATATGTAAAATCTATTGTAGAAGTGAACTGTAGTACTATTATTTATTCCTCGATACAAGATGCTAATTAGCACCAGGATATTTAGGAATTATTATGAAATAAACGGCACAATTGTTTATTTGAAAGCGCTAACTAAATGCTAATGCCAACTCTAATTGACGTGTGTATGCGCAAACTCTTTGTTCATGATTTTGTTCAGATTGACTTATCTTCTACATATTTTTGTAACAAATGAAAAATACACCTGAACATGTGACAATACTGTTAAGATCTATGGAACACAAAAAGAAATATAAGGAATTAAAATAGAAGAAACTAAGGTAATGTGGTAAATATTTGGTTTCTATATCTATTCTCCCCGCAAAAGTAAGTAGAACTTAAAACCAATATTGACGCTTAAGAGAAGTTGTATAACACTACTTTCTGCAACAATACCGTATCAGGAGTGGACATTTGAGTTAGTATATTCAGTAGAGACAGTAATAGGGCAACTCTCATTTTGTTTGTTAGCAGAAATATGTAATAATTGTTTAATTTGTTCAGGTTTAATTTGTTCTTTCTTTTTGTACGACTTTTCTCTTTCACCAATGCCAGTACCGCAATATCGCAATGTTCATAAATATTTTAGATTTCAAATCTTTTAGATTCTAGGAAATCAAGACTGCATAATTTCGTCCATACGCATTACTCTAGTGTGTCGTCATTTATGTGTGTTTACATACCTACTAATTGTTCCAACATTCAAGGTTTATGCTTTTTCTTGATTTCCAACTTTTTTTGTTTGAGTTACCAACATTTTTTATTTGCTCTCACACTACATATCAAGACACAAATAAAGTGGAAAAGAATCTTGTTGTGAGCTTGCCTAAATGTTGAATTGTTGTAAAAGATTTGGTGTATCTTTGTTTAAATTTTACATTTGCATTAAAGTAACTAAATATTGAATTGTTTTGAAAATTTTCTACTTTACATTGATTAATGATATATTTAAAAGAAATATATTTTTAGCTATGCCGGTAAAATTAGCGGCTAGATAGAAGTTGGGGGACTAAAAAAATCTAAGAGCTTATGCTATATACATATTTTGAAATAATTGTTTAAACTGGTCATTTAATAACAACTATCACACTTGTCGTGTCCATTCTGCTTAATGTAGTGCATGCCTATTTGCTATGGATCTATTGGTTGGATGCTTGAATTTTCACTAGGTAATTGTATGCTAAAACATGTATTTGAATAGTCACTAGGTTGTGTGCTATAACATGTATTATGTGTACAAAATTGAAATACTTAGATCTAGTCTTGTGAGCTAACTTTCTTGCACAATTATTGCACATATGCTGCAAAGATCAATCTTTTTGAACTAGGGATCTTATAGTCTGGATGATAAAAAGAAAACCTCAGGTAAAATAATTTTCCTTTTATAAGTCTGAATTCGATGGATTGAAATTCAAAAGATTTAATATCACCACCCAAACACAAATCCACAAAAAGATAATTGATTTCAATTTTTTTTATCTTAACATAGATCTGGCACTTCTTAACACCATCTGTTTCAACAAACAACAACTTTAGTTCAGTGATTTTCTGATTGATGTTTTAGTTCATTGACAAGTTCATGACCATTCAATGAATTGAAGTTGTCGTTTGTTCAAATAGACGGTGTGGAGAAGTTTTGGATTTGGGTGGTGGTATTAAATATTTTGGATTTCAATCCAATGAATTAATATTTATAAAAGGAAACTTGATTTTACTTGAGGTTTCTTTTGTATCATCTAGTCTACAAGATTCCTAGCTCAAGAAGATCAATCTTTGCAGTACATGTATAATAATTTGTGCAAAAAAGTTAACTCACAAGACTAGATCCAAGTATTTCAATTTTGTGATGATTGACACTTAATACATGTTTTAGCACACAACCTAGCGACTATTCAAATACATGTTTTAGAACACAACCTAGAGAAATTCAAGCACCCAGCCAATAGATCCAAAACAAATAGGCGTGAGCTACACTAAGCAGAATGGACACGACAAGTCCATAGTTGTTATTCTAATGACCAGAGTAAACAATTATTTCAAACAATGTATATAACATAAAGTCTTCACATTTATTAAGCCTCAACTTTTTTCCAGCCACTTGTTATACAGGCATAGATAAAGTTATATTTATTTTAAAGAGATCGTTAATGAATGTTAAGTAGCTGGGTTTCCAAAAACAACTCAACCTTTTAGTCACTTTTAATGCACATATAAAATTTGAACAAAGATACACCAAATCTTTTCAAAACAATTTAACATTTAGGCAAGCTCACAGAGAGATTCTTTGCCGCTTTATTTGTGTCTTGATATGTAGTATGAGAGCAAGGAAAATTGTATCTAACAAAAATTGTATCTTAATATAAAACTTTGTAATACCTAATTACTCTAAAGATATTTTTAAAAAAACAAAATGCTCAAATATGTCATCGAAATTTTAGAAAATACTCATTTATGTCATCCGTTAAAAGTTTGGCTCATGTATGACATTGCTGTTACAGAAAAAGGCTCATCCATGCCATTTTTTCAACTCCGATTTTGCAAACCACTTTTACACCCCCAAACAACTTTTAACACTTCTCAATTGGAATTTTTTATCAAATATACTCTTTTTGTTTCTTTTTCCTTAAGAACATCAAGAACACATAAAGAAAATTAACAATTCACAAATTTCAAACATTTTTAATTGTTTTAAGAAATCACCTCAAAATTTCAAGAGTAGTTTTCCTCCGAGCTTGATACCAAAACTCAATATTTTTTGAGCTCGAATTCAACCTAACTCAACAAAAATCCACTTCAAATTTCTTCAAATTTTCAAAACTTCGACATTCTTTAATGGTAGATTTTTCTCCACAACTTTAATCTATTTAAAATTTTAAACATAGAATCAAAAAATACTAGGAAACAAAAATCTAATGTCAAATATAATACAAAACATGAATCAAAGCAATTTTTTGAAATTTTGGGACTGATTTTCCTTTTTATGGATTTTTTTAATACGGGTGAATTTTTTAAATTCTACAAATAATATTAGAAATTTGGTTTTCAGGAAAAAGAAAGTAATGATATAGCCAAAATTTTAGATGATGTAGTGAAGAATTGAAGATGTTGAAAATTTTGGAGTTGTTTATGTTCTTCATTTGTTCTTAGTGTGCTTAAGGAAGAAGAAGCAAAAAGAGTACATTTGATCCCAAAACTTTAATTGAACAGTGTTAAACTAGTTTGTGGGTGTAAAAATGGTTTTGCAAAATCCGAGTTTAAAAAAATGGCATGAATGATCCTTTTCTTTTACAACAATGGCATGTTGTAAAAGAGTACATTTGATCCAAAAACATTAATTGAAAAGTGTTAAACTTGTTTGTGGGTGTAAAAAATGGTTTTGCAAAACTGGAGTTAAAAAATGACATCAATGAGCCTTTTGTTTAACAACAATGGCATGTTGGGTTTTAAAAGGTGTGAATGGAAAATGAAGAGGTGCGACTTTTATGAAGAGTTGTGACTTTATGAAAAGTTGTGAATTTTATGAAGAGTTTTGACTTTTATGAAAGGCTCTGACCTTTTCGAAAGATTGTGACTTTTCCAAATGGTTGTGACCTTCCCGGTAAGATAAAATAAGAACATTTTCATACTACCCTTTGTTTTATATAAATTGAGGGACTTCCTCGCATTTTAAAAGAACTAATTTTTTTGACTTCTTCTACTACTACTATATCTAGCATTCGAAGTGTACTTTACTGCCGTTGAGTGGTTCGCTGACATCGTGCTTAATTTTTCGTACCGATACACCAATGAGTAAGAACATACTACTCTGGTAGGATTTATTCCATTAACCTCGGGTACTTGAGGGGACTAATTTCTTTAAGGGGACACTGTGCATTCAATGGGCTCAATTTTCTTTCTTTGAGAAAAATATTTTGTTTATTGTTTGTAATTTGTTTCTAATTCTATTTTATCTACTAGTTTGATTTTCTAGTTTTGAAAATACTCTTTAAACTTTGATATTTCTTACCAAGTTCTTCAAAGTATCTCAGGAATACAAGATGAAAAACAATCTTAAGGAAATTATTATACTGTTGGTATTTCTTGTATTCCATTGATTGAGGGAAACAAATCATAGAAGTAGAAAATTAATACACCACTTCTTCAAAATTTGATGCCTTGTTTAGCAAGATCGAATTGATAATGTACTGGAAAAATTGATGGTATTCCGATTAAATATTACTCGGGTAACCTTCTTATTATTAATCTAAGGAGGAAAATAGTTTCTAAAACTTAATTCTTTGGATATTTATCATGTGTATCTTTGGAAAAATATCTGCAAACCATATGTTTTGGAATGAATTTTCTTTGGAAAATAGTGTTGCCTTTAAAATTCTTTTGTTTGCAGAATGAGAGATGCACATTTTGGTTTGATAAAATAGTATGTCAAAATGTCATAGTTTGAAGGCTATTTGAAAAGAAAAGCATTTCTATGTGATAATCTGAGAGTATGTTTTGTTCTATTTGGAGAATTTTTTTTTTTTGTAGTTTTGTACTCCGTGTGAAATTTGATTGTGTGTGATTGTTGTAGACTAAAAACTTTGTAGTTTTCTACTCTGGAAAAATGGACTGTGCAATTGGTTTGAAGAATATGAAAACCTCACCTAATAAGTCAGTGTTGTACTTTTGATTTCTACAAACTTCATTGTAAATAGAAAAAGTTGTACAATAAGTGACTTAAAGTTTGTGATTTTGTGCCAACAATAGGTGTCTCTATGGAATGAAATTTGACACTATGTAAAGAGTGTCAAAGAGAATCGAAGCACTATAATTCTTTCGTAGAATAATATTTCCAAATAAGGTTTCATGCTGCCAATGGAATTTTGATAGTCTGAGAAAATATGTGGAAACATTATTTTTAACTATTTGAAAAATATTTTTGAGAGCATATTTAAAATGAGCGGGGTTCTTTGGTTATGACATATATAAAATTAGACTTAGTGTCTAATTTAAATTTTGAGCACAAGATATGAAAGCCAATGATACTTTTGTATCAGGTTAGACACACAAAATTCTTGGAGTATATTTTATATTGTGATTGTTTGCATTTCTCTTTTACTACTATATGGTATGACTAGTATGAAACTACCAAATTATATGTGTACTTGTTCAAAATGATTGTGTTCTTTTATGAAAAAGTGTCACTTAAAATGTTGTGATTTCTATAGTCATGCATATTGGTGAATAGTCATTTGTCATGTTTTATAAAAGAAGCATTCGGATTATCTTGCCATTGTTGGACCCGATGAAACTTTGTTCATGGGTAATTCTATAACAATCAAATTAAAAGTTATGGAATGGTCCTTCTGAAAATGACATTTGACAAGGTGATGACTCTAAACAATGTTTGTATCACACAAAATTGTAAGAAATAGGAACAAATATTTGTGAGAAAAAGCTACCTCACAGAGTGATTTTCAAATTATATTTTTATTTGTTCTTACTTGCTTGAGTCAAACTGTTTGTGACATCAAATCTTGGGACATGTAAATAAAAAAACCTTGTAAGGGAAACTAAAACTTAGAAGTCTTGTCTAACTTTGACTGCAATAAATAAAAATGTCAAGTTTTTTGTGGAATCTAAGTATGCTGAGCATTCTTATAAATTTGTTGAAGGGAATTCTAATACCTTAAAGTTGATTTACACTAACATTTGTTATATGAAGTCAACACCATCTTGTTGTGGGAAAAGTATCTCATAAATTTCCTTCACAATTGCATTAGAAACGACTATGTCTATTTGCTGAATGGTAAGAATGAATCAATAGAAACGTCTAGACAATATAATATTGAAGTTGAAAATCAATTGGGAAAAAGATAAGAAGTCATAGGGATGTAGAGTATAAATCTCCCTTTGCAGAACTATGTTGGAAAAGTGTAATTATCCATCAAACTGCTGCCCTATTCACCTCAATCTAATGGAAAACTGAATGTTGAAAGAAATGATGGATGCATTACTTATAAGTTCAGGTTTACCACAAAACTTGTGTGGAGGAACTATCCTTACTGCAAAAGGGAACAACAAAAAGTTTTGTCCTTTCAGAAAGAAAGCAATTTTGTTTGTTCGTGACACGATCTATTCCATATGAGAAATAGAAAGGAAGGAAATCCAACTTGAGATATTTCAAAGTGTGGGGTCTCTAGCCAAATTCCAAGTTCCTATTACTAAAAGGATCAAAATAGGACCTAAGAACTATGAACTGTAAAATTAGACTTAGGCAGTCTAGTGAAAGGTCTAAAAGACCTTGGAAAGAACAGAAGGAGAATGTACTTAATAAAGAGATTCATATGCGCAGTAAGTGTCAAAGGACATCTGCTACCTTCGGATCTGATTTCGTAACATTTCCTATGTCTTATGTGGACTCATCCTTTCGGAAATATGGTGTCAATAGTGATATTGGTTCAATATTGAGCAATCCTATTGGAAGTAGGTGGATCTTCCTCAAGGAAATAAACCTGTGGGTTCAAAGTGAATCTTCTGAAGGAATATGAAAGTCGATTGAACTATTGATAAATATAAAGCAAGACTTTTGTCAAAGGATTTACACAAAAATAAGGTCTTGATCATGTCGACACATACTCGTCAGTAACTAGAATTACGTGCATTCGGATGTTAATATTATTAGTTATGGTATATGACCTCCAAATTCATCAAATAAATGTGAAAACAACTTTCTTAAATGGAAAATTAGAGGAAGAAATTCACATGGAACAGCATGAGGGTTTCGTCATCCTAGTAAAGAACTGAAAGTGTGTGAACTTGTTAAGTCGCTTTATGGACTAAAACAAGTACCCAAACAATGACATAAGAAATTTGACCAAATCATGTTGACAAATGGATTTAAGAATGATGGAAGTGATAAATGTGTTTACATTAAAATCACAAGGTCATTGTTTGTTTGTATATTGATGACATGTTGATGATCAGTAGAGACACTAATGACATAGATGCTAATAAACGTATTCTAGAAAGCAAGTTAATATGAAATATCTTGGAGTTGCTTACGCAATCTTAGGTATAAGAATCCTTAGAAATCCATAATGTTTTGCATTGTCACGGTCTCATTGCATTGAAAAGATACTTGAATAGTTCAAATATTTGGATTTCAATGTCAAGACTCCAATAAATGTGAGTTTTGTATTTTAAAAGAGTGAAGGCGAAAGTGACTCACAATTGGATTGTGCTAGAGTATTGGGAAGTATGATGTATATCATGGAATGTACACGATCATATATAGACTGTGCTATTAATAAACTGAGTTGGTTAACGAGTGATCCCAATTGAACTCATTGGATGACAATGAAAAGAATTTTTGGGTATTTAAAACATACTCAAAACTATGTCTTGCACTATAACTAATGTCCAACAATATTGGAAGGATATAGTGATGTAAATTGGATCACCTAGATCAATTGAAGTAAAATCCACGAGTGGATGTGTATTTACTTTTGGTGGAGGAGTAGTCTCTTGAAAATCTTCCAAAAAGACATGTATCGCTAGCCCTACAATGATCTCTAAGCTTGGTGCTCTAGATAAGGCCGGTGAATAAGTTGAAAGACTCCGAAATTTCTCGATAGTTATTCTTTTTTGGCCAGAACCTTTAGAATCAGTATGCATACACTTTGATAGTCAATATGCAGTAGGTAGAGCATGGAACATGATGTATAACGGAAAGTCTCGTCATGTAAGACATTGACATAATACAGTTAGAAAACTACTCTCTAGTTTAATTTTCACAATTAACTATGTAAAGTCAAATGATAATGTGTCAGATCCACTTATGAAAAGGCCTAACTAGAGATAAAGTTGAAAGATCATCTAAGGGAATGGGTTTACAGCTTAGAACAACTCATCATGGTGGTAACTCTAATAAGTAGATTGGAAATCCCAAGAGCTATGTTGAAGGAGAAAAACAAAGTTGTGACTGACGGTTCGGCATTGTCAACCAACTCAATCCATTCTCATGATAAAGACAATGCTTAGGAACAAGTATACAATATTAAGACTTGGTGAATGAGTTAATAAAACTTAAAGTTTTTAATGATTTGCTATGTTTGGTAGATTTGACCAAATAGTGTATCTCTGCGATAACACGGTTTGAAGTCACCTATGTGAGTGTGAAGTGTAAGCCACTTTAAAGAGGATAATTGTCAAAAGTCTATCTCTCTATACACTCATGAAACTAGGAGGTGTTCATGGCTAAAATGAACAAAATCGTAAGAACTATAAACGGTAAAATGTTTGTTGTGTGACATACGATTATCTAGGCATACACTAAAGCTTGACGGTTCAAAGATATCAAATCTAATGATTGACCGAGTATATCTGACATATGTTCACTACGAAAAGTTCAAAGTGAATCCTACTTATCCAGATGCAATTAATTTTTGCTTGTAAAGTACACAAACTTGTCCGTTTCTTTATCTTGGAGTCATTTCCCATTCATGCGGGGGATTGTTGGATGTTAAAAGGTGAGAATGGAAAATGAAAAATTGTGACGTCTACAACGAGTTGTGAGTTTTATGAAAAGTTTTGACTTTTATGAAAGGTTGCAACCGTTCCGAAAGATTGTGACTTTTCCAAAGGGTTGAGACCTTTCCAGTAAGGCACACTAAGAACCTTTTCACACTACCCTTTGTTTTCTATAAATTGAGGGATTTCCTCTCATTTTAAAAGAACTAATTTTCTGGATTTCTTCTACAACTACTAAATCTAGTATTTTAAGTGTATTTTACTATGGCTGAGTGGTTCACTGACACCGTGGTTTTAGGTACTGATACATCGGTGAATAAGATCGTTCTATCTTGCGAGGATATATTCCATTAACCTCGGGTACTTGAGCGGCATAGTTTCCTTAAGTGGACACTGTGCATTTAGTGAGCTCAATTTTTTTTCATTGACAAAAAAATTTTGTATATTGTTTTTAATCTGTTTCTGATTCTATTTTCTCTATTACTTTTAAATTTCTAGTTTTGATAATGCTCTTTAAACTTTGTTGTTTCTTACCAAGTTCTTCAAGTTTTGTTATTAGTATCTTTGGAATACAAGATGAACAACATGGCATAGATAAGCCAAACTTTTAATAGGTGGCATAACTTGGCCTTTTCAGAAGGTTCGATAACATATTTGAGCCTTTTCCCTTTTTTAATATTCGTAAATTGTGGTGAGTGGTGCTATTGTGGTGATCTAGATAGTACGTTAATTTAAAATGTTTAGAGATATTTGCTGAATTTGTAACGATTCAACTCAGCTAGTTAACTGTACACTGTTGATAATTTCATAAGTTAAAATTTTATGAGCTTGAAAGATACTATAATATGGTCACATTTGTCTCAAGGAAATTATTTAATACACAAGTCTAGGTTTCTCTTCCATTAAACCATTTGAGTTGTGGGTTGTTTGTCATGATCAAAACTTTTAACTTAATATCTTTCTTTTTGTACTTCTTCAGCTTAAATAAAACTTATGAATGTCATCTATAAGTGTGTGGCATATTGTAAATGGAATTTGTAATGGGTTAGTAGAGTTGCACCACCATTTTTGGCCTTAGAAAATGTGACCCCCAAAGAAAGAAGATTTTATATTTATATATATATATATATATACACACACACACACATATATACAGGTCACGCATTGTCGATTCACCATGGGTTTATTCTGTATCTTAAATTGAGTCCAAAAAGAATTAAAGAAAATTAATTCAAGTCATTCTTTAGTTCTTTTAAGTTTTAGGTCAAATTCAAATGACCATAACTTTTAGCACAAGAATACTTAGGAGACCCATAAGATATCAAATGAAAGGTCTTGTAATCCTTTTTCCAACGCCACCGAGTTTGCTAATTTTTGAGCTTGTATGAGGGAGATATACTCGTTCGAAATCAGGCTGTCCAATAAGGAAAGTTACCAGAAAATATGAGGGGCATTTTGGTATTGTCCTTACTCAATAGGAGTTAAACGTTTTTAGTAAGATTTTAGGAGTCTAAACTGACTAGAATCAGTTTCATTCATACACAAAAGTATTTAGGATTTAAGAGAGAAGGGTCAAGAGGAAAAAAGTTCAAAGTTTCAAGCGTTCGTTCAAGAAATTCAAGATTTCATCAAGAACCTGGTTCTTTGAGTTATGTAAACTTCCATAGTATTGGGTTTGTTAACCCACAGGCCAATCATGAGTTTCTTTTCCAAATGTGTCCATAAATATTGAGCAATTTAATTTCTTGTTGAGTTCTTGATGAGTGTTCTTGAAGTTTCCTTATCGATTAAGTTTTGATGTAAGATTCTACTTGGGTCAACTTCAAACAACCATATCTCTTTTAATATAAAGAGTTACATGGCCCATAACCTATCAAATTAAAGGTATTTGAATCTAATTTCCAACGCCATCAATTTCGCGTCAATCCAATTTCTGAGTAAAAAGTTATGACTATTTTAGTAACAAGATATAGTGCTGTTACGAATTAGCCGACGGGAAAATATTAAAAAGGGTCGTTTTTTTCTTTTTACCTCCAAGAAAAAACAAATATCTTGACTAATAAAAGGCTCAAAACAATCAGATTTTCATCTTTTAATCCATCGTTCTCTTCTCTCTCAAACCCTAAGACAAAACCCTAAAGAAAAATCAAAATAGAAGATTCCATTCCAGATTATTTCAATCCTTTTCATGATTCTTCCAATTTTTTCAAGATTCTTCTTCAAGGTAAGTTTTTCTCCAAGAATTCCATTCTTTCCAACTCAAATTCATCCATACAATTATTAATCACTAATGAAAATCATAATTCTTGGTGATAGAGATTTCAAAAAGTAATTCAAGAATCTAAAGAAACGTTTTCTTGATCGTTTACCTTCAAGCTAGGGTTTCACGGTTTATAGTCAAGTTCTTCTTCAAGATTTTTTAAGAACCTTTTTCTTCCAGATATGTTAGGCTATCATAGTGTTGGACAAGTTCGTCCTCATGCCCTAGATATTCTTTCAAATAAGTAAAATAGAAATCTAGGATTCTACCCCTAGATTTGGGTATTCTTGAGATAAGTTGATTTGTGTTCTTGAGTTCATGGTTCTTTTAAAAAATATATTTCTAATTATTGAGTTTCTATATTTTTATAATGATCCTTTATTTTATTTGTTCATTTCTATAATTCATTATGAAGCATATTTTTAGTTATAAATCACGAGATGTTTTTCAAAGCGAACACTTGAGTTTTAAAGTGAGCTTTGAGGAAGTAAGTGTGAGAATGAGAAGAGTCCTATACATGAGTTCCATATTGTTATTTAGACCTTGTAGTCGAGCTTTTCATGCTCATAAATTCAACATGAACTCCATATATTGAGTATCTTCGAGAGTAGTAGCATCTTCGAGTTCTAAGTCTTTGAGCATTGAGTTTCTAATCTTTTTGAGATTATATTCCAACGTATAGGAGTAATACATGTTGCCCACAAAGCCATTGAGTTGATTTGTTCATGAGTTCGTGATTTGGACTCATATGGGGCTTTGCTTATATAGATTTAGTGTCCTCAAATACTAATTTGTGCCTAAACTCATGCTAAAGCCTTATTTTTTTTTAATATATGGATTGAGGAACAAATCAAGGACACTAACAGGCAAAAAGGAACAAAACAAATTGAAGAAATGAGGAAATGAAGAAATGAAGAAAGGCAAGCCTGGTGATCACCAAGAGCTTGGCGAATAGCCGAGTGGCTAATTTGACCGCTTAAAGTTCCAGTGTGCTAGCCTTAAGAGAAGAAACCAAGTCGGCGACAAAAAAGGGTCGTTGACGAATCGCCAAGCGGTTCTGCGATGCAAAGAGTGATCGCCCAAAGTTACAGGACTTGAGGATGCTAAATGCCAAGGTAAAAAGGTGATAGAAGAGAGCATTAGATGGTTCACCAAGTAGTTCGACGAACCCGACTTACTTCGCCTAATGGCCCTTCATGGCTTATTTTTGGCTACTAAAAATTAGATTTTGAATAGTTAATTTAGTATGCTGACTTAGGCTAAATAAGTTTAGAATATTTTTCTCTAGAGTGTTTCATAGTTTCTTAGTAGGATTGAAGGATTTTGGAGATTCAATTTGGAGAATTTGCAAGTGGGTTTCAAATTTTCTGCAAATTGAAGCATTGGAAAGACTAAATTACTCTTACCCAGTTGATGGCTAACCGATCTGGTAATCATTTTTACTCTTTTATGATGTTTGGCTAAAACCCCCAATTTTTGAGGTGTGATCATGTGATTATGGGTTGAATTAGTTTATGAGTATTGTTAATTACTAGCTTAAATGTAGATTGAAGTGAGTTTAATCATTAATTGTGGTATAATTTATGAAGTGTAGTTGCTACAGTTCTAATTTTGATTTCTTGGCTTGCTCAAGTGAGAGGTTTAGAACTAAGATTATTGATTAATGAATTGTAGGTATTGGGTTGAGCTGGGTTCGACTCGAGAGAATGAATCCTAAACCCAATCCTACCCATCTATCTCGAGAGAGTGGATGAATTAAGGTGTGGGCTGCTCTTCATTATTATGCTTATTGATGTTCGAAATAAAGCACCTGATTTGGGATAGTTGTTTGAGAGAAAGATATCTCTCTTTTAGCCTAGCCTACTCACTGATTTTTAGCCATTTACTGGCAATTTCAATTAACCATATATCGGTATTTGCCTATAATCGATCACATCTCGAGAATTCCTCTCGTTATTGTTATTCCAAACTCTTTATAACTGCGTTGTAGTTGATAATTGAAAACCAACCCCCCCCCCATATGACATTCTTGTCACCCCTTTTAATTTTATTTATGTCTTTTTCGATAATTTCTATTCCTATGGCTGATTAGACCACGTTTGCACTTCCTAATTGAATTTGGACATGTACTACTCTCTGTCAGATTCGACCCCAACACTGTGTTGGGTTTTAAATAGACTAACGATTGTTTGAACCTAGAATTGGATGAGGTGTGCTTGAAACGTTAATCAATATAGCGCCACTTCTTGGGAGTGGTGTTGTTTAAAAATATTTTGGTGTAGTTGAATTGTGATATTTTTAATTATAGTTGAATCTACTTATTTTAGTTATTGTTTTGTGTTGCTTGTGTTAAACAGAGGAGGAGATGAGTGTTAACGGAAGTAATGTTAGCCAAGTGGGCCACCAAGATGCTGTTGGAAACCTCAATGATGTAAATGACCCTAATGTGAATGACCCAATTCCATTAGGTGGTGTTAGGGCAATATGCCTTCCTCTGATCGAAGGAAATGTTGTTTTTTCACATCACTAGCACAACGATTCATCTCTTACATTTGAAGGGTTTGTTTGGGGGTTGGCTCATAAGGATCCCCATAAGCATATTCAAAACTTTGTGGACGTTTGTGGTCCATTCTTATTCAAGAGTGTATCGCAAGAATCAATCTATCTCAGGTTGTTCCCATTTTCTTTGATGGGCGAAGCTAGTAAGTGGTTGGCTGAGTTGGTAAGAGATTCCATCACTTCTTAGGACGAGCTTACTACGATATTCCAAGTGCGATTCTTTCCCCCATCAAAGATTTTGACTCTTAGGGATAGTATGCAAGGTTTCAAATGCTTAGAAGGTTGGCCAAACCATGAGACATGGTTGAGGCTAAGAAGTTGGTGATGCAATGTCCAACTCATGGATTGCCTAATAATGTGCTGCTGTCATACTTCTATAGGAGCCTAGACTCAATGAACAAAAGAGTTGTTGATCAACTTGTTCCCAGTGATATAGTGCAACAACCCTATGAAGTAGCATCTCAAATCCTTGATTGCATGACCAAGATCATTAGGGCAGGTACACTTGTGAGGACCATGTCTCTCCTCTTCATTTTAGAATGACAAAAGAACATATCTAAAAGGATCAACAGAGAGACCAAAACATGGCCAAAATGATGACCCAACTGGCTATCTTGTCTAAAAATGTCATGGGTGTTGGTATGAAGAGTGTTAATGTTGTGGGTGTTTGGTGTAGTAAATCTCAATGAAGTACAATTAAAGCACTGTACAATGAGGAAGTAAACTTCCTAGCCAGTCAAGGAGGAGGCTATCATGTGAACTACCTAAAATCAGGTGGAAATCAAGGTTGGAATAGAGATGAGGATTGGAGAGACGGTGACAGAGTTTGATGTGATTGCAACGCCTCTTGGAAGGAAAGAGAGAGGGAGAAGGATAGGTCTGTTCCACCCAATGAGCATCAAAAGCCCAAAGAATCTGAAGGTGGCCGTACGAAATACATGCTCTCTTGCAATCTCAATAAGGTTGAAGGGTTTGACAAACTGTTGAAAGAAATGAAAGAAGATGTCTTGAATCTCAATCAGACGGTGAGCACTCACTCAGTCTCTATTAAGCATCTAGAGACCCAAATGGGTCATATTTCTTCACAGATGAATCCAAGACAACAAGGGGGTTGCCTAGTGATACAATGGAAAATGAAGCTTAAATGGGTACTTTCGTAGTGCCACGACGTTAACTAAGACGCTTCTTTGGAGGCAACCCAAGTTTATAATGCTATAAGTTTTGATTTTTGAATAACGGGTGTTGATTGTGTAGGTTTAAAAGTGGAGTATATTGGAAAATGTGTAGTTTGGCGAGCCATAAGTCCAGTCGGTGACTCGTTGAAGAGGTCGACGAGCCCTACTTGGACCGTCGTTGGACCAACAAAACTTGAAGTCGAAATCTATAAAAGTTGGTAGGCCAATTGCATAATCGCCGACTCATATAATAGGTCGGCGAGCCCAATTTAGTCCACTGTTTGGACCCCCCAAATTGATTGGAGGTCCTATAAAACTCAGTGAGGTAAATTACTTCTTGGCACATCACTGAGTGGTTCAGTGTGGATGACTTACTCTATCGAAAGGGTCATGAATTGAAAGATTTTAAAAGGCCAAACGTCTTAAATTTTCAAAATCCTTTATATTCTCTCATTTCTAACCCCGTGCACTCTCACTCGAACTTTAGATATTCCTTATTTTTGCTATTTCAATGGCTTTTTGTGTGTGATATCGTGCCCAGAATTGGAATACTTTGCCCTCTAGCTTTTCAATTTCTCAATTCAGCATACAGGTTGGTTTTCAAAACCCCATACTTTAGTTTAGTGGTTAAACTCAAATGAAATCGGTAATTGTGTATTGATATGTGTTGGGTAATTGTTTAAATGATGTTTTATATGTCAGATTGCCCATATTGTGTTTGAACTTGTGCCTAAATGCTTAAAAAGATAATTTCCCATGTTCTGTGTGAATAATTTGGTTCTAAATTGTTGGGTTGCAGTTATTTTATTTTGGGTCTAGTTGAGTAAAGTGTGAGTAACCCCGAATTGTGCCAAAGGACATAATTTGCCTAATGATGGAGCGTTTGACGTCATTCTTAAAGGTAAAAGTCATCAAATGACCAATTTTGGCCAAAATGGGGGAAGTATGGGTACCCCAAAGGCATAGGTCATATGGTATGGTACTAATTGCATAATTTATGTGTTTGATTTTGAATTCGAGAGCTCCTAGCTTGATTTGGGGAAACGGGGTTGAAAATTGGCACATTGGGGCGTTTGGCTAGCTGTGTAGAGCTCGCCGAATGGTTTGGCGGTTTGCCATAGTCCCACCTTGATCACCTTTAATTTCATGATTTGGCTAAGATAAGTTTGTAACTTTTGACGGGAAGCCTGATCTCACCAACTTAACTCAACAACCCACCGAAAGTTTTTTTTGATCGCCCTTTCTGTGCCCCCTAACCCCTAAAATACACGGTAATATTCGCTGAGCTAGTCTAAGCTCGCTGATTGGTGTCGGCGACGAAGGGCCTTGTACATCACTGATAAGCCTTTATTTTGGAAATTTTTAGAGCTGGTCATTTTGGCGAGCCCAATCTTGCTCACCTAAGCGACTTAGTGACTGGTTTGGTGAGTCTTTTTGCAACTTGATTTCTGCAACATTCTTTAATGATTTCTAACAATTTTTGACTTGTTTTACATATATGGCTAGGACCAATTTAGATGATAGTGGCATGTCGCCCCAAAAAAGGGCACGGGGTATTGTGATAAATGAGGGGGCAACTGCTTCCACCATAAAAAGCAAGAAAGCACCTCCAAAGGGAGCAAAGGCAAGGGCAAGGTCCCCATAGTTGAGAGACTAGAGCACAACTCTGGCAATGATGGGGAGTCCTTTGATTCTCAGGCTTCATTCTCCGAGCCTGAGGATGATCAATTACCACAGACCCTGCAAACAGAGATTCGTGCAAAAGCTCTTCAAGATCCATCTAGGATTCCAGAGTCTACCCCTCCTGTTGTAGATACAGTGCCATCTCTAGCACAGATAGTGGTTCCAACACCACAAGATCAGGGTCCTACTCCTAGTTTACTCAACCAGTTAAAGGCGCAGAGATTGAGGACCATCCTAGAAGAGAAGAGATTATCGACAGATGGTGTAGTAGACTGGTAACCTATTGTGTGGGACACTCCCCGATTCCACAGGTTTGAGATTTTCACCAGGCCCCATGGCCCATACATTCCCACTTGGGTCTAGGAATTCTACACTACATATGGTGACTTGGTACCTAAGGGGAAGAAGAAGGCCAGTGCCTTCAAATAGATGTAGTATGTGATGGTTCGAGGGAGGACAGTTTGATGCAGTAGCGATGATATCAACATTGTACTTGACAAGACTATAGGCTTTGAGCATGAGTACCAGAGCGTGATCACTGCACAAACTCTAGATGACCTCAAGGGATGGCTAGATCCCTCATTTCTGACACCACCCCGAAGTGGATTGTGGTGAAAGCCTCTATTGAGAAAAAGGACTTGAACATACCAGCTCAATATTGGTTTGGGTTCATCAACAACTCTATCATGCCTTCATAAAACGAGTCCATCCTCCACCACCCAAAGGCAACCTGTCTCAGATCAATCATAGCTAGGAAGAGGCTGAACTTAGGGGTGATTATAGAGCATGAGATGGTCATGAGGGACAAACAATGCCAGACGTCCCTTCCATTTCCAATACTCATTATAGAGTTATGTCATCGGGCTGGAGTTCCTCGTGACGAGAAGAGGGATGTTGAAATTACACCCATATCCTCCACTGACATTTGGCACATAGAGGCCAAGTACACACGAGATAAGGTGGATAGGAGGAGATCAGCTCTGATGGATACATCCTTAGAGGTTAAAATTGATTTCATACCTTCACAAGCAACTTTGCCTACTCCGGCCTCCGAGCCTTCAGGTAAATCTACTTCCAATCCTTCCCAGGCCCTAAGTTTCTTTGTTGCCTCCCAGCCCCCTAGAGCTACTTCTGGTACCACTCCCTTGAGGAATCTGATCACTCAGGCCATGCTTCTCAAGATAGGGCACCTAGCCCATTCTACCGATATGCGGGCTTCTCGGCTAAAGGCCGAGGTGCCTTGGATGATTGAGAGAGACATTTCAACTGCATTAACACCCTTCCAGACGTCCATTGATGCTCTCACGGTGATAGTAGAGATTTGTGAGAGAGGATATGGGGTTACCACTGAGGTTATGGCTTTGAAAGCTGAGGTTTCCGAGTTGAGGAAGGATGTAGACCATTTGAAGTCCATAGACTTCACTTAATTATGTGAGTTAGTAGAGGTCCCTAATGTTTTGAATAAAGATGTCCCGGCCCATTCTGATATGCCTCCGGCTACCACCAGAGATGATACTATGGAGGATGTGGTTGTTGTTGAGTTAGAGATTGAGACAGATGCGGAATAGCTCAATGTTCAAACCTTCAGACCTCTTTGAGAGATACTTCTATGGCAGGTTCCAGTGGAGGTAATGTTGATGTTGCGCTGGGAACTGGTGCCCTAATAGATAGAGTGAATGAGATGCAAACTTCACCCCAGGCTTAGCCTGGAAGGATGCCATTTTTACCTCCCGCTCTGTTATTTTTATTGATTATTTTTGCTCTAGTTGCATATGAGGACAACTGTTTTTCTTTTGTGGGTGGGGTGAGGTATTGCCATACCTACCTCTTGTGATTATATTTCATTTGTGAATATTGGATTTTGTGATCTATACATGTGTTTTGATCTAAATCTTATGGATGCTTGAGCTTGTGGCTCCTTGTTTTGAGTGGAAATGGTTTTGACCTATTTTTAAAATTTATGCCACCTCTATTGTATGTGATTGTGGTTGTTCTTGTGTGAATTTGAGTATCGGTTATGATCAATACCGATGACTTGAATAGTGCTCTTAATTGAACAAAATGAATGTGTGGCTACGATGGGGCCAAATAAAGTTGCATAGACAATGTGTGAACTCTTAGCATATTGTTGTGACTAGTTGGTTATCGAATGAGTCTCTTGTGATGAATATTACACACTAGCTAGAAATTGTGGAGTCTTGTTTGATAATGGTGCCAATACCTTCTGTGATGAGATTACCTTGAACATTGTGTGTGCTGACACCTAGAATTTTCCCCATTGGTCCGGTTGACTAAGTGATGGAAGCACTTGAAATGATCTTAGGCAATAATTTGGAAGAGTGAAACAATTTGACAATATACCTCTTTTGTGGCATACCTTATGAGATGTGTGAACCTTGCTTAACCCCTCTTGAGCCTTATCCCTTTTCTTGGAAGAAACTTGAAAATTTTTTATCCCTCTTTATCCATTCACCCATAACTTTCATGAAGTATGGTTTGTTTGAATAGACAACTTAGTCCAAAAGCCTAAATTGATGGTGTGGTGAAAAGAGAAGGAAAATCAAGAAGTGTGAGAGGTTTTAGAACTACGATTATTGATTAATGATTTGTAGGTATTGGGTTGAGCTAGATTTAGCTCGTGAGAGTGAATCCTAAGCCCAATCCTACCCATCTAGCTCGAGAGAGTGGATGGATTAAGGTGTGGGCTACTCTTCATTGTTATGCTTGCTGATGTTTGAAAGAAACCACCTGATTCGGGATAGTTGTTCGAGAGAAATCTATCTCCCTTATAGCCTAGCCTACTAACTGATTTTTAGCCATTTACTAGTAGTTTCATTTACCCATATATTGGAATTTACCTATAATCAATCACATCCCCAGAATTATTCTCCTTATTGTTATTCCAAATTTTTTGTGACTGCATTGTAGTTGATAATTGGAAACCAAAACCCCCCATCTGACATTCGTGTCGCCCCTTTTAATTTGATTTATGTCTTTTTCGATAATTTCTATTTCTATGGTTGATTAGACCACGTTTGCAGTTCCTAATTGAATTTGGACATGTACTACTCTCTGTTGGATTTGACCCCAACTCTTTGTTGGGTTTTATATTGACTAAAGATAATTTGCACCTAGAATTGGATGAGGTGTGCTTGAAAAGTTAATTGATTGTTCATGCCCATAATTCTGCATGAACCCTATGAGTCGAGCAATTTAGAGATGAGTAGTATCATTGAGTCTTGAGTTCTTAGTACTAAGATTCTTTATTGTTTTTAAGATCCCCGAGTTGAGTCATTCATGTTCATAATTCCACATGAACACTATGATTTGAGTTATAAATTTTACAAACGGTTTTTAAAGCCAACACTTGAGTTCTTAAGCTGAGTTTTGAGAAAGTAAAGATGAGTTTTGAGAAAAGAGTTTTCTAGAACATGATTAGTTTTACAATCAAATATGACATCAATGTATGAGCAGTGTGGTATCTAGATATACCATAAATGTTTATGCAGCATGACTTCCTGAGTAATCAATGATCATATTATAATATTATTTTTACATGTTTTTGAGAAATAACAGAGTTGAGTTCATTTTCTTTAAAATGATATATGAGAACTAAGTATTCCCGAGAGTAAATGTTTTCACATTTAAGATGAGAGGAAACTGAGATTTGCAAAAGAATTTTTTAGCAGTTTGAGTACCAACTCTTTTAAGAGAAAAGATTTTTGACTAATAATCTCAAACCACATAAAAAGTTGTGTTTTTAAACATATGAGCTAGTATATTTTTGGAGTAGTATTGAGCACCAATATGGGGGAGAGTTCAGCCACCATAAACCATGTAGTCAACGTGGGTAGAAAGAGTCATACTTTTTAGATGATTCCTTAATGCAATTTAGAATAGACCAATGGATCCACTTAGTTAGTAGCTCTTATACCCTTGCAAATTATTAGACATTTCTGGGAGCATGGGCAAGACGTCGTATCATCACTAGCTCATAGTGATGGTTGTCAGTTAAATAAACTCCCAAAGATATATTTTGTATGTTTATATACGTAGAGTTTATTTTGAATTTTATATATAAACAGAGTTTATTTTGTATTTTTGCATACAACCAAAGTTACATTGTATTTTATAATACATTGAGTTGCTATCTATTGTTCTCAAAGCTTTCGATATGTTGCATCTTTTATTGTTGCTTTATATTGAGTTGAGTATCCAAAGTTGAGTACCCAGAGTCGAGTATCTTATTATTGAGTTCAACCTTATTTCACTGAGTTGAATATCTTATCGTTGAGTTGAGCCCTATTTTGTTTGAGTTGAGTTGAACTATGTTTTCTTGAGTTGAGGTAATTAGTTGAGTGAGTTGAGAAGAGGCAAGTATGTTTCCTTTTTATCAAGTTCAACATTAGGTTATGATTTAGAATTTCCCTTACATGCTCGTACATTCCATGTACTAAGCCATTTGTCCTGTATAGTTTCATGATATAGATACAGGTATTCAGGATCATCAACACGTGTTTCGTTGAGGTCATGTGATATGCCAGTCAACTTTGGTGAGCCTTCTTAAATTTTGGAGGACTTTACCTTTACCTAGTAGTTTGGAGATGTCGTGGGTCTTGTCCCGATATTTTTCTATAATAGTAGAGGCTTCATAGACAAACAGAGTTGAAGAGTTTTCTATATTTACTTTTTTTTTGTGTATTGTTCAGACTTTCTTAAAGTTCACTATTCGAGTTCAATGAATTTGGTTAAGTTTTTAAGCTTTTGCATGCTTAGTTCGTCTTCTGCTTGTAGTCAACTAGGATGAGGGTTAGCTTGGGGATCAACAATGGTTCTCGAGTGCCGGCCAAGTCTAGGGTGTAGGCTCGGGTCGTGACACATATACTCTCACCGTTACAAAAGTGACTCACATATACCTGTTTATCTGACTAAAGTGATTATTTTAAAAAAAAAAATTCTTGTTGGGGTATATATGACCATTTTCATACATTTTTTGCTTCATTGATTATAATTATATGAGTTTATTATTCTTCTTTTATTTTTTATTTTATTCTTTACTATAGAAATATGAGAAATTAAAAAGAAAGAACCGTGAATGCAAAAAAAGTAAGGACAATAGTCAGAACAATTTTTTTGGATATATTGTAATTTATATTTTGAACCTGTAAAGAAAAGATGTTATATATGACAAATTTTACAAGAAAGTGAAAAAATAATTTTGACTATCAAAATAATAAATACAAATTAGTTGTTCAATCGAAAAAGTAAAAAAAAAAATATGTGAGAAAGATCAAATATACCCCTACATGAATATATCTTTTTTAAAATAATTTTTTCTTTGAAAAGTAAATTAATTTTTTTTTTTCACTTCAATTAGAGAAAAGGGGATATAATTATACTTATAAAAGTACAAAAGTAAGTGTCCACCCAAAAGTAAGAACATCACTCAACTTGGAGCAACTTTAAAAAATAAATAAAAGTTAACTAAATCACTCAACTGCGAGCAATTGTTTTTTTAAAAAAAAATATATAAAAAGTTAACCAAATCGTTCAATTTGGTGCTACTTCAAAAAAAATGATAAAGCAAAACACTTAAAGATAAGCGACTTTTTAAATAAAATTATTGGATGAGGGTCTTTTGTTGTCAGTTAATATTAAAGGCAAAATGCGCAACTTTAAGCGATTTGTCCGTTTGATCAAATAGAAAATTAAGTGTTCCTTTGTGTATTTTAGTTTTAAAATGGGACTCTTTTGGCTCCGAACTCAAGAATTATGCAGGTTTACGAAACACTACCTTCTTGCAATCTACTTATTGTAGTCAATTGCAAGAGCAGATGCTCATGTGATGATTAAGAAGAGACAATTATTTAGTGGAGGGGCAAAATGTCAATCAAAATTTGAAGGTTGGAGCTTCCCACTTTTAGTAATACTAATTCTGGGAACGTGCCTTGCACGTTTGATCTCTAATTGTATAAAATTTATATAGGCTTAAGTCAGTGGTGGAGCTAGAATTTTTAATAAAGGGCTTCAAAATCTAAAAAAGTAAACATACGAACTAATCGAAGGGGTTCGACATCTATTGTATATATATAAAAAATAATTTTAATCATATATAAATAGTAAGATTTTCTGCCGAAGGGGGTTCGGGTGAACCCCTTGACACACTATTGTCTCTGCCCCTGGGCTTAACTCATGTATAGAAAACATTTGCGATATGAATCGAACTAACTTAAAAATCAATAAAATATTGATATCATCATATGCATGTAAAATGATAAAGGTTAGTATATTGATCGGAATAAGAAACAATAACCGATAAATAAAATATGAAATAAGAATTATAAGATGATTAAATAAAAAAGTGTAGTGGACTAACATTTTATATCCAATTTATAGAGGAATAAATTGTGTACATCAAAATTTGTGAGTGAATGCGAAAGTAATAGAGAAAAGAAGATAATTTTATGTGATTTTGTAGATGGATATGGTTGTGTTGATGAAATGGAACCAAAAAAATATGAATTAATTTACCTCTTATTTTTTGCTGATAGATGAAGAATGAAGAATGAAAAATGAAGAACAAAAAGAGTTATTATAGAAATGTATTGGAAAACTTAAAAGAAAAAACATTTATTTCATAAACAATAAAAGAGGAATTCAATTCAAATGAATATGAAAGAATGATTTTCCTTTTCATATAATGTGGCCATACAACTCCCATTTTCTATTTATTTGTATTTTACTTTTTTATTTATCATATTTATAAAATGTATATTTATATTTTTACACTTAAATGTTTTTGATATAATATTTGCTGGAAAGAAAAAAGAATTATTCAATATTTCAGGGGCTTCGAAGCTAAAGGGACTAACAATTAAACCTAATTAAACAGTGGAAAATGATAAGTTGTAACAACTATCATTTATTTGATTCAGTTTAATTTTCATTATTTATTTAATTTTAAACGTTAGTAAGGCATTTTTTTAAATTAAAAAATTAGTGAACGACATTTTCGCAATCTAATTTTGAACTTGAAACTTTTCCACTTTTAATAATATATATATATATATATATATATATATATATATATATATATATATATATATATATATATATATATATATATATGTTGAGTGTAGTACAAGATTTTGTATTAATTAAATAATTATTTTTAAAAAATAAAGTACTATAATTTTTGGAACCCTACAAAATGAACAATCAAATTGTCTCATAATATCTATCTTCTAGAAATAATATAATAAATATTCATGAAAACTACTTTATCCTTTTAAAATACTACTAGATGCAACCAGGAATAGACAATTAAATTTGAACTTCCAAAAGAGTTATGCCTATTAAGCATCTCCTTGAGCTTGTAATATTTCCCTAACTATAATTCAATCAACTTGCGAAGGTAAGTTTAATTATTGAAGTAGTAAACAATACTATAAGAAATCAAAGGGACACAACCGCTTAATCTTGAAGGGTTTCAATGATCTCATAAAATTGAAACCATATGAATTTAGTAATAGCAAGAATAAAATTTTTTTATGTTTTTGAAATTAGCTAGTTGGGTATGGCTAGTTATAGTTTTATGTTGAACCTTATTGATTAATACAAAAGTTTGTTATTGTAAATACGTCAGTTTTGATCCTCCTCGATTCAACCCATTTTTAGCTTAAAATATCTATTTTGATCTAATTATTAGGCCATTTTTGGTAGACTTTACTTGCTAAATTGCAAAACCACAAAAGTAGTCATTTTTTAGATGATACGTTTATTTTCAATTTGCAAGGAAAAAAATCTGACAATATGTTCTTTAATTTTCTTATATTTAATATTAGGTAGTATTTTATTTTTTGTTATTTATAAAAGCAAAATGAAAAATCGAATCCACCCCCCAATTTATTTTTGATCTTGTCTCAAATCTATAAGGGCATTTTAGGAAGATTAGACACAAAGAAATAGATCACATTCACCCTAACCCTAATCTATAAAACTAAAAGAAGGGACTCTAAGTAAAAGAGAAGCAGTCGCAGCTAGCCTAATTAAAAAAAAAAAAAAAAAACCTAAATTCACATTCTCCACTGATATTTTACCATTACATATCCATGAAGAATTCAATGACACATTTTTTAAAATTGTCATGAAAACAGTCATTCTACTCTAGTTCACCAAAAACTAAGACAACAACACAACAAATTTGGTTGCTCAAGATCTAAATGGAGGTAGAGTTGAGTTGGCAAAGTTTAACTTGTGATTTTATACTGTAATCTAATACTTAGAGATTTTCATCAATAAGTGAAGAAAGTTTACTCCATCAAGGTTCTTTCTCACATTTTTATTCAATTTGTATCCATCTATTTTAGTAGTTTCAATGACTAGTGAATATCTATGTCCAGATGTTTTTTTTTGCCCTAGTGTTAATGTTTCCAGAATCATTCTTGAATTGCAATTCTTATATAGTTATATTGTTTTTTTTTTATTTTGATGTCTCATCACGTGAAATGTCCTTTTTATTGATTGATTTTTGTCATAGGTTTAGACAAAAATAAGGTCTTGATCATGTCGACACATACTCGTCAGTAACTAGAATTACATTAATTTGGATGTTAATATTATTAGCTGCAGTATATGACCTCCAAATTTATCAAATGAATGTGAAAACAACTTTCTTAAATGGAGAATTAGATGAAGAAATTCACAGGGAACAAGGTTTTTATGGTTCCTAGTAAAAAACAGAAAGTGTGCAAACTTGTTAAGTCACTTTATGAACTAAAACAAGCACCCAAAAAATGACATAAGAAATTTGACCAAATCATGTTGACAAATGGATTTATGAATGATGGAAGTGATAAATGTGTTTACATTAAAATAACAAGGTCATTGTTTGTTTGTATATTGATGATATGTTGATCATCAGTATAGACACTAATGACATAGATGCTACTAAACGTATGCTAGAAAGCAAGTTCATATGAAAGATCTTGAAGTTGCTGATGCAATCTTAGGTATAAGAATCTTAGAACTCCATAATGTTTAGCATTGTCACAGTGTCATTACAGTGACAAGTTACTTGAATAGTTCAAATATTTGGATTTCAATATTATCAAGACTCCAATAAATGTGAACTATGCATTTTAAAAGAGTGAAGGCGAAAGTGACTCACAATTGGATTGTGCTAGAGTATTGGGAAGTATGATATATATCATGAAATGAATGCGATTAGATATAGTATGTGCTATTAATTAATTGAGTCGATTAACGAGTGATCCCAATCAACCTCATTAGATGACAATGAAAAGAATTTTGGGGTATTAAAAACATAATAAAAACCATGTCTTGCATTATAACAAATGTCCAAATATATTGGAAGGATAAAGTGATGCAAATTGGATCACCTGGATCAAATAAAGTAAAATCCATGAGTGGATGTGTATTTACTTTTGGTGGAGGAGTCGTCTCTTGAGAATCTTCCAAAGAGACATGTATCACTAGCTCTACAATGATCTCTGAGCTAGGTGCTCTAGATAAGGTCAGTCAATAAGTTGAAAGACTCCAAAATTTCTTGATAAATATTCTTTTTTGGCCCAAACCTTTAGCATCAGTATGCATACATTTTGATAGTCAATATGCAATAGGTAGAGCATGGAACATGATGTATAACAGAAAGTCTCATCATGTAAGACATAGACATAATACCGTTAGAAAAATACTCTCTAGTAGGGGTGGCAATTTCAGCCCATATTAATGAAATGAGTCCATTTTGTCCATATTTAATGACTTGGATCACTCATATTTTAATTGGTTAAATATGAGTTTCAGGCTATTTTAAGAGTCTCTACAAATATGGTCAAAATGGGTTAAATATGGATATCCATATTTACCATAATAGATCACTTAGTTTTCACTTCCACTCAAAATTCTTAATTGTGCTAAAAAATAAAATATTTAATATGAATTTTCAAAAATTCAATTAATTTTCAAACTTTATTGAAAAAATAGATTTTTTTTTTTGTTTTTGGAAAACAAAAAATATTTAGGCGTAGGTTGGTGGAAGGTGGGGGGTGCCCGGGGGAGGGGGTAATTTCTTTTTTTTTTTTGTTTTTGGAAAACAAAAAAAAATTTAGGGGTAGGTTGGTGGAAGGTGAGGGGGCACCCCGAGGGGTGGGGGTGCCTGGGAGAGGGGGTAATTTTTTTTTTTTTAAAATGGGTTAGAACCATTTTACCCAAACCATATTTGACCAAATCTATACTCAATCCATCCAAATCCAAACAAATCCAACTATTTGCCACCCCTACTCTCTAGTGGAATTATTACAATTGACTATGTAAAGTTAAAGGATAATGTGTCGGATCCACTTACAAAAAGGTCTAACTAGAGATAAAGCTGAAAGATCATCTAAGGGAATGAGTTTATGGCTTAGGACAACTCCTCATGGCGGTAAATCTACATAGCAGACTGGAGATCGCAAGAGCTAGGTTCAAGGAGGAAAATAAAGTTGTGACTGACTGTTTGGTATTGTCAACTAACTCAATCCATTCTCATGATGAAGACAATGCTCAGGAACAAGCATACAACATTAAGACTTGTTAATAAGTTAATAAAACTTAATGTTTTTAATGATTTGCTAAGTTTGGTAGATTTGACCAAATAGTGTATCTGCGCTATAACACGATTATAAATCACGTATGTGAGTGTGAAGTGTAAGCCTCTTCAAAGAGGATGATTGTCAAAAGCCCATCTCTCTATACACTCATGAAACTATGAGGTGTTCTTGGCTAAAACAAATAGAACCGTAAGAACCATAAATGGTAAAAGGTTGATTGTGTGGCATATGGTTGTCTAGGTATACACCAAAGCTTGATGGTCCAAAGATATCAAATCTACCGATTAACTGAGTATATCCGACATATGTTCACTATGGAAAGTTCAAAGGGAATCCTACTTATCCATATGCAATTAATTCTTGCTTGTAAAGTACACACATTTGTTCGTTTCTTTATCTTGGAGTCATTTCCCGTTCATGTGAGGGATTTGATCCTTTTCCCTTTTTTAATTATCGCAAATTGTGGTGAGTGGTGCTATTGTGGTGATCTAGCTAGTACGTTAATTTAAAATGTTTAGAGATATTCGCTTAATTTGTAACTATTCAAATCAGGTAGTTAAGTGTATACCGTTGATAATTTCATAAGTTAAAATTTTATGAGCTTGAAAGATAATATAATATGGTCCCATTTGTCTGAGGGGAATTATTTAATAGACAAGTCTAGGTTCTGTTCCAGTAAACCATTTGAGTTGTGGGTTGTTTGTCATGATCAAAACTTTTAACTTAATATCTTTCTTGTTCTCCTTTTCCCTCTTAAATAAAACTTAAGAATGTCATATATAAGTGTGTGGCATATGTATATGCAGCCGAGGATCATTTTGAGTAAGAGACCTAATGTATTTGTGAGCATTTCGGTTATATATTTATATCATCGGGTAATTGCTACCTTCAACCAATGTAGGTATTGGGAAAAATATTGTGTTATAAACTTGTATACTTTTATAACATCCATACTAGCTAGGATGCATGCTACAATTATTCATCTTTGTTAAACATATTTTTTTTCACTAATGTGGACTACTTGCAAATTTGATGAAATATCATATGTATGAAGTGTAAGAGATTTGAAACTGATTGGAATAGGACACTGATATATCATTATCAGTTGTGGAATAAATGACGACATTTCGAGTAATTAACTCAACAGATTTATGGCCTATAGAGGAGTTGGAATCTTAAAAATTCAATAGCATTAGCAAGAATGACATGCATTCTGGAAATGGAAAATCTAGAAGAAAAGAGAAGAAGAAATTAAGGAATATGATAAACGATATGTTGTTTGAATGTCCTTTACTCCTAGTCTCTCAAGAATCAAATGACACTTCACAAAGGCATAAAATCAAGCATCATCTCCACCTTTCAGCAACCTTTTTCTGCGTCTCATGAAAATATATTCTTAATAGAGCTCTCACCAAATGGAATTTGTAATGGGTCAGTAGAGTTGCACCCCCATTTTTGGCCCTAGAAAATGTGACCACCAAAGAAATAAGATAATATATATATATATATATATATATATACACATAACTACAGGTCACGCATCGTCGATTCTCTATGGGTTTATTCTGTCTGGTAAATTGAGTTCCAAAATGAATTAAAGAGAATTCATTCAAGTCATTCCTTAGTTCATTTAAGTTTCAGGTCAAATTCAAATGACCATAACTTTTAGCATAGGATGATTTAGGAGACCCATAAGATATCAAATGAAAGATCTTGGAATCCTCTTTCCAAAATTCCAAGCGTTCATTCACAAAATTCAAGATTTCTCCAAGAACCTAGTTCTTTGAGGTATGTAAACTTCCATATTGTTGGGTTTGTTAACCCACAGGCCAATCATGAGTTTCTTTTGAGAATGTATCCACAAATATTGAGAAATTTAATTTCTTGATGACTTCTTGATAAATGTTCTTGAAGTTTCCTTATCGATAAAGTTTTGATGTAAGATTTTACTTGGGGTCAACTTCAAATGACCATATATATTTGAATAATAATGAGGTAAGTGGACCATAACCTATCAAATTAAAGGTATTTGAATCTACTTTCCAACACAACTAATTTCGCATTAATCCAATTTCTGAGTAAAGCGTTATGACAATTTTAGTAACCTGATACAGTATTGTTATGAATTAGCCAATGACAAAACATTAAATAAGGGTTTTTTTTGTCGTTTTACCTCCAAGAAAACCCTAAACGGATTTCTTGACTAATGAAGGCTCAGTACAATCAGATTTTCATCTTTTAATTCATCATTCTCTGCTCTCTCAAACCCTAAGACAAAACCTTAAACAAAAATCAAAGTAGAAGACATCATTCAAGATTTTTTTAATCTTTTTCAAGATTCTTCCAGTCTTTTTCAGGATTCTTCTTCAAGATAAGTTTTTCTCCAAGAATTCCATTCTTTCCATCTCATATTCTTCCATACAATTATGAATCACTAATGAAAATCATAATTCTTGGCCATAGAGATTTCAAGAAAAACTAATTCAAGAATCTAAAGAAACGTTTTATTGATTGTTTACCTTTAAGCTAGGGTTTCAAGGTTTCTAATCAAGTTCTTCTTCAAAATTCTTCAAGAAATTTTTCCTTCCAAGTATGTAAGGCTATCAATCCTAACATAGTGTTGGACTAGTTCGTCCTCACGCCCTACATTTTCGTTCAAATCAGTAAAAGAGAAATCTAAGATTCTACCCCTAGATTTGAGTATTCTTGAGATAAGTTGATTTTTGTTCTTGAATTCATGTTTCTATTAAGAATTTTTTTCCTAATTATTGAGTTTCTATATTTTTATTGAGATCCTTGAGTTGATTTGTTCATATCTATAATTCAGCATGACACCTATTTTGAGTTTTAAATCCTGAGAAGTTTATCAAAGCCAACACTTGAGTTTTAAACTGAATTTTGAGAAAGGAAGTATGATAATGAGAAGATTCGTATACATGAGTTCCATATCATTATTTAGACCCTATAGTCGAGTCATTCATGCTCATAAGTTCCGTATGAACTCTATATATTGAGTATCTTCGAGAGGAGTAGCATCTTGAAATTCTAAGTCTTTGAGCATTGAGTTCCTAATCCTTTTGAGATTATATTGCTACTTATAGGACTACTACATGTTACCCATGAAGCCCTTTAGTTAAGTTGTTCATGTTCATAATTTTGCGTGAACTCTATGAGTCGAGTAGTCTAGAGATGAGTAGTATCATTGAGTCTTGAGTTCTGAGTACTAAGTTTCTTTATTGTTATTAAGATCCCTTAGTTGAGTCGTTCATGTTCTTAATTCCACATGAACCATATGATTTGAGTTATAAATTTTAAAGAAAAGGTTTTTAAATCCAACACTTGAGTTCTTAAACTGAGTTTTGAGAAAGTAAAGATGAGTTTTGAGAAAAGAGTTTTCTAAAACATGATTATTATGACAATCGAGTATGCCATCAATGTATGAGCAACATGGTATCTAGATATACCATCAATATTTATGCATCATAACTTCCCAAGTCATCAATGACCATATTATACTACAATTTTGAAATGTTTTTGAGAAAGAGCAAAGTTGAGTTCATTTTCTTTAAAATGATATATGGTAACTAAGTATTCCTGAGAGTAAATATTTTCACATTTAAGATGAGAGCAAACTGAGATTTCCCAAAGAGTTTTGAGCAGTTTGAGTACCATCTCTTTAAAGAGAAATTTTTTTTTTTAGTAATAATCTCAAACCATAAAAGAAGTTATGTTTTTAAACATATGAACTACTACATTTTGGGAGTAGTATTGAGCACCGCTATGGAGAAGATTTCAGATAACTCATTGCCCCAAAAACCATATGGCCAACGTGAGTAGAAAGAATCATACTTTTTAGATGATTCCTTAATGCTTTTTAGCATAGATTAGTGGATCCACTTAGTGAGTAGGTCTTATACCCTGGCAAAGTATTATACTGCTCTGGCAACATGGGCGAGACAGTGTATCATCACATAGCAGATAGTGATGATTGTCGGTTAGAGAAACACCCACATAGATATTTTTTATTATTATATAAACATAGTTTATTTTGTATTTTTATATACAAACAGAGTTTATTTTGTATTCTTTCATACAAATAGAGGTACATTGTATTTTCTAATACATTGAGATGATATCTACTATTTTCAAAGCTTTCGATATATTGCATATTTTATTATTTCTTTATATTGTGTTCCGTATCCAGAGTTGAGTATCAAAAGTTGAATACCCAAAAGACGAGTATCTTATTATTGAGTTCAACCTTATTTCACTAAGTTGAATATCATATTATTTAGTTCAGCCCTATTTTCTTTGAGTTGAGTTGAACTATGTTTTCTTGAGTTGATTTTAGTTGAATGAGTGGAGAAGAGGTAAGTATGTTTTCTTTTTATCAAGTTCAAGCTTATATTATGCTTTAGAATCTCCTTTATATGCTCGTACATTCCATGTACTGAGCCATTTGGATTGTATCTGTAACGTCCTGATTCCATCATTAGGGAAAAGCCAATGAAGAAAGAATTGGGGCCAGAAAACTTTTTCGTAGTAACTTGAAATTTTCCAACCTAGTCCAGATTTGGATGAAATCGGAGTCATTAAGGTGTAGAGAAATCTGGTAATTAATAAGAGATCTAATTATGATTTGGACCACATGAGTAAATAGCTAAGACGTTAAGGAACCCATAGGACTTTATGGAATCAAATTTGGGTGAGTAGAACTCCCGAAAATGATCTTAGCGTGAACAGGTAACATTTTGTCTCCGTGAAGGCCGCCAGAGCGGGATTGGAGCTGCCAAAGCTGGCCACTGTAGCGGGATAGGTCCATCGTGGCGGGTCAGATGCTACTTAAAGTCGTCAATAAGCCCCTAAACGACCTTATTTGGCATTTTAGAGCTAAGGAGACGACCCCAGACAAGATATTGAGCATTTTTCACCATTATTAAGGCTAATGGTAAGCTTTTCACTCCCCAAATTCATTTTTTGATTCGTAGAATGTAATAGAATGGATAAATATTGATGGGGGAGGGTTTTGTTAAAGATTCTTTGGTGGAAACAACCCTAAATTGGGTATTAGGATCTTGGGTTTGATCTAGGGTTGTTGTGTTTGTTATAATTCAGATAATTAGACCTTTGATTGTTGATCCTTGCATTAATTATATGTTTTTAGACCACGAACAAGCGGGAAAATCCGAAAAGGGAAGATTCAAGTGCCTTAGGGGATTCAAGCTTTCATTCGAGGTAGGTGATGGTTGTGATTATATGACTGTGTGATGTATGTTTGTTCTTGCTTCATTATGATACATGCATGTATGCGAATGTTGTATTATTGATCACATTTTTTGTAAATAAGGATAACTGAATAATTGTATGCCACGAATCATCTCTTGTTGTATGATTGTGAGAATATACATTGTAATTGTGATTGTAGTTTGTTGAATGGGTGAGTGTCACGATCGACACACTAACTAGGATTGGTTGCCATGTTTCGGCATAAATGTGGGAACGATTGCCACATTCCGGCATAACAAACTAGGATCGATTGCCACGTTCTGGCAAAAATATGGGATTGGCTGCCACGTTCTGACATAACTAACTTAGATCAGATTGCCATGTTTTGGCATAAATATGGGATCAGATTGCCACGTTTCGACATGCTAATTGTTTGGGTTTGGGTTCCATGAGAGGACCATTGAATTGGGTTCTGTGAGAGGACCATTGAATTGTGTTGTATATCTACTGTGATAAGTTCATTCATATCTAATGATGATTGATATTGGAAGACAGTATGTTTCTCTAAATTGATATAACTGTGATATGTGAGAATCGTGAAGTTGTTTATTGTTCATATATGTTAATGATATTGTATATGTTTGATATGTGCATGTTATTATGTTGTTGCATTGACTAATATATGTTATACTTAGTAGGATAGCCGTGTGATCCTACCAGTACACAGTGGTTGTGTACTGATACTGCATTTTCTCTTTCTTTGTTGAGTACAGTGCATCTTCAAGTGGCTATTGATATACCTCAGCTTTGTGACTATGAGCATGACCAGATTCAAGGGTGAGCTAGTTCTTTCAGGCTCCCATGGATCTGCCTTATTTAAGTCCACTTTTTTCGGAATCAGACTCTTGTTTAAGGTGTTGTTTAGTTTTGGAGTTGTACCCCTTGTTCTTAGACTTGTCGTTAGTAGAGTTTTAGTACATTGACTTTCAGGTTCTAGGTTAATTCTTCCATATTTGTTAGTTATTGTTGAACTTTTGTTAGAGTTTATGGAAACTCTATTTTCTTTCCTTAGTATTTCACTTATATGCCTTAGTTTTTAGATTGATTGATTAGTTGGGCTATAGTTTTGGTTCTCCCACTGGAGGGTTAGTGTGGGTGTCACTCACGACGGTTTGGTTCATGACAAAGTTGGTATCAGAGCCCTAGGTTCATTGATCTCATTGTACCAAAATGAGTGTAATAGAGTCTTGCAGAACGGTACAATGACGTCCGTACTTTTCTTCGAGAGGCTATAGGACTTTAGGAAAACCTCACTTATTTCTACTCCTTCGTGCAATGACTTGCATCTAATTGGTATCTGGGCAATACAAATTGGTATCTTTCCTCCTTCACTCTATGGTTCGAACTAGAGCAACAAAAGTGGTTACCATCAGTTAAAGATTGAAGCGGTTAAGAATTGGGTTCGACGAAGTTCTATGATTGAAATTAGTAGTTTTGTGGGGCTCGCTAGCTATTATTATCGCTTGTGGTATGAGTTGAGTCAAATTGGTATCTCCCGATTACAATTGGTATCTCAATGAAGTGAACTAGACTTCATAGTCACGATTGAGAGGCCACAAGCAAAGCAAATTGAAAATTGAGAAGGTTCTAATTGGTACCTGGCCCTAGAGGTGGTGTGAATGCATGGATGATCAGGAATGGTCATCCATGGAGCGAAATAATTAATTAAGAATTTGGACTTATCAGTGAATTGTATCTTAGGAACTTTGAATGTGTGTGTCTGGTTGTCTGAATGTGAAGTTGTAATTGCTTGAACATGATGAGGTCATTATGTGCACAATAAATGTATGTATGAACTTTGATATGTATAATATGTTGGCCTGGTGTTTGAAGTTATGCAAGTTGTAAATACTTGAGTATCATGAAATTTGTTGTGAAAGAAAGATCTTAACTAAGGATCGTGTGAGTGTCTGGGTGTATCTTGGGGATGTGTGGGTTGTGGTGTTGAATTGACAAAAATGAATTGGTTTGTGAGTCATGGGATTAACTGGGGGTAGACAATGATTATCCTAGTTATGAGGATTATTCTAAAATTGCTACGTAAAGCTGGGAACCTTTGTGGAATTTAGAAAAGAAAAGAACCCCAAAAAAATTATTGGCAGGGGTCTTGTTTTCGTTTTGGCCACTAGGGCGGGACTTTTCTCGCCAAGGCGAAACTGCTAGTGTGGGATTTCTCCCTCCAAAATGGGACAGGGCGAGACAGAAACTCAGCCCTATCTCTCCTATTTTTCTAGTCATAATTATGGACCATGAATCGTACCCGAACTAACCCCCACGATCTAATTCGGTGTTCGGCAATCGAATATAAGTTATAAGGTGTATTAAAATTGTGGAGGACATAGGCATATGAGGAGGAAATCAGCGAGACCGTGGAGGCCAAGGAAATGGTAATGCAAGAAGAAAAGTAGTGCAACCAGGCAATGAGGTTGCCCATGAAGAGGACAGGGCTCAGTTTTATGTTTTACGGGCAAGACCAAGTTTGAGGGTGTGATGTAGTGGTCAAGAGCTACTCTTCTCTGTGCCCGGATGGCTATTATTTTGGTTGAACTACTTATTCGTATGTGTCAGTTCCATTTCCTAGGGATTTGATATATTTTGTGATATACTTGATGCCCCCATCCATGTTTTCACCCCAGTTGAAGAGTCAATCAGAGTCACCCATGTATATCGTGTTGTCCTATTATATTTATGGATTTTCAGAGTTGGGTTGATTTGGTTATGTTGAATATGACTGACTTAATATAATCTTAGACATGACTTGGTTATCCCCCTATTATACCTAACCAAATAGTAATACTAAGTTGGTAACTCTAGAGATCTCCGATAGGGAAAGATTAGAGTGGAAAGGGGTGTACAACCCTAAGATAGCTAAGATCATATCCTCCATTCGGGCTAGGAAACTGCTGGGATAGGATTGATTAACATAATTGGCTCATATTCGGGATGTTGAGGTCAAATTCCCCTTTATTGAGTCTATTCCTGGGGTGTTAGAGTTGAGAGAGCTTAAGGCTCAAATCCAAGAGTGTCTTGATAAAGGATTCATCCGTCCTAGCGTTTCCAAGTGGGGTGCTCCTGTCTTGTTTGTTAAGAAGAAGGAGGGTAGTATGAGGACTGGAGATTTTATCTTAATCCATAAGGGAGTGGATTAATACCGGAATGACAAGCCTATGGATAAGGAAAGTCCCAATGTGTATACTTGGGTGAAGGAAATTGAAGATTTTAGTAAGAAAGTGCATACCAAAATTGGGTTAGTCCTTTAAATTTGATGAGTTTACCTGAGATTGAGGTTTCATGTTGATGAAATGTTGGCTTCATGGTGATAGTCAGGTCTAACTGAGTGCAATGGTAATAAGAGTTAGCGATGAATTGTAATGGGATACAACTATATAGTGAGAATGTTGATTAAGTTAATTTTGTATAGTAATTACTGATGTTTCCGTAATCAAGGACACAACTTTCGATGCAAGTGTCCATGATTGTGCAATAGTATAATAACCTAACCAAGGGTTGGGATCGTTCCCAAGGGAGTGGTTTTGAGAATTAATAGAGAAATAAAATTTAATTCTATCTAATCGTAGCTAATGACATTAACGATTAAAAACATTGTAAATTAAAGGAGGACACTTGATTGTCAATTAACAATGGAGGGGGTCTTGTCACTAGTAGGTAAAAACAACAAAATAAACAAGGTTTTCTAAGCAATGAGAGGGGATCCTTTGGATGTGACAGGAATACGATTTAACATAGAGTAATTGTAACTAGGCTAAGCTTTAAGGGGAATAAGCTCTCTCTCGAGCAACTTACCCCGTTTCAAATGTGTTCCTCACGGACACCCACTTGCTGCACGAAGACCAGCCTATGCCTTAACCCACTCATTCTCTCGAGCTGAGTGTGTGGACATGGGACTAGGGTTCACTCTCTCGAGCTGAACCTTATGTCGACCCACTTACACTGGCCATCAATCTAGTGATCTTAGTTTTACGACCTCTCTCTCGAACAAGCCGAAAACACATAAATAAACTTGTATTTGCAACTACAAATTCATTAAATTCATCCACAACCACTAAACTAAATCACAATGATACTACAATTAAACTATCAACAAGCAAGACCCAAAAATTATCTCAACCCATATTTGCTAAATCACACCCAAGAGTTGGGGTTAGTAGCCACACATCAAGAGATAGAAATTTATACCTAAATGAGCTTGCATTCAAATGGAAATGAAGATTTAAGTGTTGTTACAGGCCAAGAATGAAGAATCCAAGAGACCCAAGTCCAAATCCTTAGAGATGAAACCCTCTTTTTCTTCAAGTCTTCAAAACGCTCAAAAGTACTATTCTATATGAAAACTATCACAATTGTTCAACTCTAAGTGAAAATTATAATAATATTTTCGTACTAAAACTCTAACTAGTATTTATAGTTTTCATAGCTTTATGCTGCAGCAGATCGTTCGGCGTCATTAGTCGGAATCACCGATTAACTCGGCGATTCGCCCTTTGGTGTAGTTCATCACCATCTTGCACCAACCTTCAACATTGTCGTGCTCTGGGTCATTGGGCGGCATAGTACTGCTTCGTGGAACTGCTCGGCGATGTGCCGACTGCTCCCTTTTTCCGTCGACTTGTTCCTTTTCTTCAAGGCTGAGCACACTGGAACAAAAGGCGAAGTGAGACCCTTCGGTGACTTGCCAAGTGGACTCGTCGATCCTCAAGCCTTCATTTCTTCATTCTTTTCAGCCTTTTCGTTCCTATTTGCAACCTAGTGTCCATGCTTTTCTTAAAACTTTAAATACCTGAAATTTAAGGGTTTTCATCAGATATCGAGATAAAATAAGCATTTGAGGAAACATTTTCATCAAAATATAGCCCTAAATGAGTCCAATTAGTGGACTCATCAACACCCCCAACTTAAACTTTTTCTTGTCCTCAAGAAAAATCAAGTTCAACCGTTCAAAAAGGGTGGCTCGAACAGTGCTACACAAGACTCAATCATGAATGCACACAACAAGACTCAATTTACTTTTTCAAAGATCAAATGTACACTCAAAGATTCAAGTTGTGACTCACCAATATCAACAAATCTCATGCTCACAATACTTGCTTCAAATGTCATTTCAAGCTCAACGTAAACAAAGAATGATTCCATACTCACACAAAGAATGATTCCATATTCACACAATGGTTTCATAGTTTAAAGCTTAGGAATCAGATACAACGCTCACACTCACAAAGAAGAGCATAATGCATGCTTTCACCCATAGGTTTGCCTATATTTTCCAATCAACATTTATTTCAGCTCAGTCACGATAATAAAAAAAAGTTCTTTTCAAGGCTTGTAATGGGGTTGAGTCATTTAGGCTTAGTGAATTTCATCCTCATGAAATTTGGTGCTCACAACACTTCCTTTCCTTTTCCGTCATCATTATCTTTAGTGCTCATAAGTCATCCTATTATTCACTTTCCATGGATTGTTTGGGAACCCTGTTTTCTTTTTCAACTTTATTCCACAACTTTTCTTTTTTATTCTTTTTCTTTTTCTTTTTTGTCTTCTTTTTTATACATATATGGAGGGGTTCCATTTTCCTCAAATCCATGGGTAGGAGGGACTTTCTTGCACTTCTTGACTTTCCTTTTTATTTTCACTACACCCCTAACTTAGGATTTTGGCCTAAGTTGGCTATTCAACTAACCACAACTTCATGAGGCTTATGGGTGATGGATTAAGAAAGGTCTACTTTTCATCAAGTTTCTCCCAAAGAAAGGTAAGGCTCAAGGGGTGTCCAAAAGAGGTTCACACACTCACAAGGTTGGCCACAAAAGAGGTATATGTCAAACTGGCTCACACCCTTAGAAGTTGCCTAAGATCATATCAAGAGATAGCATCACTTAGTTGACCAGACCAACGGGGAAAATTCTAGGATCTATCGTGTATGGTATAAAGTAAGCTTATCACCCAAGGCATCGACACTTAAGTCAAACAAGACTCCACATTTTCGCAAGTGTGCAACGGTCATCACAAGAGAATCGATTTGATAAATGGCTAATCATAACGAGATGCAAAGAGTTCACATATTGTCTATGCAACTTCATTTGGCCTCATCGTAGCCGTACATTCATGTTTGTTCTATTGTAAGCACTATTCAAGTCATTAGTATTAATCGGAGATGATACTTAAATTTTGCAAAAGAACAGCCACATTTAACACACAAGAGGTGGCAAAAATTTTCAGACGGGTCAAAAATCATTTTGCAATTTAAAAACAAAGGAGCCATAAGCTAAAACATCCACAGAAACAGCATTTAACACAATAATAGCTCAAAGCCCAAATACATAAGCAAAAACACGAGTCACAAATAGCACACAAAAGGTGGGCCTCACCCTACCACAAATAAAATGTGTTTGTCCTCAAATATAAATAACAAACATCTCAAAGTACAAATAGAGAATGACAGAGAGGGAGGCAAAGTATAGACTTGGTTAAGCAGCTGCCTCATCTATCAAGGCGGTATGTTTGAGGTGGAGACATTAAGCGGACCGCTGAGTGGTTACTCAAACTCTTCATAGCTTTGCTAGGCAACCCAATACGTCTAGTCTCAACCCACGTTCTCGAATGCTTCACAGCCACCCTTTTGCGCTAACCAATATAAAGTGCAATCCATGTTCCGAGCACAAATTGATAAATAGAACTTAGGTAATGCAGATATATATGGAAATTAGTGTGCAAAGATGCAGTTGGAGGAATGAAAGCATGTAAAACTAAACAAGTTGTAGAATTTTAACCCTTTTGGCTTGTAAAATGTCCAGTTCATGCTCATTCGGTGGCAATAGTCTTGATTATTGATTCAGTCAGCATTTCTCCAAACAACTGTGTACTTCACCAAGTTTTACAGTACTTTCTAAACAAATTTGGACGTTCAAACGGTGGTAAACATCGGGGTCGCCGATATGCTTGGAGATTCTCCAATACTTTTCTCAACTCGCCGAATTTTACAGACTCTAATTTGAAGCTATCTTGAGTCAAACGACAAAATTGATTTGGTGCGCCGACCTCTTTGGTGACTCACCGACTGGACCTGTTGCTCACCACCCAACACTTTTTCTAACACCTTCTCACACTTCAACTTGAATAAATGACACACTATTATTTTACCAATACACAAATATAAAATATTAAGGGGTTTTTGTTTGCCCCCCAAATAGTGCCTTAGTTAATATTGTGGAACAATGCAAGTCAGCAACTATTATTCATCCTCAGAGTTTTTATGTTGTAATTAGGTGAGTCCACGGTGAATTGTGGGTAATGACCTAATATAAATGGCCAATTTGAGCATCCTGTAGCTGAGTAGTCATGGAGTGAGAGGTTGAAGCTTCATTTAGCATTTTGATGTTTTCCTTCATCTCATTCAACATCTTCTCCTGTGCCTCAATTTTATTTTTTTTGATGAGTGAAAGAGCTTCGTCATCTTGTACATCTTCCAGCTTCTTCCCATGACTATACTCTTGGAGGGAGAAGTGCTTTTCTTTTACCATGGCTTGTACTTCCAATTCCGTGACTCGGTTGGATAGTGCATCTAACTAGGTGACTCGTGCGTCCCACTCCTGCTTCTTTTTGGCTTCTTTGCTGGCTTCTACCATGCCATCAAGGAGTTTTGCTACGACTTCATAGGGCTGGTATAACATTCCGCCCTCGCAGAGTAGATCGGCTACACTTCTATTCTTGGGTCCAAGACTCCTGTAGAAGCAATCTAGTAGCGCCTTGTCCGTCATCCCATGAGATGGGCATGGTTGCAGCACCACTTGAAACTTTAGCCACATTTATTGGAGTGTTTCATTGCCCACTTGTTTGAATGTTAGGAGGTTGTCCCTCATATTTAACAATTTCAAGAGGTAATGGTATGTGTGGTATCCATAATGATCATCCATTCTTACTTCCCTACTTTGATTTTCAAACAAGCAAAACAAAACTACAATTTAGATTAGTAAAGCTAAAACTAAAAAGAACCAAAAACTCTACTTTACTAAGAATTCCCAAATCACACCACTCCCTGGCAGTGGTGCCATTTTGATGTTTGTGTAATCAATGACACAACTTCTGATGAAAGTTTCTACAGTCGTGCAATAGTATAATAACCCAACCAATGGTTGTGATTGTTCCCAAAGGAGTGATTTTGAGAATTAATAGACAAATAAAATGTAGCTCTAACTAATCGTAGCTAAAGACATTAATGATTAAAAACATTGTAAATTAGAGGAGGACACGAGAGTGTCAATTAACAATTGAGGGGTTTTTGTCACTAGTAGGTAAAAACAGCAAAATAAACAAGGGTTTCTAAGCAATGAGAGGGGATCCTTGGGATGTAACGGGAATACGGATTAAGATAGATTATTAGGTACATCTTTTCAATAGACGATTCATAGAGTAATTGTAACTAGGCTAAGCTTCAAGGGGAATAAGCTCTCTCTCGAGCAACTTACCCCGTTTCAAATACGTTCCTCTCGTACACCCACTTGCCGCATGAAGACCAGTCTATGCCTTAGCCCACTCACTCTCTCAAGTTGAGTGTGTCAACATGGGACTAGGGTTCAGTCTCTCGAGCTGAACCTCATGTCGACCCACTCACGCTGGCCATCAATCTAGTGATCTTAGTTTTACAACCTCTCTCTCAAACAAGCCGAAAACACATAAATAAACTTGTATTTGCAACTACAAATTCATTAAGTTCATCCACAACCACTAAATGAAATCACAATTAAACTACGATTAAACTATCAGCAAGCAAGACCCAACAATTATCTTAACCCATATTCGCTAAATCACACCCCAAAAATTAGGGTTTTTAGCCACACATCAAGAGAAAAAAATGTATACCTAAATGAGCTTCCATTGAAATGGGTATGAAGATTTAAGTCTTGTAACATGCCAGGAATGAAAAATCTAAGAGACCCAAGTCCAAATCCTTGGAGATAAAACCCTCTTTTTCTTCAAGTTTTCAAAACCCTCAAAAAATACTATTCTATATGAAACTATCACAATTGTTCAACTCTAAGTGAAAATTATAATAATTGTTTCATACTAAAACTAAAATTCTAACTAGTATTTATAGTTTTCACTGCTTTGTGGTGCAGCGGATCGTTCAGCATCGTTAGTTGGAATCAGTGATTAACTCGGAGATTCACCCTTTTGTGTAGTTCATCGCCGTCTTGCACCTACCTTTAGCATCGTAATGCTCTGGGTCATTGGGTGGCATGGTAGTACTTCACGAAACTGTTCAGTGATGCATTGACTGCTCCTTTTTTCCGCCGACTTGATTCTTTTCTTCATGGCTCAACACACTGGAATAGAAGGCGAAGTGAGACCCTTCGGTGACTCTCCATATGGACTCGGCGATCCTCAGGCCTTCATTTCTTCGTTTTTTTCAGCCTTTTCGTTCCTTTTTGAGACATAGTGTCCATGCTTTCCTTAAAACTTCAAATACCTGAAACTTAAGGGTTTTCATCAGATATCGAGATAAAGTAAGCATTTGAGGACAGATTTTCATCAAAATAGAGCCCTAAATGAGTCTAATTTGTGGACTCATCAATTATGAGTTGCGAGTATCTAAGGTTGTGGTTTTTTTAAAAAATATTTGGTGAGTAATGTGGTAGTATGGAAAGTTTTAAGAGATGGTGGGACCCCATTCGAATAAAAATTAAAGAATTAGAGTCGTAATGAAGAAAACAGTGGGAAGTAGTACAACCTTTAGAGAGAGGCTAAAGCAAGAATATTTTATTTGATTTCAAAGGATAAAAAGATATCTTCAGAGAGGTAGATAATTGCGTTCAGAGACGTGTGATTTCATTCGTTTTGTTGTCGCTATGATAATAGTGTAACAAGTCCATCGAATGGGTCAAAAACTATCAAAAAAGACTTGGTGTGTGTGGACATTAGCTTGAAGTGTGATGACAAGTGCTTGGTTTTGTTTTTTTTAGTCTAGTAATGAGTATGATTGAAATTTTAGTGAAATATATGGTAAGATCGATGAAATATATGGTAAGATCGATGAAGATGCTATCAGTGATAAACGGAGATCCATGAATTTATAAAAATCTTCAAGGTACAAGCTAATGTTGATAGAGAAAGGGATGGTGTTATATGGTGGAAATTACAATTCAGAGTTTTCATTGTGAGTCTACATTCCTGATGATGTATTTTGTCAAGGTATAAATTGGCAAGGTGAGAAATGATCAATTGTATTCGGTATTAAGCATTTGAAAGGACTTACACCTGGGTTGTGTTGTAAGTTTTCTACTATTGATTGTTGAAGTACCTAAGAAAGGTTTCATTTGAAAACTTAGTTTATAATAAGGTAAATGGTCGGAGTGTTTATGATGGTTGTTAGTATTATGAGTATGATTCACTAGATATGCTCTTGTGTGTTTTCACTTTTGTGGGTGGATCCGTAGTTGTGGATTAGGGGTACCAAATACTGCGATGTTCTCTTGGTTGAGTGGGAAAATTGGGAAGATTTGGCTATTTCGAATGACATAATTGGTGTTGTCTTGGAGTTTTTTAAGTATTTTAGTGGGTCTACATGTACCACCTTACTTATGAGAATTTATAGAAGAGGTACCATGTGTAGTTGTGGTTATCCGACAATCTTAATTTTCCTCTAGTCGTCGAGGTCATGTATCGATTAGGTGTGGTTGAATATGGGGATCTTTGGGTCCAATTCTACTGTTCTTAAGAGGTAATCTACAATTACTAAATCTCGCATTTCGATAGTTTTGCTGGAGGGGTTGTACACTTGGACATATCCCTTAATGAGTATTTGATTTCTAAAGATCAAAATTGTTATAACTTAAGCTCATGGGAATTTATGTTGTGGGATGGAGATATTTTTAAGAACTATGATTGGTTGAGTATTATGAATGTCTGTTGGTTTGTTCATGTTCACTTATAATTGTAGCGAGTATTGATTTAGAATTTTATCATAGCAATGTGAGAAAGGATTCATCCTGATGTTGTGTCAAAGTCCTTGATAACAAGTGTGCGATCAACTTTGGGGGTTATTTAGAATAGCTTTGGTTGCTAGTTAAGTTTACATACAACAATAATTATCACTCGAGTGTTGAGATGACTTCATTGAGGCATTGTAAGGGAGGATGTGTAGGTATTCAATTGGATGGTTTGAGGTTGGAGATGTGAAACCCTTAGGGGGTAATGGGATTCGGTAAGAAGGGAATGTGAGACAAGTATCCCCAGTAATTTGATGATTCAGATACTACTCTACTCTTACTTTAGCTAGTCTTCTCCGAGTTAATCACTCAAGGACGAGTGATGAGTCTATTGGTATCTATTGAAACAACCTGATTTCTTCATTAGAGAAAAGCCAATGAAGAAAGAATTAGGGCAAGAAAACTTTTTCGTAGTAACTTGGAATTTCCCAACTTAGTCGAAATTTGGATGAAATCAGAGTCATTAAGGTGTAGGCAAATCTGTTAATTAATTAGAGATCCAATTATGATTTGGACCACATCCGTAGATAGCTAAGATGTTAAGAAACCCATACGACTTTACGGAATTGAATTTGTGCGAGTAGAACTCTCGAAAAGGATCTTAGTGTGAACAGGTAACATTCTGTCTCCGTGTAGACCTCTAGAGCGGGATTGGAGCCGCCAAAGTAGGGTCGTTGTAACGGGATGGAGCCTCCAGAGCGGGGCCGCTGTAGCGGGATGGGTCCACCATGGTGTGTCAGACGCGACTGAAAGTTGTTAATAAACCCCTAAACGACCTTATTTGGCACTTGTCAATTTTTAGAGCTAAGGAAACAACCCCAGACGAGTTCGTAAGCATTTTTCACCATTCTTGAGGCTAAAGGTAAGCTTTTCACTCCCCGAATTCATTTTTCGATCCGTAGAACGTAATAGAATGGATAAATATTGATGGGGAGGGTTTTGTTAAATATTCTATGGTGAAAACAACCCTAAATTGGGTATTAAGATCTTGGATTTGGTCTAGGGTTATTGGGTTTGTTAAAATCTGAATAATTAGACCTTTGATTGTTGATCCTTGCATTAATTGTATGTTTTTGGACCACGAACAAGCGGGAAGAATCCACAAAGGGAAGATTCAAGTGCCTTGGGGGATTCAAGGTAGGTGATGGTTGTGATTCTATTATTGTGTGATGTATGTTTGTTCTTGCTTCATTATGATACATGTATGTATGGGAATGTTGCATTATTGAACACACTTGTTGTAAATGAGGATAATTGAATAATTGTATGTCATGAATCATCTCTTATTGTATGATTGTGAGAATACACATTGTGATTGTGATTGTGATTGTGGTTTGTTGAATGGGCGAGTGTCACGATCCGACACACTAACTAGGATCAATTGCCACGTTTCGACATAAATATGCAATTGGATTACCACGTTCTATCATGCTAACTGTTTGGGTTTGTGTTCCATGAGAGGACTATTGAATTGGGCTCCGTGAGAGGACCACTGAATTGTTTTATGTATCTACTTATGATGAGTTCGTTCATAAATAATGATGATTGATATTGGAAGATGGTATATTGGTCTAAATTGATATAACTGTGATATGTGAGAATCGTGAAGTTGTTCATTGTTCATATATGTTATTGTATATGTTTGATATGTGCATGTGATTATATTTTTGTATTGACTAATGTATGTTACACTTAAAGGGATAGCCGTGTGATCATACCAGTACACGGTGGTTGTGTACTAATATTGCACTTGCTCTTTCTTTGTTGAGTATAGGGCATGTTCAGGTGGCTATTGATATACCTCAGTTAGGTGACTATGAGTGTGACCGGATTCAAGGGTGATCCAGTTCTTTCAGGCTACCATGGATCTTCCTTGTTTAAGTCCACTCTTTTCGGACTCAGACTTTTGTTTAAGGTGTTGTTTAGTTTCGGGGTTGTACCCCTTGTTCTTAGACTTGTCGTTAGTAGAGTTTTGGTACATTCACTTTCAGGTTCTAGGTTAATTCTTCCACATTTGTTTGTTATTGTTGAACTTTGTTAGAGTTTATGGAAACTCTATTTTCTTTCCTTAGCATTTGACTTATATGCCTTAGTTTTTAGATTGATTGATTAGTTGGGTTGTAGTTTTGGTTCTCCTACCGAAGGTTTAATGTGGGTGTCACTCACGACGGTTTGGGTCATGACAACATCATTTCATGATGCATATGCAGGTATTCAGGATCATTAATAGGCGTTTCGTTGAGGTCATGTGATATTCCAGTCAGCTTTGGTGAACCTTCTTATATTCTAAAGGACTTTACCTTTACCTTACAGTTAGTAGTTTTGAGATGTCGTGGGTTTTGTCTCAATATCTTTCTATAATAGTAGAGGCTTCATAGATAGACAGGGTTGAAGTTTTCTACATTTACTTTCTTTTGTGTATTGTTCAAACTTTCTTAAAGTTCACTATTGGAGTTCAATGAATTTTAATTCAGTTTATAAGCTTTTGTATGCTTGATTTCGTCTTTCGCTTGTAGTCAACCAGGATGAAGGTTCGCTTGGGACCAACAATGGTTCTCTAGTGCCAGCCACGTCCAGGGTTTTAGGATTGGGTCGTGACACATATACTCTCACCGTTATAAAATTTGCTCACGTATACCCATTTATCTAACTAAAGTGATTATCTTTTTAAAAAAAAATCATGTTGGGGTATATATGACTGTTTTCACACATTTTTTTACTTCATTGATTATCATTATATGAGTTTATTATTCTTCTTTTATTTTTTATTTTATTCTTTAGTATAAAAATATGAGAAATAAAAAAAGAACCGTGAATGAAAAAAAAAAGAGGAAGGAGAATATTCAAAACAATTTTTTTTGGATATATTGTAATTTATATTTTGTATCTGTAAAATAAATGGGGTAATATATGAAAGATTTTAGATGAAAGTTAGTGAAAAAATAATTTTGACTATGAAAATAATAAATTCAAATTAGTTGTTCAATCGAAAAAGTAAAAAGAAATGTGTGAGAAAGATTAAATATACCCCTACATGAATATATCTTTTTTTAAAAATAATTTTTTTTGAAAAGTAAATTTAAATTTGTTTTTTTTTTCACTTCAATTAGAGAAAAGGGGATATAATTATACTTATAAAAGTACAAAAGTAAGTGTCCACCCAAAAGTAAGAACATCACCCAACTTGGAGCAACTTTAAAAACTAAATATAAGTTAACTAAATCACTCAACTATGAGTAATTGTTTTTAAGAAAAATATAAAAAGTTAACCAAATCTTTCAATTTGGTGCTACTTCAAAAGAAATGATGAAGCAAAACACTTGAAGATAAGCGAATTTAAAATAAAATTATTGGATGACGGTCTTTTGCCGCAAGTAAATATTAAAGGAAAAACGCGCAACTTTAAGCGATTTGTCCATTTTGGTTAAATAGAAAAGTAAGTGTTCCTTTGTGTATTTTTGTTTTATAAAAGGACTCTTTTGGCTCCTATTTGAAGAATTATGCAGGTGTACGAAAAACTACCTTCTTGCAATCTACATATTGTAGTCAATTGCAATAGCAGATGCTCGTGTGGCGATTAAGAAGAAATGATAATTTAGTGGAGGGGCAAAATGTCAAACAAAATTTGAAGATTGGAGCTTTCCATTTTTAGTAATACTAGTTCTGGGAACGTGTCTTTCACGTTTGACCTCTAATTGTATAAAATTTATATAGGCTTAAGTCTTAACTCATGTATACAAAACATTTGTAATATCAATCCAACTAACTTAAAAATTAATAAAATATAGATATCATCATATGCATGCAAAATGAAAAAGGTTAACATATTGATCGGAATAAGAAATAATAACCGATAAATAAAAAATGAAATAAGAATTATAAGATGATTAAATAAAAAGGTGTAGTGGACTAACATTTTATATCTAATTTATAAAGGAATAAATTGTGTACATCAAAATTTGTGAGTGAATGCGAAAGTAATAGAGAAAAGAAGATAATTTTACGTGATTTTGTATATGGATATGGTTGTGTTGACGAAATGGAACCAAAAGATTATTAATTAATTTACCTCTTATTTTTTGCTGATAGATGAAAAATGAAGAACATAAGGTGTTATTATAGAAATGAATTGGAAAACTTAAAAGAAATAACATAAGCAATAAAAGAGGAATCCAATTCAATTAATGAATATAAAAGGATGATTTTCCTTTTCATATACTGTGGCCATACAACTCCCATTTTCTATTTGTTTGTATTTTACTATTTTTTTTGTTTATCATATTTATAAAATGTATATTTATATTTTTACACTTAAATGTTCTTGATATAATATTTGTTTGAAAGACAAAAGAATTATTCAATATTTCAGGGGTTTCGAAGCTAAAAGGACTAACAATTAAACCTAATTAAAAATTGAAAAATGATAAGTTGTAACAACTAATCATTTATTTGGTTTAGTTTAATTATCATTATTTATTTAATTTTAAAAGTTAGTAAGGTTTCTTTTTAATTAACAAAATTAGTGAATGACATTTTTGTAATCCAATTTTTAATTTGAAACTTTTCCACTTTTAATATAATATAAAATATGATGATACATATATATATATATATATATATATATATATATAGTGTAGTACAAGATTTTGTATTAATTAAATAATTATTTATAAAAAATAAAGTACTATAATTTTTGTGAATGATTAATGTGAATCGTTGTATGATGACTTATTTATAAATATCAAGATGACTAATTATCGTCGAAACCTACAAAATGAACAATCAAATTGTCTCATAATCCTACTTCCTAGACATAATATGGTAAGCATTCATGAAAACTACTTTATCCTTTTAAAATACTACTAGATGCAACAAGGAAAAGACAATTAAATTTGAACTTCCAAAAGAGATAATCCTATTAAGCATCTCCTTGAGCTTGTAATATTTCCCTAACTAGAATTCAATCTGTTTGCGATAGTATGTTTAGTTATTTAAGTAGTAAATAATACTGAAAGAAATCAAAGGGACACAGCCGCTCAATCTTGAAGGGTTTCAACGATCTCATAAAATTTCAACCATATGAATTTAGTAATAGCAAGAATAAAAATTATTTTTATGTTTTTTTGAATTAGCTAGTTGGGTATGGCAAGTTATAGTTTTATAATGTTGAACCTTATTGATTAATACAAAAGTTTGTTATTGTAGATACGTGAGTTTTGATCCTCCCTGATTCAACCCATTTTCAGCTTACAATATCTATTTTGATCTAATTAGTAGGTCATTTTTGGTAGACTTTTACTTGATGAATTGCAAAACCACAAAAGTAGTCATTTTTTAGATGATACTTTTATTTTCAATTTGCAAGGAAAAAAAATATGAAAATACATTCTTTAATTTTCTTATATTTAGCATTAAGGTAGTATTTTATTTTATGTTATTTATAAAAGCAAAATGAAAAGATCGAATCCACCCCCTCCCCCCCCCCCCCCCCAATTTTTTTTTGATCTTATTCCAAATCTATAAGGGCATTTTAGGAAGATTAGACAGAAAAAAAAAAAAACAGATCACATTCACCCTAACCCTAATCTATAAAACTAAAAGAAGGGACTCTAAGAAAAAGAGGAGCAGCCGCAGCTATCCCAATAAAAAAAAGGACTCAATTCACATTCTCCACTGATATTTTACCATTTCATAGCCATGAAGAATTCAAAGACACCATCTTTAAAATTGTCATTCTACTCTAGTTCACCAAAAACTACGACAACTACACAACAAATCTGGTTGCTCAAGATCTAAATGGAGGTAGAGTCAAGTGGGCAAAGTTTAACTGGTAATTTTCTACTGTAATCTAATGCTTAGAGATTTTCATCAGTAAGTGAAAAAGGTTTACTCCATCAAGGTTTTTTCTCACATTTTTATTCAATTTGTATCCATCTGTTTTAGTTGTTTCAATGACTAGTGAATATCTATGTCCATGTGTTTGTTTTTGCCCTAGTGTTAATGTTTTCCAGAAGCATTCTTGAATTGCAACTCTTATATTGTTTTTTTTAATTTGATGTCCCATCACATGAAATGTCCTTTTATTGATTCATTTTGTGGTATTTCCGCTAGATTATGTATGTGCTCTAGCTTGACATTGTATGATCCTGTTTTTTATTATGAAATTGGATACCTAAAAAAGAAATAACACTAAAACAAAAGATTCATTTAGTGGTATTAGATTAATATTTAAATACTATCGCAAAATATTTAGCGGCAATTGAGTTAATGTCATCTCATCTAGAGTTGTTAAAGTTTAGGGACATTTATGCAATGTGTTGGTTATAAATACTCATATTTATTACCGCCGCGAAATATAATATAATGGCAACTATATTATTTTTGTTACATTCTGATAATCTGCACGACCTATTAATTTACTCTAGATTCACCTATGAATGAAACAGGTTACCTAACATGTTTCAAAGTAACATTAAGAACAATAAATAAAGAACATAATGTTTTTACGAGGAAAACACCTAGCTCAAAAGGTGTAAAATACCACCATGTACCCCGACATGATTTAACTCCAACTTTACTAAATCACTGAGCCTTAATAGAAAATAGATTACAAGCATTGCAACCTACATAACTAACTCTAATTCCTTAACTTCAAGTTATGAATTTAGATTACAACTTTTGCAATCCTAGGAACTAACTCTAAATTCTAACCTTCAAGTTACGAATTCGGATTACAAATATTATAATCCTAGGAACTAACTCTAAATCATGAACTTCAACACAAACCTCCCAAGGTCTGTGTTTCCAACTCTTCGAGCTATCCCAACCTGAAGACAACACTCTTAATTCAGTTCATAACTCACTAAACTAAGACTACATCAAGAATCATTCACAAATAAAATCTCCTGACACATAAACTTCATAAAAGAACCAGGTTTGTAACGACCCTTTCATATTACTATATGCCAATAACTCATGAAATATTTTAAATGCATATATTGTCCCCACGCTAGTAGATGATGCTATAAAAAAATTATCAACTTTTGAGTACCCAAACTAAATGGGTTCATGCTTCATACGATTGTTCAAAACAAGTAGGAAATGTAATATATTACATAACTTGGGCTTACACACCCCAAATAAACAAAACATGTAGTCATACTTATACTACAACCCATGGACATGATCCGATTAGCCCTCAAAATTACATGCAAATATACACCACATATATTGTATATAAGTCCCAAAGTTTATACAAAATATAGATGTCTATATGAAAATGTGATCTTCTTTAAACTTCTCAAAATTTCCATCCCCAATGGCCAGCTTCACGCCTCCTCTCGATCAGCCCTACGATAGAAATAGCTATCGCTAAGCATATAGCTTAGTGGTGTAAAACTATAGGATCGGAGTCCTCAAAAATCCCAAATCTACCTTTTTCAAGTCTGAGCAGCATACTTGAAACATAATAAATAAATCAAGTAACAATATATTACAAGTATCAAGTTCGATATTCAAAGATACAAATGTCAAGAAAGATCATAGCACCATTTTCCATGAGATTCAATAACAAGGATCGCCCCATATATACCTCATGTCATCACACCCGGCACGAGCAAGTATCAAGAAGGGCCAACGCCCTGTATCAAGAAGGGTCACAGCCCAATAATCAAGAGAACCAAGAACCATATTAAAAATGGCTTTCTAGTTCGTACTTTAAATGGACAACTTCCGTTCTTAAGACGGACTACAGATCCAGAATCAAGATGGCAAATGATCCGAATCCAGAGGCATGCCAATAGTGACAAAGTCAAAGCCACAAGAAGGACAAGGTCCCAACAAGAGTGCCAAGTGATCAAATAAGCCGTACGTGGGCGAGTTACACAAACGTCATTCCAACACAACAATGCAAGGTGACAAGAGGTAACCAAGGTATCAAAATCAACTTTCAAATATACAGCAGTTAAAAGAGTGCAAGTACAAGTTTATACACAAACCTCAATACTTTAGCGTCGCAACAGTCCAATAAACCTGCGCAAGCTCAAACCGTAGACCAACCAACGTATCAAAGTCCACAACTTGTTCACAAGTATATAAAACCTTAAAAATATAATTAAATAACTTCTTTAATTTCTAATATCTCAATAATGTCGAAATAAAATAAGATTATCATCACAAGTAAGCTCAGCCTGCACAGAAACAACTATGTTCCCAAAAAAGTGATTTTGGCCAGTCTAGTACCCCATGTTGCAACTTATATTTGAAAAGGAAAATGGCAAAACTAGAATTTATAACCTTCATGAAAGATGTAGATACATCTCTTAAGATTGCAACGCAACAAGAATCACAGAAAAATACATTTTGTACAAAAAGATACCATCGATAAACTATATGCCACAAACCTAGGCTCTGATACCAAACTTGTATCAAACCTTTCATATTACTATATGCCAATAACTCACGAAATATTTTTAATGCACATATTGTCCCCACGCTAGTAGATGATGCTATAAAAAAATTATCAACTTCCGAGTAACCAAACTAAATGGGTTCATGCTTCATATGATCGTTCAAAACTAGTAGGAAATGTAATATATTACATAACTTGGGCTTACACACTCCAAATAAACAAAACCTGTAGTCATACTTATATTACAACCCTCAAAATTACATGCAAATATACACCACATAGATCGTATATAAGTCCCAAAGTTTATACAAAATATAGATGTCTATATGCAAATGTGATCTTCTTTTAAAGTTCTCAAAATTTCCATCCCCAATGGCCAGCTTCGCATCTCCTCTCATTCAGCCCCTAGATAGAAACAACTATCGCTAAGCATATAGCTTAGTGGTGTAAAACTATAGGGTCGGAGTCCTCAAAAATCCTAAATTTACCTTTTTCAAGTCAATGAGCAGCATACTTGAAACATAATAAATAAATCAAGTAACAATATATAACAAGTATCAAGTTCGATATTCAAAGATACATATGCCAATATAGTTCATAGCACCATTTTCCAAGAGATTCAATAACAAGGATCGCCCCATATATACCTCATGTCGTCACACCCGGCACAAGCAATTATCAAGAAAGGCCAATGCCCTGTATCAAGAAGGGTCACAGCCCAATAATCAAGAGAACCAAGAACCATATTAAAAATGGCTTTCTAGTTCGTACTTTAAATGGACAACTTCCATTCTTAAGACTGACTACAAATCCAGAATCAAGATGGAAAATGATCCGAATCAAGAGGCATGCCAATAGTGAAAAAGTCACAGCCACAAGAAGGACAAGGTCCCAACAAGAGTGCCAAGTGATAAAACAATCCGTACAAGTGGGCGAGTTACACAAACGTCATACCAATACGACAATGCCAAGTGACAACTGGTAACCAAGGTATTAAGATTAACTTTCAAATATACAGTAGTTAAAAGAGTGCAAGTACAAGTTTATACACAAACCTCAACAATTTAGAGTAGAAACAGTACAACAAAACTGTGCGAGCTCAAACCATAGATCAACCAACGTATCAAGGTCCTCAACTTGTTCACAAGTATATACAACCTTTAAAATATAATTAAATAACTTTTTTAATTTCTAATATCTCAATAATGTCGAAATAAAACAAGATTATCATCACAAGTAAGCTCAGCCTGCACAGATACAACTATGTTCCCAAAATAGTGATTCTGGCTAGTCTAGTACCCCATGTTGCAACTTAGATTTGAAAAGTAAAATAGCAAAACTAGACTTTATAACCTTCATGAAAGATGTATATATATCTCTTAAGATTGCAACGCAACAAGAATCACAGAAAAATATATTTTGTACAAAAAGATATCATCGATAAACTAATATTTGTTCATACAGGATTTCTAAATTCGAAATCCAGACAGAACTTGTCCTGTATTGCATCCCATATTTCAAATCCATAAAAGCTAAATTAGACTTTATAACATTCATGAAAGATGTATATACATATCTTAAAGTTGCAACACAACAATAATCACCGAAAAATACATTTTGTACAAAAAGATATCATCGATACACTAACAGTTGTTCATACAGGATTCCTAAATCCAAAATCTGGACAGAACTTATCCTGTGCTGCGTCCCATATTTCGAATCCATCACAGCTAAATTAGACTTTATAACCTTCATGAAATATGTAGGTACATCTCTTAAGGTTGCAACTCAACAATAATCACCGAAAAATACATTATGTACAAAACGATATCATCAATACACTAACAGTTGTTAACACAGGATTTCTGAATTCGAAATCACGACAGAACTTATCATGTGTTGCGTCCCATATTTCGAATCCATAAATGTTAAATTAGAGTTTAACATAAACATAAGAGTTGTAGGTATGTGAATTTTCTTTCCAAAACATGTTTATTCACAGTAAACTAAGCTCTAGAGAATAAGATATACACAAATTACCAACCACTACCCAGCTCAGACACAGATTTCAGCACTTACCAACAAAGCAGTGTGTCTATCGAATTCCAGCCAAAAGAACCAAGTTTTTCTCTTTTGATTTTAATGAACAATTGGTTAATTAAAGTTTTAAGGTTTTTAGGCTTTGAAGGAACCAAAATTCACTATTGAAGTGTCAATATATAGCCACACAGTTGATGTTTATCACTTGGACAGCTGGCCTTCAAAGGTGCTGCGCAAAAAGTTTTTGTGTTGCCCAAAAAAATGCATATATACACTTATATATATATATATCCTTCACCTCCTTTTAAAAATATGCATAACTTTAATTATACTATTACGTAAATACCCTAATACAATCCCATAAATTGCAATATACTTATGCTAAACAAGTTAGCAATTATCACCAAAATTTCAAGTTCCCAACATAAGAGTAAAACATATTATAGTAATAAGCAATGGTCAATCGACAAGAAATTCTTGTAGCATTTAGGGGTGTTACAAGGTTCTTCGATGTGTTCCTTCTAAGTGTTCTTTTAGTTAACTAGTAGCACTAACGAAGTCAATTTTTCACTTGCTATTTTTGCTATGTTTCTGGACGGCTTCACCTCTATTAAGCACATGGCTTAGAATTCTACTTCAACTGAGTTTCCTTCTTCAATTCAAACTTTTTGTTTCTTTAGGCTTCTTCAAATCAAATTCATTGATTCTTTTCTATTGTAGTCGAACTCCAACTCTTTAATTTAGCAGTAACTTTAAGAGTTCTACTTCAAGTGAGAGTCATTCTTTCATTAAAACTCCTTGCCACTTAGAGTCCTTCAAATTGAACTCATTGATTCTTTCTCTTCAATTCATTAGATGCTTATTTCCTTGGCTTTTTTCAAGAAATTAGCATTATCTATTTCTTAATTTCTGCACTCTTGTCTTTATAAATTTTGAAAGTTTTTACGATTTCAACTACGTGTGACAGTGTACCTACCATGTTCGACTGGCATGTTACACCTTTCTTTGTCAATTATCAAAACCACATAAATCCCAACAAATCCCCCCCCCCCCCCCCCCCTTGTGATGATGACAAACCTCTTGTCTTTGTGCATTCAAACAACTTTGCATGTAGACGCTGAAGCATGAAATACTAGCATAAAACATGTTAGTCAATGGGTTATAAACACTGCACAACTCTTGTCAAATCTTACATTGAGAAGAAGATATATAAGCCAAAACCCATATTTTTCATTTAAATATAGCATATATATAACTTTGCTAGGAAAAATCGAAAAGAAAGAATAAATTAAGATAATAAAGCAACATTGGTTGGATTAAATGTTTTGGAAAATGTTTTCCAAATCAACTCATTTTCCTCAAATTTAAGGAAAATGACTTTCCTTCAAATCTTAAGGAAAACATTTTTCAAAACTTTCTTCCAACTTCAAATTACAATTTTTTTATTGAAAAAATCAATTTATTTTGTCCCTACCCTCAAACCAGTCCCCCAACACCCACCCTCCCACAAAAAAAAATAATTTAAAGCTTTCTTTTAAAAAATGTCTTTAATTTCAACTTTTTTACCCCACCATCACCACCACCACCACCACACCCCCCCCCCCCAAAAAATTATTAAAAGTTGTTTTTAAAAGATATTTCTAATTTCAAATTTTTTATTTTTTCACCCACATCCCCTACCCTCACCCCTTACCCCCTTCAAAAAAAAAATTAGTTTGTTTTTAAAAAATATTTTCTACTTCAAATTTTTATTTTTTCACCCCTACCCTCGACCCCCCCCCCCTAGCCCCAAAAAAAAATTAAGTTTGTTTTAAAAAATATTTTCAACTTCAAAAGTTTATTTTTTCACCCGTACCCTCAACCCCCCACCCACCCCCCTACCAGCCCCCTAGCCCCCAAAAAAAAATTCTATGTTTGTTTTGAAAAATATTTTCAACTTCAAATTTTTAATTTTTCACCCCTACAGTCGACACCCCCAGCCCCCCCCCCCCCCAAAAAAAATTTAAGTTTCTTTTTAAAAAATATTTTCAATTTCAAAAATTATTTTCTACTCTAGTAAAAATAAAAAATATTTCTCAAAAACATTTTTCATTCATAAATTAAACACTAAAAATCTTTTCCGAAAAAATTTTCTACTCACCAACCAAACATGAGAAAATAAGTCAAAAATATACTTGTTTTCCAAGAAAATATTTTCTAGGAAACCATTTTCCTTCATACCAAACACACCTTGAGTTCCAAGGAAAAACTGGAACTTTCAAAGACCGGTATAATGCTAATATAGATGAAAGATGGAAAAATACCCTTCGGAAATAATAAGTTTTGCATCAAAGCAACAAAATCTACATATATGATATGAGAATATAATGAAAACAAAATATTTGTGATCCTTTGAGATCTTTTTAACTTTTCTATTTCAAAGAAAAAGATCATTCGTACATACAAAGGGGGTAAACTAAATGAAAATAATATAAAATTTGGAACAGATTAAATTATGAGAATATCAAAACCTCTTCATATCTCAACAACATCTTGCAGGAGCACGACAGTCATTAGAAGGTTTAGGTATATGATAAAAGTCGACCATTATAATCCTTCTGTTGGCTTAATTCCCTTTGCTTTGCTAACAATTCCTCAAATTTTCTCTTGCTTGATTCAAACATAACTTCATCTTCATGTCTCTGATCCATTGTTTCTTTTTACATGTCTCTGCAATGCAAAAAGAAACACAAAGCATTAGAGACATGAATATGAAGTTTGAATCAAGCAAGAAGAAGTTTGAGGAAAGGTTAAAAAACCAAAGGGAAGCAAGTAGAAGGATCATAATGGTGAACTTTCCTCTTATGCCTAACCTGTTAATGACTTTCGTACTCCCACAATGTGCTACTTGGATACAATGAGGTTTTGATGTTATCATGATTTAATCTATTATAAGTTTCATTTTTTAATTTACTATATGACCTCTGTATTTATGAATGATCTTTTACTCTAAAATAGAAAAGTTAAATATAGACCCAAGGATCAATCAAGCATTTTGTATTGATTCCTTTCTCACATTGTATATGTAGATTGTGGTTCCTCTTGGCTCCAAAAGAGTCTTTTTCACTCTTTCACATGTATCATTTTTTTACTTGTCTTTAAGTTCCATCCTTTTATAGAATATCCTTGGTCATAACTACTTTCCATATTATCCTCTTCTTTTTCTATATTCATATTTCTATGTAGGGTTGTTTTTTCTTTAATGTGGCTTTATTATTTTTTGAGTGCATGTCTAACTTAATAAGGTGTTTTTTGTTACTTTAAAGTGTGCCACTTGACTCTTTTATGTATGTCTCACCCCGGAGCTACCCCCAGGATGCGAATACAGGACCTAGGATGGCGCGTGACCCCAAGCTAACCCTACAAGCATATCATAAGCATACTAAAGATAAACTAAATCAATAGATATTGTGTGGAAGCTAATCATGAAATAATCTGAAATAATGAGGAATACCCATACTAAATCTGAATATATAAAATACTAAGAGTTTAACAACAACTGAAAAGTCAAACTCAAATACTAAAGATGATTCTAACTATGTCTGAAATAAAGCATCTACTAACTAGAAATGTTGGGACATGCCCCAGCTAGATCTAGCAAATACTGAAAACTAATGACTAAAAGCAAAGGAAAATAATCATGTCAATCGTCCTCGAAGAATGAGGACTCACCACTGAGGCTACTGAACTGAAGATCGGGAATCGATCTATGCGTGATCTGGAAGCTGGGAACTTGAACCTACATCACGAGAAGATGTAGCGCCAAGTATGTGTCAGTACTTGAAAGGTACTGAGCATGCAGGATAGAGTAAAGCTGAACAATAACATAAATGAACCAAAGCATATATCTGAGAAATCATAAGAGATAAGCATGATACTAAACTAAGAATACTAAACATGAAGTGACTGAAAGCAATGACCAAGTTTATAACATGCTGAAATAGAAATCTGACTGTAACTGATAACATGGTCAATGCAATAGAATCTGACCGTAAGGAAGCTAATAAACTCCGACATAAAACCACATGAGCTAAGTGTGGAGTTCGATGTATACGCCCCATCGAGAGGACACAATATACCCTGCGAGAGGTTTACAGGCATGACTAGAATGATCACTAAAATGATGCTCACAGAGGGGACTTATAACCTACGGGGACAAGTAGTTCTGGGTCTATTCGGGTACGTTGAACCATAGTCCACTCGGTATTAAGTTACTCCCAATTAATCATGTAATTAATAATTTCTGACTGAATTTCTGTAATATGAATATCTCAAAATACAGACATGCAAAATTTGAGAATTCAACAATTATAATTGATAATGTGACATTTGTTAACTGAAGCATGTATATCTGAAATAACTGACCTAACATATGTAATTCATGAATTTAAAGAATTGCATGGCTACGGTTCTGAATTTCATACAAGAAACGAAGAAATAACGTGATAATCTTATTTTGATCATTCTAACAGCTAAAACCTAATAATTTCTAACATTCAAGAAGCCCTAGTTCTAGAAAATATTAAGGGAATCAAGATTCTAACTGAAATCTAAGCCCCTAAAGGGTGAAATGAACCCACTAGTGCAATTCCTCATACCTGGTGACGAATTCCACGGAGAAATCTTTCGATTTCGGGGCTAGAATTGAAAACTTGCTGCATTTTGGAATTAGGGCTGGTCGACTTCTCCTCTATTTTTGCTCTAATTTTTGCATGACTTTGGTGAATAATGGATTAGGTTAGGTTCTAATTTGTTTACTAGGCTAATACTCACCAAAACCATGCAGTTTAGCATTTAAATAACGTAGTTTAGGTGTCCAACGCATAGGGAAAAAGATCAAACGACCCCTGACTTAAAACTGTGACGAGCAGACCACAGCCCCTATGACGAGCAGTCAAAGGGACCACGAACCGTGGAGCCAGTCATGGTCCTTGGTCTATTAGCTGCTGCATCTGGGTCACCCTACTACGGTCCTCTTCACGAATCGTGTGAAGGATCATGGACAGTGAAGGTCCTCGTAGTCCTTCACCTGGGCTAAGGGATTCACTGGTCCAATTATACGGGAGCCACCATGACTCGTCGTTGAGACCACGGCCCCTGAAGGACCCCGTGGTCTGACGTCTGAACCTAGTGGACTCCATCTGATCTTTACGAGCACCAGCACAAACCATGAGGTGGTCTATGGCCCATGAAGGGCTTCGTGTTCCACCTCTGCTGGGAGGGTACTGAGACCACGGGCAGGTCGATGGACCGTGGTCCCTTTCACTGTCCGTGAACCCTGCTGTGGTTCACTAGTCCTAGAGTTTTTGTGCAGCATTTTTTCTAAGTATGGGTTTTGAGGTGTCACAATATCGTACTCTTCTTGAATATTCGTCCTCGAATGAAGTCTAAACTAGCTGGTTAAGGAGGGAAAGAGCTGCAAACCCTGCCACTAATTTCTAGAAATGATTTCTAATTGAACTAAGTTCCAAGAACATGCAAATATGCTGAAAATGCAAGTACAAACTAAAGGAACGTGATACTAAGACTGAAACTACGCATGAATGACTGAAAAACTGAAGAGGAACTATTACCTTAAGCTGGAGTGGAATCGGAAGGAAATAGATAAGGATATTTAGCCTTCATGGTTGCTTCTACTTCCCAAGTAGCTCCCTCTACAGACTAACTCCTCCACAAAACCTTAACTAAAGTGACTTCTTTGTTTCTCAACCTTCGAACGTGAAGATCAAGGATTTCAACTGGCACATCCTTATAAGTGAGACTATCCTTCACAACCATACTTTCTTAAGGTACTATGGATCATGGAACCCATACACTTCTTCAACAACGAAATGTGAAAGACTGTATGCACTGCTGCTAGTTCTGCTTGCAACTCTAACTCATAAGCCACTTTACCAACTCTTTTCATAATCTTGTAAGAGCCTATATATCTAGGACTGAACTTCCCTTTCTTACCAAATCTCATCACCTCCTTCATGAGTGACACTTTCAGAAAAACCCAATCATCAACTTGGAACTCTAATTCCTTTCTCCTTACATCTGCATAAGACTTCTGGCGACTTTGAGCTGTCTTAAGTGTATCTCTAATGACTTGAACTTTCTCCATAGCATCATGAACTGAATCTAGCCCTATCAAGGCCTCTTCACCTACTTCAAACCAGCCAACTGGAGATCTACATATGCGTCCATACAATGCCCCATAAGAAGCAATCTCAATGCTTGAATGAAAACTATTATTGTAGGCAAACTCTATAAGAAGAAGGTGATCATCCCAAATACCCTTGAAATCGATCAGACAAGCTCTCAACATGTCCTCTAAGGTCTGAATGGTACACTTTGCCTAACCATAAGTTTGTGGATTAAATATTGTGCTAAGATTAACCTGAGTACCAAGACCTTTGTTTAATAACTTCCAAAAATGAGAGGTAAACTGAGGACCTCTATCTGAGATGATAGACAAAGGAACCCCATGCAACCTGACTATCTCATTAATGTAAATCTTGGCATAGTACACCGCTGAATCTATAGTCTTAACAACCAAAAAGCGCGCAAACTTAGTGACTCTATCAACTATCACTCAATAGAGTCATGTTGTCTGCGTGTACAAGGCAAACCTGTGATGAAGTTTGTTGACACCCAATTTTGGCTTAATATTTTTAAAATTTCGTAACTTTTAAGTTTTATTAATTCAATAGTTTAAAATACATTTTTTAAATATAATTTTAAATAAGTTTATCAATATGTATGCTTATTTTTTCAAAATTTTGGAATTTTTTATTAATTAATTTTAGTTACATTATCTTTCATCATAGTCGGTTGAATACGTTCAAATATTTGTTCATTTTGATTAAAGAAATAATTTTTGTTAAATTACATTTTTTTACATGTTATTGGTTACGTTGATTATCATTTTTTTAATATTCATTTTAATCGTTACATTTGTTAATATTTATTTTTGATATTTTGCACAATCTAAAAATTTATTTAAATATGAATAAGATTTACAAACACAGATTAATCAACGATTTTGGGCCACAATCTCGAGCCCATGACTTGAGCCCATTGTCTAACAATTTTCTATTTAAGTTATTGATTAGGTCAAAAATGAAAGGTGGTGATTTTTTTTTAAGAAGGAAGAATTTCCTAAATGGCAAAAAACCCTAATTTTTTTTTCCTTCTCCCATTCTCCTCCTTAGCCGCCACCACCAAAACCCCACCCATCACCACCACCAAAACCTCACCCAAACAGCCTCCAAACCAGACCCACAGCGCAACCACTAAAAACCCTTCGTTTTTCTCCTTTTTCTGGTGAAAAAGTCACCAAAAACGACCACCAAGAAACCTCCAACCACCAGCTCCAACCCTTCTCCCTCGAATCGAGCTCGAGCTCGCTAAAAAACCACGAACTGAGGAACAACCATCACTGCCACTCCGATGCAGCCACGAATCACCAAACGACCCCTCTTTATTTTCCATTTTTCAGACCAAACAGCCACCATTGGCGAGCTCCAAATCGGAAGCAAAATAAAACAACAGCCGTTCCCATTCCTTTTTCCCCCCTTTACGTTTTATTTTATTTTATAGGTGTTTTGGCTCCAACTTCGGTGAACAAAGACCACGAGCTCAGGCAAGCTCCGGCGAATCAGATCTGACCCACCACCACTCTCATAACGGCATAATTTCGATATCTTTCGGATCTCATAAAAAATTGTACTCTGGTAACACCTATTTTAGCACTATTGGTTCATAATTTTCACATAATTGTTATTGTTTTTATGTGGGTTGCTTGCTTCTAGTAGATTTATTTCTTTGGTATTATTAATTATATATCCTTATATGTGTTTTACAGATTATGTTTCTTTTTAACCTATCTCTATGGTTGTATGTTTTATTTTAAGTATTATTAATTCTATGAAGCTATTAAATTAGCACCATTTGATTGTCTCTATTTTAAGAATAGAAGCGTTGGGAATTATTTTCATTATCTTTATTTACATTATTAAGTTATAAATTCCAAGATCGGTAACTTTTTATCCTCATTATTCCTTTGTTTCTTTTTGTTGTTGAATTTATTTTTTTTTCACTGTTGGTTATTTGGTAGATTTCATTATTTTGTTTAATTTTGGCTGCTGTTAGTACTTTGCTTTGTTTGTGAATCATATTAATTATAAGCTTATAGTTTTATTTATTTATTTATTAAGATATGAAATGATATGCACATAGTGTTTTATTATTTTATTAATTAATGTGGTAGTGTTGCATATATTTTGTTGTCTTTTGCTCAGGTTTCTAGATTCTAAGTTAGCCAATTGATGAAGTTACATGTGATTCTGTTAATACTTTATTGGTTGTTGATTTTTGTATGAAATGAAATTTTGGTAGAAGCAAAGCTCTTGAGTCGTTAATTGTATTTTAAAAATGGCCAATGAGAAAATTTCTTCGTCGGTTTTGAAGGCCTTTACATTGTAAAAGACGAAAATTTAGTTTAAATTCATATATTTTGTTTGTTCAAAATGACCGATAAAGAAATTACCGTCGATTTTCAAGGCCTCCCATTTTAATAAGACGGGTTTTTTATTTCTAAGTTATTATTGATTTCATTTATTTTTATTCGTATTTATTTATCACTAACACTTTTACTAAGTGTTTTTACAGGTACACAGAGTTGCTGTTCATTGGAGCTATTCGAACAAAGTTCGAATTATATTATTTATTCATTATTTTGTATATATCGATGTTAGGCAAACTTTAGGTCGTGTCTTATATTATTGTCTTTATTTTATTATTTGTGTATATTGCATGCTTATTATACATGTATATTTATTTTATTCTCCTCCTCAATATGAAAAAAATGAATTCAGTCGGGACCCACATTTGTGGATTTCGAAGGATGCCTAACACCTTTCATTTGGAATAACTTGAACCCCTTACCTAGAATCTAATGATTTCGTAGCTTATTTAATTGGTTTCCTATTTTTTTCTAAAATTAGGTGGCGACTCCTTTAAAAATTCGTTTATTCTTTAAATTCTTTTAACATTGAATTAATTATTTATTTTTTGAGTCACCACGACGTTTCGCCCTATTTGAATAGAGTAGGGATGTAAAAAAAGTTCATGATGATCACTTCCCACTTCCAAGTAGGAAAGTTGATCTCTTGACTCATAACTCATGGTTTTTGATGTTCTGCCTTCACATGATGGCAATTAGGGCACTAAGCCACAAAAAACGCTATATCCCTTTTCATACCATTCCACCAAAATACTTTCCGCAGATCATGGTACATCTTAGTGGCGCCAGGATGAGTAAAATATCTGGAGTTATGGGCTTCTGCAAGAATCTGCTGTCTCAACTCACCTACCTTAGGAATGCATAATCAACCCTAATAGCGAAGCACACCATCTTTCCTTTTGGGAGAAAATGTCAACTCTTTGTTGATGGACTGCACCCTTTAGTTGAAGCAATATCGGATTACTGTCTTACTTTTCCCTAATCTATGCTACCAATGAAGATTCTAACCCATTTTGAACTGTCACACCACCATCTGATATGCTCATGAGGCGAACTCCCGAGCAAGCAAGCATGTGAACATCTTTTGCTAGTTCATTTCTCTCTTCCTCAACATGTGCTACACTATCCATAGATAGTCTACTAACGGCATCTGCTACTACATTGACCTTATCAGTATGGTAATGCGCACTCATATCATAATCTCTAAGGAACTCAAACCATCTCCTCTAGCGAAGATTTAACTCTTTCAGGGTTAACACATATTGAAGGCTCTTATGGTATGTGAACACATCTACGTGAACACCATACAAGTAATGTCTTCAACTCTTAAGTGCAAACACCATTGATGCATGCTCGAGGTCATGAGTCAGATAGTTTTTCCAATGCACCTTAAGTTGTCTAAAAGCATAAGCTATAGTCTTACCTCGTTGCATCAACACACAACCTAGGCCAACTATGGATACGTCACAATAGATCATATAACCGTCTGAACCCTCTGGTAGAATGAAAACTGGAGATGTAGTCAACCTAGCTTTCAGTTCTGCAAACCTTTTCTTACAATCATCTGACCACCAAAACTTGGCCTTTTTCAGAGTCAACTTAGACAATGGAGAGGCTATGGATGAAACTCCTTCCATGAACCTTCTGTAATAACAAACTAAACCCAAGAAACTTCTAATATCTGTAGGAGAGGTAGGTTTGGGCCATTGTTTCACTGCTTCTATCTTACGGGAATCTACTCGGATCCCTTCTCTACACACAATATGCCTAAGAAAAGCAATAGATTGCAACCAAAACTCATACTTGCTAAACTTAGTGAATAACTAGCGATCCTTGAGAGTTTGTAGGACAACCCTCAAATGATTTGCATGTTCTTCCTCATTCCTAGAGTAAATGAGGATATCATCAATAAATACGATACCAAACAAGTCCAAATACTGCTTGAACACTCTATTCATCAAATTCATAAAAGTTGCAGGAGCATTGGTTAGTCCAAATGACATAACTACAAATTTGTAATGACCATATCGAGTTCCAAAGGCTATTTTTGAAATGTCAATAACTCTGACTCTGAGCTGATGATAACCGGATCTGTTATCTATGAGAAATGACTAGCACCCTGAAGTTGGTAAAAAAAGTCATCAATCCTAGGAATAGGGTACTTATTATTTATTGTGACTTTGGTCAACTGTCGATAGTCAATGCACATTCTGAGAGAACCATCTTTCTTTTTCACGAACAATACTGGCCCCATGGGGAAATACTAGGTTTGATGAAGTCATTATCTAGAAGGTCTTTCAACTGTTCTTTCATTTCCTTAAGCTCGACTGGAGCCATTCTGTAAGGAGGAATAGAAATAGGCTGGCTATCTGGAAGGAGATAAATTCCAAAGTCGATTTCACTTTGGGGAGGTACTCTCGAAAGACTTCTGGGAACTCATTAACTACTGGAACTGACTCAAGTGTTGGGATTTTGGATCTTGAATCCTTAACCCAAACTAGATGATAGAGATAACCCTTAGAGATCATTTTTCTTTCCTTAAGGTAAGAAATGAGTGGACCTATAGGCGCTAAGCTACTACCCTTCCATTCCAAGATTGGTTCGTCTAGAAACTGAAAATGAATAATCCTAGTTCTACAATCGACTGAGGCATAATAGGAATGTAACCAATCTATACCTAACATGACATCAAAGTCTACCATTTCTAACTCTACAAGATCTGCTAAGGTGACTTTCTGAAGACTATGACAAGGCAATTTCTGTATACCCATCTACCTATAACTGGGTCACCAACTGGAGTAGAGAATGAGAAGGGTTCTGAGAGAGTTTCTGGACTAACACTGAAGTTGACTGCTATATAAGGAGTTATAAAGGAAAGAGTAGCCCTTGGATCTAACAATGCATAAACATCTAAGTCAAAGACTCGTAACATACCAGTGACTACATCAGGAGAATCTTCCTGATCCTGGCGAGCCTGGAGAGCATACAACCTATTTTGGTATTGTCCGCCACCTCCACCAAATGAGTTACCCTGCTGAGTCGGGCGACTTGCTGGTGTTGTTGAAGTTGTAAACTGAGCTCTACCATTGTTACCTCCTTGACCTTGTTTAGCAAAAGGAAAATCTCTCAACCTGTGACCAGACTGACCTCACCTAAAGCATCCTTTCTTTCTGGCAAGACACTCTCCTAGATGGTTCCTACCACACTTTGGACAAGTTAGGTAGTTCTGGTGCTTGAAATACTACCCTGAGACTTAGAGATTGATGCCCTACCTTTTTGATCATTTCGAAACTTGGAGGATGGAATACTAGCTGATAAAGGAGCTGGAGCTTAGGATTTTTACTGAAACTGCGAGCGATTTCCGCCACCCTGAGAATACTCATAGTTTCCTAAGCTTATCTTCCTTAACCTACTGAGCATTAATCATGAGCCTAGAGATGTTCATATTTTCCAGCAACATAGTATTCCTACACTCTGTTTTCACTAGGTCGGATACCCCATACACAAACTTGTTCAATTGAGCCCTGAAATCGGCAACCATATAAGCACCATACCTGGAGAGTTGGGTGAACTTGAGTCCATATTCTTGGACTTTAATACTACCCTGCCTCAAATTCATAAACACTTGTGCTTTTGCCTCGCTGAACTCTCTTTGGGAAAACTTGTCTAGAAAAGTCTCACTAAAGCATTCCCAAGTGATAGGAGCTGCATATGTACCCGTGTTCTCTTTCCATTAAGTATACCAGATATGAGCTACATCCTTAAGTTGATAGGATGCCAACTCTACCCTATCATTACCTGCCACTTGCATTACTCCAAAGATTTTCTTGACCTCATCTATAAAGTGTTCGGGATCCTCACCAATCTGCAATCCTAAGAAACCATGCGGATTCATCCTAACAAAATCATGAACCCTGGCTGCCACCGATCCACCACTAGCATTTGCAGGAACTGGAGCCTCCTGATTGTTATAATCAGTCACATTCTGAGCCAAAAGTTGAATGGCGTTCCATAACTCAATATTCGAAACTTTCTGATATGGGACTAGAGGAGCTGCGTTAGCATTTCATGCATTCACATACCTTCCATAAGCTCTACAAGGAAGCATAGTCTGATAGCACATATCAAACGATTAGAATGAGAAATTAGACCATACCTTGCGCATGATAAGAGTAACAAGAAAATGAAGTTTTCCTAAAACACTTTGTAGCCTTCTTTTGATTAGATGCGATGCACTTCACACCTATGAAAAGGACTCTACTTAATACGTCTTTTCAAATAACCTATGACTCTTAAGCCTGGCTTTGATACCAAGTTTGTCACACCACAAAGCTACTCCTAGGACGCGGACATAGGACCTAGGATCACGAGTGACCCCAAGCTAACCTACTGGCATATCATAGTCATACTAAAGATAAACTGAATCGATAAATACTATGTGGAAGGCAATCATGAAATAATCTGAAATGATGGAGAATACCTATACTAAATTTGAATATATAAAATACTGAGAGTTTAACAACAACTGAAAAGTCAAACTCATTTACTAAAGTTGATTCTAACTATATTTGAAATAAAACCTCTACTGGTTAGCAATGATGGGACATGCCCCAGGTAGATCTAGAAAATACTAAAAACTAAAGACTAAAAGCAAAGGAAAATAATCATGTCAATCGTCTTCAAAGAATGAGGACTCACCACTGATATTATTGAACTAAATATCGAGAAAAGATCTATGCGTGACCTGAAAGCTGAGAACCTGAACCTACATTAGGAGAAGATGTAGCATAGAGTATGCATCAATACTTGAAAGGTATTGAGCATGCAGGATAGAGTAAAGCTGAACAATAACATATCTAAACCAATGTATATATCTAAGAAATCATAAGAGATAAGCATGATACTAAACTGAATATACTGAATATAAAGTGACTAAATGCAATGACTAAGTTTATAACATATTGAAATTGAAATTTGACTATTACTGATAACATGGTCAATGCAATAGAATTTGACGATAAGGGAGCTAATAATAACCGACATAAAACCACATGAGCTAAATGTGGAGTCCCATGCATACGCCCCATTGAGAGGATCCAATATACCTTATTAGAGGCATGACTGGTGTGATCGCTAAAATGATGATCACCACAGGGACTTATAACCTACGGGGGCACGTAGTTTTGGGACTGTTCAGGTATGCTGAACCCTAGTCCACTTGGTATAAAACTACTATCAATTGATTATTTAATTAACAATTTCTAACAGAATTTTTGTAATATGGATAGCTCAAAATACTGACATGCTAAATCTGTAAATGCAACAATTATAACTGATAATGTGACATTCATAAACTGATGCATGTATATTCGAAATAATTGTGTCATAACCTAGACCATCGTGATTGGAACCTACGCTAACACTCCAGTGGGAGAACCACTACTACAACCCAAACCAAGCAACTAAAGCAATAACTAAGGCATTTAAGTCAAATACTAAGGAAAGAAAATAGAGTTCCCTTAAACTCTAACAAAAATCTAACAATAATAAACTAACAACACAGAAGAATAACCTAGAACCTGAAAGTCAATGTACCAAAACATCCAACAATGAACCAAGTCTAAACAAGAATGGATACAACCCCAAACTAATGAACTAATCAACCGACTAAAATAATTGTCTAAGTCCAGAAATGGTGGACATAGACGAAAGAGAATTTCATAGTAGCCCGAAAGAATTGACTCACCCTTGAATTCGAACGATCACTGATCTCCTAACCGAGGTCTGTCAGTAGCTCTTGAAGATGCCCTGTACTCGACAAAAATAAGAGCAAGTGCAATATAAATACACAACCACAGTGTACTGTTAGGATCACACGGCTATCCCACTAGTGCAACATAAACAAGTTAAGACAACAATATAATCACATGCATATATATCAACATATACAAAATTATAAACATTTATGAACAACTATTAGTTTCACATTTTATATCACATCATTGGTCCTCTCATGCGACCCAAACCAAAATAGTTAACATGCAGAACATGGTACTCAATCCCATAATTATGTTGAAACATGACAACCGATCCCATTTTTATGCCAGAACGTGGCAACCGATCTAAGTTATGCCGAAACGTGGCAACCGTTCCATTCAACACACCACAATCACAAACACAAGTATATCTTCAAGATCATACAAACAAGTCATGATTTCATGGCAAACATCATTTCTCTATTGCATTTATATCAAATGTGATCAATATTACAAAATCCATACATATACAAGTATCATAATAAAGCAAGAACAATTGTACATCACACAATCATAGAATCACAACCACCACCTACACCTTTAAGACTCCCATTTCGTCCAAATCTGGACTAGGTTGGGAAATTTCAAGATACTACGAAAAAGTTTTCCGACCCAAAATTTTTTTTGATTTTCTTTTCTATAATGACGGAATCCGGTCGTTACAATAAACAACAAATTTACCCATCATTCGTCCTCGAGTGACAAACTTAGGAAAAATAGGCTAAGAAAAGAATGAAGTAGTACCTGCATCGAAAAACAATTGGGGATACTTGTCTCGCATATCCCTCTCAGTCTCTCAAGTAGCTTCCTCAACTAGACGATGTTTCCATAGAACCTTCACGAACATAATCTCTTTGTTCCTCAACTTGTGCACATCACGATTAAGAATTGCAATTGGTTCCTCTTCATATTGGAGGTATTTGTCTAAAACAATTGAGTCCCACTTAAGGATATAATCCCCGTCACCATGATATATCTACAACATGGACACATGAAATACCGGATAAACACCCGATAGATTAGGAGGTAAAGCCAATTTATACGTTACCGATCCTACACATTAAAAAAGCACAAAGGGACCGATGTATCTAGGACTTAGCTTAACTTTCTTACCAAATCTCATTACCCCTTTCATGAGTGATACCTTAAGAAGAACATTTTCACCGAATTGAAACGTCATGTCTCTTACCTCATGATCCGAATACTTCTTTTTTCTACTATGGGCTGCTAAAATCTTAGCTTGAATACTCCTCACCTTATCTTGAGAATCCTTCGCTAAATCAACCCTGAAGGTTTCGCATTGTCAACCTCAAACCATCCTATAGGTGATCTACATCCCCTCCCATAGAGTGCCTCGAATGGTGTCATATCAATGCTAGAGTGATAACTATTGTTATAAGAAAACTCACACAAAGGTAAGAACTTATTCCATTGTCCTCCAAAATCAATCACACATGCCCTTAACATGTCTTCCAATACTTGAATTGTCCACACCAATTGTCCATCCATCTGTGATTGAAAGGTTGTTCTAAAAGTGAGTTGTGTGTCCAATTCATCATACAATTTCCTCCAAAACTTTGATATGAATTAGGTACCACGGTCTGAGATGATAGAAAGGGGCACCCCATGCAACCTTACTATCTCTTTCATATAAACTTTAGCCAATTGTTCAGCATTATAATCTATTCTTACCTGAATAAAATGGGCTGATTTAGTCAATATATCAACCACTACCCAAATAGAATCAAACTTCCCCAAAGTTTTGGGAAAACCAACCACAAAATCCATAGCTATTCTTTCCCACTTTCATACTTGAATTGTCATTCTTTGAAGTAAACATGCAGGCCTTTGAAGTTCATACTTCACTTGTTGACAATTTTTACACTTCGCCACAAACTCCGCTATGTCTTTCTTCATGCCCGGCCACCATTAAATTTGCTTCAGATCTCTATACATCGTGGTCACACCCGGATGAATAGAATATCGCGAACCATGAGACTCTGTCAACAATTTCGCAATCAAGTCATCTACTCTAGGAACACATATTCTCCCTTTAAAATTGAGCATACCATCCGCATCAAGAGTGGTCTCTTCTGCCTTACTAATCGCGGTTTTCTTTCTAAGCTCCTCCAAATTCTCATCCTCAAACTGTTTGGCCTTGATCTCCTCAATGAATGTGACCCTTACTTCAACACTAGCTAACACCCCGCCTCTTTTTAAGATACCCAACTGCATGAACTTAGACTCCAAGGTCTGAATTTTTTTAGCCAAAGGTTGTTTGGTTATACTTAAGCAAGCTAAACTACCCATACTCCTCGCTTTTCGACTCAAAGTGCCTGCCACCATATTAGCCTTGCCAAAATGGTATTGAATGGTCATCATAATCTTTAAGTAACTCCATCCACCTTCACTGTCTCAAATTCAGATCCTTTTGAGTGAACACATGCTGCAAACTGCAATGATCAGTAAACACCTCACACATAACACAATAAAGGTAATGCCGCCAAATCTTAAGAGCAAACACTACCGCTGCCAACTCCAAATCATGTGTTGGGTAATTCTTCTCATGCACCTTCAATTGACGCGAGGCATAAGCTATACCATTCTTATCCTGCATCAACACAACACCCAAACAAAAATGTGAAGTATCACAATAAACAATAAAATCCTTACCTTCAACCAGTAATGCTAGAATAGGCGCGGTGGTCAAGAGAGTCTTAGCTTTTGAAAGCTCTCCTCACATTTTTCAGTCCATTTAAATGGTATCTCCTTTTTGGTCAAATCAATCAAGTGTGTGGCAATAGAAGCAAAGTTCTTCACAAATCGACAATAATAACTATCGATTCCCATAAAACTCCTAACTTTTGTCATAGAGCTAAGCCGAATCCATTTCTTAACTGCCTCAATCTTTTGAGGATCTACCATTAGCCCTTCCTTTGAAACTACATGCCCCAAATATGCAACTGAATTCAACCAAAATTCACACTTAGAAAATTTAGCATACAACCTTTGTTTCCCAAGAATACCCAAAACAATACGAAGATGGTCTGCATGCTCTTCATCACTTTTCGAATAAACCAAAATATCATCAATAAAGACTATGATGAAAGAATCAATAAATGGCTTCACCCATTCATTAAACTTATGAAAGTTGCACGCGCATTGGTCAAACCAATAGACAACGAAAAACTTATAGTGCCCATTATGATTTCTAATTGTCATCTTAGGCACATCTTTCGGCCTAATTTTTAATTGATGGTAACCGAATCTTAGATCAATCTTAGAGAAAACTGCTGTCCCTTGCAATTGGTCAAAGAGATCATCTATTCGAGGCAAAAGATACTTGTTTTGAATAGTGACTCTATTTAATTGCCAGTAATCAATACATATTCTCATACTACCATCTTTCTTCTACATAAACAAAACTGGAGCACCCCATGGAGAATCACTAGAGCAAATAAATCCCTTATCAAGAAGCTCTTGGATTTGAGTCTTAAGCTCTCTAAATTCTGCCGGAGCCATGCGATATGGAGGGATAGAATTGGGGAACGTACCAGGCTCTAAATCAATGCAAAAATATATATCTCTATCCGGAGGCATACCAGGCAAATCATTAGGAAACACTTCACGAAATTCAGACACCACAGGAATAGACTCAATGGATGGAGCCTGAATTTCAGCATCCTAAATATGAGCCAAATAAGCCAAACAACCCTGCTCTACTAATTTACTAGCTCGAATGGAGGATATAATCTTAGCTTACTTAGGCTTGTACACCAATTTCCACTCTAATTTTTCCCTTTCCAAAATTTCTAGAGTTACAAACTTAGTATTACAATTAAGAATAACTTAATAGGGGGACAACCAAGTCATGCCTAAGATTATGTCAAAGTCAATCATATCCAAAATCACTGAATCAACCCAAGTCTGAAATCCCATAAACAAAATAAGGCAAGCATGATAGACATGGGTATCTAGGAGTGACTCTCCAACTGGGGTAGATACACAAATGAGGCATCAAGAATATCACAAATTATATCAAAATCTGAGGCAAATCTCATAGATACATATGAATAAGTAAAACCAGAATCAAATAACACATTAGCCATCTGGTCACATACAAGAATAGTACTTGTGATCACCGCGCCAGATGCCTCTACCTCATTCTTGCCCAAAAAAGCGTAACATTGATCCCTATCATCATGACGAGCCACTTCCCTACATGGTTGCGCATTACCCCTACCTCCATTAACATTACCATTTCCTCTACCTCCATGACCTCGTTGATTACCTCTTCGCCCACCTTGTGGACTTCCTTTACCATTATTACCATTCCCCACAAGCACCATTGCTCTAGAAGGTTGCTGCGCGGCATCGATTATGCATGGGTGGGGACAATCTCTCCTCATATGCCCAGGTTCTCTACAATTATAGCAACTACGATCAAAAGATGGTCTGCCACCCGTAGAAGGCGCGACTCCCAGGCTATCCTGAAAATTATAAAATGGATTTCCTGAGTAGTTACCTGTAGAAGCGGGCATAGCGAGCTGAATTGGCTTGGCTTCAAGCGTTGGCCTCCCTAAACCTCTAGAATAAGAATCTTGAAAGTTACTCGAGTTCTTGGCCCTTTTAGAGAATGGCTTCGCCTAACTGTCTCGCCTTACCCCCTTTACTTTCTTAACATAGTCTGTCACCTCATTAAAGCTTCTCCCTGCAGAAGTCAGATGAATAGATAATACTTGAAACTCAGAATTTAGTCCCCTAATAAATAACTAAATCATCTCCTCCTTTGTAGTAACCAAATGTGTAGCATATCTAGACAATGCATGGAACTTGGCCTCATAAGCAACCACAGACATACCACATTGTTCCAAAGCCATAAATACATCTTTCTTACGATCTCTCAAAGTTCTAGGCACATAATTTTCTAGAAACAGAGCATGAAATTGAGTCCAAGTAAGTAGAGTTAAGGTAGAAGATATGTACTCCATATAAGTTCTCCACCACTGCTTGGCCTCACATTGAAATTGAAAAGACACAAACTCAACCCCATGCTAATGAATAATACCCAACTTATGAAACATGTCATAGCAATCTAGAATGAACTCATACGCATCCTCACTCTCAGAACTAAGAAATATCGGAGGCTTAAGCTTCAAAAACTTAATCAACATGGCATGCTCATTTCCCGTCATAACATAACCCAACAATGGATGGAAGAAAGCATCAGTACCTACGTTTCCACCCATCTTGGGCGTAGTGGTAGCAAAAGGAGAGTTAGTAGGAGCTTGAGTTGCTTGAACATATGGAAGCATTCCAGGACCAACCAATCCATTCAAAAAAGACATGATCTATTCAGCTAACACTGGAACGATAGGAGGAATACATGTAGCCTTAGCTTGCACCTCTTCTTCTTGTCCAACCTCCTCAACATTCTCAACATTCTCAACCTGAACCTCTTTTTCTATTTCCTCATGATGTATGGGAGGGCTCTCATTCACATGAGCATTCTCAACCAGTACCTTATTCACAGCAGGCACTACTCTCCTAGGGGCCTCTAACCCTAGCTCTTCCTCTACCCTTGCCTCGACTGCGACCTCTCACTGCAGATTATTCAGTTGGAGCATTGATGGGAGCTACAGGAGTGACGCCATTATACCTAGTGTCAACCATCTATGGACAAAAGAATGAAGGAGGTTAGATACCAATTCGAATCGACAGATACCAATTGGAATCAAGTTGTAGCACGAAAGGAGACAAGGGAAAAATAGAGAGTTTTCCTAAAGTTCTATAGCCTCTCAAAGAAAAGTAAAGGCGTTCCCATACCGTTCCACGAGACTCTATTAGACTCATTTCAGTACATCGAGATCTACGAACCTAGGCTCTAATGCCAACATTGTCACGACCCAGACCATTGTGATTGGCACCTACACTAACACTCCGGTGGGAAAACCACTACTACAACCCAAACCAAGTAACTAAGGCATTTAAGTCAAATACTAAGGAAAGAAAATAGAGTTCCCATAAACTCTAAAAAAAGTCTAACAATAATAAACTAACAATGACCAAGTTTATAACGTGTTGAAATTGAAATCTGATTGTAACTGATAACATGGTCAATGCAATAGAATCTGACTATAAGGTAGCTAATAATAACCAACATAAAACCACATGAACTAAATGTAGAGTTCGATGTATACGCCCCATCGAGAGGACCCAATATACCTTGTCAGAGGCACGACTAGCGTGATCACTAAAATGATGATCACAACGGGGACTTATAACCCACGGGGGCATGTAGTTTTGGGACTATTCGGGTACGCTAAACCCTAGTCCACTTGGTATTAAGCTACTCCCAATTTATTATGTAATTAACAAGTTCTAACAGAATTACTGTAATATGGATAGCTCAAAATACAAACAAGTCATGATTTTGGCAAACATCATTTCTCTGTCTCATTTACATCAAGTGTGATCAACATTGCAACATCCATACATATAAAAGTATCATAATGAAGCAAGAACAATCATACATCACACAATCATATAATCACAACCATCACCTACCTTGAAATAAGCTTGAAACCCTAAGAAACTTGATTCTTCCCTTTGCGGATTTGTTCCACTTGTTCTTTGTCTACAAACAATCAATAATATGGAAATCAATAAACAATCACTAATTATTCGAATTACTAATAATTCAATGAACCCTAGATCAAAATCATGATCCCAATTATCAAAATTAGGATTGATTATACTATAAAATCTATAACAAAACCCTCACTCATCAATATATACCCATTCTATTACATTCTACGAATCAAAAAATGGATTCGGGGAGTGAAAAACTTTCCTTTAGCCTCAAGAATGGTGAAAATCGAGTAGGAGTCGCCTGGGGTTCGTTCCTTAGATCTAAAAGTCAAAAAGTACATAATCAGGTTGTTTAGGAGTTTATTAATGACCTTAAGTTGCGTTGACCCAGCCACAGCGGCTCTCACCCCATTGTAGTGGCCTCGCCAGAGCAGCAAAACCCAGCGCCAAAGTGGCATTCACGAACCAGTGAGCTATTTAAAGAATTCCAAGACTTCCATTTCACAGCACACCACTAACCCACAACACTCAGAAAATACACTTTATGCTTAGATCGATTCTGGGAGTTCTACTCGCCCGAATTTGATTCTGTAAAGTCGTACCGTTTCTTCAACGAGTTATCTAACTATTCATGTAATCAAAAACAAAATCAACTCACCCGATTGCTACTAGATTTCCCTACACCTTAAATACTACAATTTCGTCCAAATCTGGACTAGGTTGGAAAATTTCAAGATACTATGAAAAAGTTTTCCGACCCAAAAATTTTATCAGTTTGCTTTCCTATAACAATGGAACCCGATCATTACAAGCTAACCTAGCATATGTAATTCATGAACTAGAAGAACTACATGGCTAGGGTTCTGACTTTCATACAAGAAATGAAGCAATAACATGATAATCTTATTTGGATCATTCTAACATCTAAAACCCAATAATTTCTAACATTCAAGAAACCCCAGGTCTATAAAATATTAAGGGAATCAGGATTCTAACTGAAATTTAGGGACCTAATAGGTGAAAGGAACCTACTAGTGAAATCGCACATATCTGCTGACGAATTCCATTGAGAAATCTGTCGATTTCAGGGCTGGAACTGATGAAAACTTGTTGTGCTTTGGAATTAGAGCTAGTAGATATCTCTTCTATTTTTTCTCTAAGTTTTGCCTGACTTTGATGAATAATGGATTAGGTTAGGTTCTAATTTGTTTACTAGGCTAAAACTGACCAAAATCATGTAGTTTAAGGGTTAAAGACGTAGTTTCGGTGTCCAACGTATAGGGAAAAGACCAAACTACCCCTGACTTAAAAGTCTGATGGACTGACCATGGCCTCTATGACGGGTTGTCAAAGGGACCACGGACCCTGAAGCCGGTCATGGTCCTTGGTCCAGTAGCTACTGGATCTGGGTCGCCCTACTACAGTCTTCTTCACGGACCGTGTGATGGATCACATACTGTGAAGGTCCTCATGGTCCCTCACCTGGGCTAAGGGTTGTATTGGTCCAACTCTATGGGAGCCACCACGGCTCTTCGTTGAGACCACGACCCATGAATGGCCCCGTGATCTGACGTCGAAGCCTTGTGGATTCCATCTCATGTTCACCACCACGGATCGTGAGGTGGTCCACAGCCCGTGAAGGGCTATGTGGTCCACCTCAACTGGGAGGGTGTTGAGAGCAAGGGTAGGTCGACGGATCGTGGTCCCTTTCACGGTCCGTGAACCCTACTGTAGTTCACTGGTCCTGGAGTTTTTCTGCTGCATTTTCCAAGTCTGGGTTTTGAGGTGTTACAATAGCGTACCCTTCTTTCTATTCATATTTCTTTATTTATTCATCTACAGTTCTATTTCAGGTTCCTTTTTGCTTTCATGTGGCCTTATGATATTTTCAGTGTCAATCTCACTTAATTAGGCATTTTTTCTAACTATGAAGTGTGTCACTTGACTCTTTTCACCTAACAACCAAATATGTAAAATCTATAGTAGAAGTGAACTTTAGTACAATTATATATTCCTCGGTACAAGATGCTAATCTACACCATCATATTTAGGAATTATTATGAAATAAACGACATGATTTTTTTTTAAAAAAGTGCCAACTAAATGGTAATGCCAACTCTAATTGACATGTGTATGCGCAAATTCGTTGTTCATGATTTTGTTCGAATTGACTCATCTTCTACATATTTTTGTAACAAATGGCAAATACACCTGAACATGTGATGATACTGTTAAGATCTATGGGAACTCAAAAAAATATATAAGGAATTCAAATAGAAGAAACTAAGGTAATGTGGTAAATATTTGGTTTCAATATCTATTCTCCCCGCAAAAGTAAGGAGAACTTAAAACCAATATTGACGTTTAAGAAAAGATGTATAACACTACCTTTTACATCAGTACCGTATCAAGAGTGGACCTTTGAGTTAGTACATTAAGCAAAGACAGTAATAGGGCATCTCTCCTTTGGTTTGTTAGCAAAAATATGTGATAACTACATGCCAATAGAGAGTAGCCCTATCACTATTTCCCTTATTATCATTCATCAATTTTTTTTCTAATTTATGTGCTTCTAGTTCTTCACTATAGACCCGTTCCTAGCTTTCATAGTGTATTCCTTCTCAGTTTATTATTTTATTTGTCCCAATTTATGTGATACATTTAATTTTTTTTTTCATCCCAAGAAGTATGTCAATTTTCTATATTTAGAAATAACTTAACTTTTAAAAATTCTCCTTTTACCCTTAATAATGATATTAGTTGCTGCCACCATAAATTGTCAAGGAGTGTTAGATACCATAAATTTCAAATGTCATTTTTGCTTTCTTAAACTTTGTGTCAAGTCAAGTAATGCCACATAAATTGAGATAGTGGGAGTAGATGGAATAAGCCACTCGAGAATCAACATATCCTATGATCTTTTTCCTATGGCCTGTGTGCTTTTACTATGTTAGAAAATGGAGTAACTTTCATATCCCTTTGGAATTACATTTCATGAAAGCTCCTTTTGAAAATTATGTTTATCAGATTCCCCAGTTGCTTGTCCATGAATTTGTAGGTTAAATTCAACAAATTAAAAATTACTTAAAGTTCAATATGTTGTATGTTTATGTGTTCACACGAGACCAATTATTTTTGTGCAGACCTTGCATTTTTGTTAATAAATTTAATAAATATGTGTTTGGGAACCAAATTCTTATAGAAATCATAAACTTTAAATCTCAAATAAGTCTTTGCTTGAAGCAACACATCCTTGATCATATCTCATCTATATTATATTTCTATTCGGGTTGAAATTTTTCTTTCTTTTTGTGCGGCTTTTCTCTTTCCCCAATGCCAATACTGCAATATCGCAAAGTTCATAAATATTTTAGATTTCAAATCCTTTAGATGCTAGGAAATCAAAACTGCATAATTCCTTTCATAAGTATTACTCTAGTCTGTCGTCATTTATGTGTGTTTACATATCTATTAATTATTTCAACATCCAAGGTTTATGCTTTTTCTTGAGTTCCAACATTTTTTGTTGGAGTTACTAACATATTTTCTTTGCTCTCATACTACATATCAAGACACAAATAAAGTGGAAAAGAATCTTGTTGTGAGCTTGCCTAAATGTTGAATTGGTTTAAAAGATTTGGTGTATCTTTTTTAAAATTTTATATTTGCATTAAAAGTGACTAAATATTGAATTGTTCTGAAACTTTTTTACTTGACATTGATTGATGATATCTTTATAAATATAAGTTTAGCTATGCCGGTAAAATTAGTGGCTAGATAGAAGTTGGGGGCTGACTAAATTTTAGAGTTTATGCTATATACATTTTTTTGAAGTAACTGCTTAAACTGGTCATTTAAATAACAATTATCAGACTTGTCGGGTCCATTATGCTTAATGTAGTTCACCTATTTGCTATGGATCTATTGGTTGGATGCTTGAATTGTCACTAGGTAATTGTATGCTAAAACATGTATTTGAATAGTCACTTGGTTGTGTGCTAAAACATGTATTATGTGTCAATCATCACAAAATTGAAATACTTAGATCTAGTCTTGTGAGCTAACTTTCTTGCACAAATTATTGTACATATGCCGCAAAGATCAATCTTCTTGAACTAGGAATCTTGTATTCTGGGTGATACAAAGAAAACCTCAGGTAAAATAAATTTTCCTTTTATAAGTTTGAATTTGGTGGATTGAAATTCAAAAGATTTAATATCACCACCCAAACACAAATCCACAAAAAGATAATTGCTTTTAGATTTTTTATGTTAACATAGATCTGATACTTCTTCACGCCGTCTGTTTGAACAAACAAATTTAGTTCATTGATTTTCTGATTGATTCTTTAGTTCATTGACAAGTTCATGACCATTCAATGAACTAAAGTTGTCGTTTGTTCAAACAGACGGTGTGGAGTAGTACCATATCAAAGTTAACCTCAAAAAATTTGAAATCAATAATCTTATTGTGGATTTGGGTTTAAGTGGTGGTATTAAATATTTTGAATTTCAATCCACCGAATTAATATTTATAAAAGGAAACTTGATTTTACTTGAGGTTTCTTAGTATCATCTAGACTACAAGATTCCTAGCTCAAGAAGATCAATCTTTGCAATATATGTATAATAATTTGTGCAAGAAAGTTAACTTAAAAGACTAGAACCAAGTATTTCAATTTTGTGATGATTGACACCTAATACATGTTTTAGCACACAACCTAGTGACTATTCAAATACATGTTTTAGCACACAACCTAGTGACTATTCAAATACATGTTTTAGCACACAACCTAGTGAAATTCAAGCACCCAGCCAATAGATCCACAACAATGTGCTATGTTAAGAAGAATGGAAACGACAAGTCCATAGCTGTTATTTTAATGACCAGAGTAAACAATATCTCAAACAATGTATATAACATAAGCTCTTCACATTTATTAAGCCTCAACTTCTTTCTTGCCACTTGTTATACAGGTATAGATAAAGTTATATTTATTTTAAAGAGATCGTTAATGAATGTTAAGTAGCTCGGTTTCCAAAAACAACTCAACATTTTAGTCACTTTTAATGCAAATATAAAATTTGAACAAAGATACACCAAATCTTTTCAAAACAATTTAACATTTGGGCAAGCTCACAGAGAGATTCTTTGCCGCTTTATTTGTGTCTTGATATGTAGTATGAGAGCAATGAAAATTGTGTCTAACAAAAATTGTATCCTAATATAAAACTTTGTAATACCTAATTACTCTAAAGATATTTTAAAAAAAACAAAATGCTCAAATATGTCATCAAAATTTTAGAAAATACTCAATTATGTCATCTGTTAAAAGTTTGGCTTATGTATGACATTGCTGTTACAGAAAAAGGCTCATCCATGCCATTTTTTTTAACTCCAGTTTTGCAAACCACTTTTACACCCCAAACAACTTTTAACACTTCTCAATTGGAATTTTTTTTTATCAAATATACTCTTTTTGTTTCTTTTTCCTTAAGAGCATCAAGAACACATAAAGAAAATTAACAATTCACAAATTTCAAACATTTTTAATTGTTTTAAGAAATCACCTCAAATTTCAAGAGTAGTTTTCCTCCGAGCTTGATACCAAAACTCAATATTTTTTGAGCTCGAATTCAACCTAACTCAACAAAACCCACTTGAAATTTCTTCAAAGTTTCAAAACTTCAACATTCTTTAATGGTAGATTTTTCTCCACAACTTTAATCTATTTAAAATTTTAGCCTCAACTTCTTTCTAGCCACTTGTTTTACAGGCATAGATAAAGTTATATTTATTTTAAAGAGATCGAGACTGTTAAGTAGTTGGGTTTTCAAAAACAACTCAACATTTTAGTCACTTTTAATGCAAATATAAAATTTGAACAAAGGTACACCGAATCTTTTCAAAACAATTTAACATTTAGGCAAGCTCACATAGAGATTCTTTGCCACTTTATTTGTGTCTTGATATGTAGTATGAGAGCAAGGAAAATTGTATCTAACAAAAATTGTATATTAATATAAAACTTTATAATACCTACTTACTATAAAGATATTTTTTTAAAAAGAAAATGCTCAAATATGTCATCGAACTTTTAGAAAAGACTCATTTATGTCATCCGATAAAAATTTGGCTCATGTATGTGATTGTTGTTAATGAAAAGACTCATTCATGCCATTTATTTTAACTCCGATTTTGCAAAACCAATTTTTACACCCCAAAAAACTTTTAACACTTTTAAATTGGAATTTTTGGATCAAATATACTCTTTTTGTTTCTTTTTCCTTATGAACATCAAGAGCTCATAAAGAACATTAACAATTCACAAATTTCAAACATTTTAAAGTTTTTTACGAAATCACCTCAAATTTCAAGAGTAGTTTTCCTCCGAGCTTGATACCAAAACTCAATATTTTTTGAGCTCGAATTCAACCTAACTCAACAAAACCCACTTGAAATTTCTTCAAAGTTTCAAAACTTGAACATCATTAATGACAGATTTTTCTCCACAACTTCAAATTATTTAAAATTTTAAACATAGACTCAAAAAAACTAGGGAACAAAAATCTAAGGTCAAATATAACTACAAAACATGAATCAAAGCAATTTTTTGAAATTTTGGGACTGATTTTCCTTTTTATGGATTTTTTTTAATATGTGTGAATTTTTTAAACTCTACAAATAATTTTAGAGTTTTGGTTTTTATGAAAATGGAAGTAATGATATAGCCGAAATTTGAGATGATGTAGTGAAGAATTGAAGATGTTGAAAATTTGGGAGTTGTTTATGTTGTTCATGTGTTCTTGGTGATCTTAAGGAAGAAGAGGCAAAAAGATGGCATTTGCTCCAAAAACTTTAATTGAGAAGTTTTAAACTTGTTTCTAGGTGTAAAAAATGGTTTCGCAAAATCGGATTTTAAAAAAATGGCATGAATGAACCTTTTCTTTAACAACAATGACATGTTGTAAAAGAGTACATTTGATCCGAAAACATTAATTGAAAAGTGTTAAACTTGTTTGTGGGTGTAAAAAATGGTTTTGCAAAATCGGAGTTAAAAAGGGGGATGAATGAGCCTTTTTTTAACAACAATGGCATGTTGGGTTTTTTAAAAGGTGTGAATGGAAAATGAAGAGTTGCGACTTTTATGAAGATGTCATGACCCAGACAGTCGTGATTGACACCCACACTAATACTCCGGTGAGAGAACCACTACTACAACCCAAACCAAGCAAATAATCTAAAAACTAAGGCATTTAAATCAAACACTTGGGAAATAACAATAGAATTCCCATAAACTCTAACAAGTTCAACAATAATAACTAACAATGCGGAAGAAATAACCTAGAACCTAAAATTTAATATACCAAAACATCTAACAGTGAACCAAGTCTAAACAAGAAGGAAAAAAACTCATACTAATGAACTAACTAAAACAAATGTCTAGGTCTAGAAATGGTTGACATAGACGAAAGAGAATTCTATGGCAGCCCGGAAGAATTGACTCACCCTTGAATTTGAAGTGACGATCACTGATCTTCTATTTGAGGTCTATCAGTAGCCGCTGGAAAATGCCCTGTACTTAACAAAAATAAGAGCAAGTGCAGAATCAGTACACAACCACTGTGTACTAGTAGAATCACGCGGCTATCCCACTAGTGCAACATAAACAGGTCAAACAACATTATTATCACATGCATATATATCAACATATACAATATTAATAACATTTACGAATAACGAACAACTTCACATTTTGTGTCAAATCATTGGTCCTCTCATGGAACCCAAACCCAAACAGTTAGCATGCAGGAACGTGGCAACCGATCCCATATTTATGCCAGAACGTGGTAATCGATCCCAATTTTATGCCAGAATGTGGCAACCGATCCAAGTTAATTATGCCGGAACGTGGCAACCGATCTCATTCACACACCACAATCACAATCACAAGTATATCATCAAGATCATACATTTAAGTCATGATTTCATGGCATTCATCAATTATCTATCTCATTTACAATAACTGTGATTAACCTTGAAACATTCATATATATACAAGTATCATAATGAAGCAAGAACAAGCATACATCACACAATCATAGAATCACAACCATCACCTACCTCGAAACAAGCTTGAAACCCTAAGAAACTTGATCTTTCCATTTCCGAATTCATTTCGCTTGTTCTTGGTCGACAAACAATCAATATAATACGGGAATCAATAAACAATCACTAATTATCTGAATTACTAATTATTCTATGAACCCTAGATCAAACTCATGATCTCAATTATCCAATTTAAGGTTGTTTCCACCATAGAATCTATAACAAAACCTCTCCTATCAATATTCACCCATATTTCTATTATGTTCTATGGATCAAAAAACGGATTCAGAGAGTGAAAAACTTACCTTTAGTTTCAAGAATGGTGAAAAATGAGTATGAGTCGCCTGGGGGTCGTTCCTTAGCTCAAAAGGTCGAAAAGTGCATAATGAGGTCGTTTAGGGATTTATTAACGACTTTAATTACATCGGGCTTGCCACATCAGCGACGCCAGAGCGGCAAAAACTCCCGCCGAAGCGGTCAAAATGAAACAGAGAGTAATCTTAGGAATTCCAAAATTCTCATTTCATCTAACCCACCACGCTCAGTAAATACTCTTTACGCTAAGATCTATTCTAGGAGTTTTACTCACCCGAATTCAATTCCGTAAAGTCGTACGGATTCCTTAACAAGTTATCTAACTACTCATGTAATCAAAATCATAAATGATTCACCCAATTGTTACCAAATTTCCCTACACCTCAATGACCCCGATGGATTTTCTATAACAACGGGAACAGGTCGTTACAGAAGAGTTGTGACTTTTATGAAAGGTTGTGACCTTTCTGAAAGAATGTGACTTTTCTAAAGGGTTGTGACCTTCCCAGTAAGGCACAATAAGAACTCTTTCACACTACCATTTGTTTTCTATAAATTGAGGGATTTCCTCACATTGTAAAAGAACTAATTTTATGTAATTCTTCTACTACTACTATATCTAGTATTCTAAGTACACATTACTGACATTGAGTGGTTCGCTGACATCGTGGTTTTAGGTACCGATACACCACTGAGTAAGATCGTACTATCCTGAGAAGATATATTCCATTAACCTCAGGTATTTGAGGGGACTAATATCCTTAAGGGGACACTGTGCATTCAGTGTGCTCGATTTTCTTTCTTTGAGAAAAATATTTTGTATATTGTTTGTAATTTTTTTCTAATCTATTTTCTCTACTAGTTTTAATTTTCTAGTTTTGAAAATACTTTTTAAACTTTGATATTTCTTATCAAGTTCTTTAAAGTTTTGTTCTAAGTATCTTAGAAATACAAGATGAACAATATTCTTAAGGAAATTATTATACTGTTGATATTTCATGTATTCTATTGATTGAGGGAAACAAATCATGGAAGTAGAAGATTAATGCATTACTTCTTAAGAATTCGATGCCTTGTTTAGCAAGATCAAATAGAGAATGTACTAGAAAAATTGGTTATATTCCGGTTAAAGAATATATCGGATAACCTTCTTATTACTAGTCCTGGGAATGTGCATTGCACGTTTGACCCTTATTATTTTATTAAATTTATACAACCCCAACTCATGTTTGTAATATCTTTTTCTTATTGTGTGCCACCAAGTTCGTCCATTAAGTCCATGTAATGTAAGCAATTTTGTAAATATAAATTATATAAAATAGATTTAGAAAAACTCTTTTTATAATTTGTGGAAGTATCATTACAGTTTATTTCAAAAGCATATAATAAAGTTCAGTATTTTAAGATAACCTTTCTAATATATAATATATTAACTTTCATTATTTGTTTGATTATAAAAATTAGCAAAAAATATTTTATTTAATTAAAAAAAATAGAGAGAGACATTTTTGTAATCCAATTTTGAATTTAAAACCTTCCATTTTTAACATAAAAAACATTTATAGCATCATCTCAATTAACGTGAAAAGCAATAACATGAACCTTTCATCATACTAATGAAAAAAAAATTAACTAATAAATAAATTAATGCAAAATATATCTAAATGTGAAAATTTTATATTCAACAAATATAAAATTATTATAAAAGTGAAACGGTAGATAACTAAACAATAAAGTACTTTATAGCACACAAGAAACAATAATCAAAATAATCTGATTTTTATATTACAACTAACTTATGAAAATGGTTTTCCTATTCTAATTATTAATTTTTGAAAATAAAAAAACCGCAATGAAGATTAAATATATTAATTTCAATTATTTGCCATAATATTAAATCACAAATTTCATTTTTATAAAATAGAAGCTACAAATAAAGTATATATTCACTTATTATAGTTGATACAAACTTCTTTCCATTACTATTAAATTGAATAAATAAATAAAAATAAGTGAATACACTGTGTTGACATAACCAAAAATGATCAAAAAGAAAAGAAAAATATCTTCTTTTTTTTTTTGGATTGAATACTTGAATGTCACCCATGTCAAGGTACAGGCGTATTCGATCCAACTCTTGTTATTACTTTATTTTTATCAGATTATGTTATAAATTTAATCAAAAAGTTATTTAAATTTAACAAAAAAAGTTATTTAATATTTAACTAATTTTGCATAAGAAATAATCATATCTCAATTCCTCATTCTAATCAATTTCCGAAAATGGAAGAAATGAAAGAATGAGTTTACTTTCAGTTCTTTGACATATATAATTAACTTACAAATTTCAATTATAACAATATAAATTGTATCGAAATTTAAATTTTAACATCTAAATCTGCCAAGTATTTTGCTTACAACTGAGACATCTATTCCTTACAAACAAATGGTGCAACAATAAAATAAAAATTTGCAATAATTATGCCAAAAAAAAAAAATGTTATAATGATACATACAAAAATATATTGTATTTATTACTTCTACGTATGTCTTTGTTGGTGCACAAGGTGTAACATTATTTTTCTTCAGAATAATAATTAAGTTTATTTGTATCTTATCAAACCAAAATAGAAAAGAAAATTATTATTTATGTAATAAAGAATACCAATGCAACTGAAACGCAAATTAAATCAATTCCATAAGTGATGAAGCAGACATACTTTATCAATAACAAATGAAAAAGCAAACAACTCAGAAAAGAATCTTTATTGAAAGCATGATAATCAATGGGAGAAGAAGAAATTATTATGAAAAATTACAAGAATCAATAAAACAAACAAATTTTATTTATTTTAAATGAAACAATACCTGATACAGCCCAAAAGAAAAAAATCAGCAGCTTTAAAATTAAAGTTAACTAGAAAGTGAAATGATTTTAGAAGCTATAAGTATATGTAGTGATAGATTGGATTGGGAGGCCAAAAGTTTGGAAGTTAGAAGAGCAAAAGCCTAAGAGTCGAAGAAAAATAGTGAAGAGTCGATATTTATTATGATCTCTTAAACAAATATATATATATATAATGTCAAAACTTTAAGAAAAAAGAGAAATGTCATTAAATTGTCATTATTGATTTGATTTTAAAATTTAGTAAAAGATAATTTTTTAATGAAAAAAAATAGTGCAGAGGTATTTTTGTAATTCAACTTTTGACTTAGACTCTTCCCACTTTTCGTAATATGATAATATATGATATGATGTGATATGATTTTATATATATATATAAAATAAATTCTAAGAAAATCCCCCCATTTCTCTCTCTGTCATCGCATCATTGAACGGTTTGAGATAAATTATTTGAATGATAATAACTTTTTTTTTCTATGAGGTACGGGTAGTATGCTTACACGGGATATGTTATTGTTATTGTTGGTGAGTTTAATCTTAAAAAACAATAACCTTGAACGTATTGTAAAATTATTAGTGCAGACTTACTATTTATTGTAAATTTAGTGAATTTTTATTTTATATTATTCGTTCATTTTTATTTATTTATTATATTAAATATATATATATATATATATATATTTATTTTTTTTTATTTGCTATTTTTTACATGTCAAGAAAAAACTATTTTTTTTCATATTTATCCTTAATATTAATTATTTTTCTTCGAATTATTTCTTAAAATCTAAAAATACATATATCAATTAATTAATATAAGTATTATGATAAAATACAAATATATTAATCATTATTTTTTAAGAAACATACAAAAGCTAAAGTAGACAAGTAAAAATAAACGAAAGAAATATTTAAGACAACATTTGCACTACTTGATATATTATTATTGTTATTATCTAGCGAAAGTTATTGGTTCCACCAAATTGTACTGTAGTGAGCATTGTGCGATACTCATTAGATTAAATTTAGACGGATCGAAATAATAATTATTCACCTACCCTAAAATTTTCCATTTTAGTATTCTTCACCTACCCTGAAATTTGAAAATTTTGCATTGGCCCAATTTCATATTGTATGCATTTAATTCTAAAGTACGCCTATTGTATGGTTTATATTACTCCCTTCATGCACTTTTGTTCGCATGTTGGAATTTGAATTAATATGGCTCAAATATGGCCACACATGTAGAAAGCTCACAGTACTAGTTATTAGAGAAAATAATAATTAAAAAAATCCTAAATTTAGCAGCATGATTTACTTTTAACACTTAAATTATATGGGCATTTAAATACCCTTTTAAATGCTAAAATAAGTTGTGTTGTTAAATATAGGATTTTTTTTTTATGTATTCTCTCTAGTGATTCATTGATGTTTAATATTAAGTCGTGGAAACAATTGAAATAACTAATTAATGTTAGGGAAGATAAGGGGGAACTAAGCAAATACCCCATAAAAGCAAAACGATTACAAACATATACTCTTTTACATTCATACCCCCACTATATTTATGTCATTCGGTACATAAAGTTCTTGAATTAGGGCTTAGTTTCATACTTTTATTTCTGGCTGTCTCAAACTCTTGGTTATTCTAAAATGTGGCTGTGTTTGCTTTTGAGCAAAGTTACAATGGTCAAGTCATAAGCATGGTTCATTTTTGTCACCTTGTTTCTAAGTGATTTTCAATTATTATTATTTTTTGTCAAATCTTAATGATTAAATTGATAATCGAATCGTTAACGGTCAATAATTGATAAGTTAATAACTTAATAATTCTATAACAATTTAGCATATTTACTAAATCAATAACAAATAAACTTCAAAATGAAATCGAATTGACCCATTCAGATCCATGCATACATAATATACTTCACACCAGTGACGGAGCCAAAAAATTTAATAAGAGGGTTCAAAATCTGATAAGTAAACACATGAACTAGTGGTAGGGGGTTCGATATCTATTATACATATCTAAAAAGTAATTTTAACCATGTATAAATAGTAATATTTTTTGCCAAGAGGGGTCATTCGACCCCCCTCATTATATGCTGCATCCGCCCCTGCTTCACACTATGTACATTCATTTGCAAAATAAAGTTGCACAATTACATTCTTGGGCTTGCTAATAAGAGAGACAAAATCAATCAAATCATTTATGTTGATGTTCATGTCAATTGTCCAATTATTTTATTAATACAATAAATTGTGCTATAATAGAACAAAATTTAATTTTTAACTATTGAATTTTATAGTACATGCTTTGTTTGGGTATAAACTTAAAGATGAAAAAGCTAATATTGAAATCAGAATATAAAAATATTAAAAGTTTGTTTCATTCCTTCATTCACTTAATTAGTTTATGCAATTAATGTGATAATTATTTTAGATTACTCTCCTTTTGTCTTTTTTTGTTTATCCAATTTTGAATTTTTACATTAACATATAATGATAAATGAAGAATACTTTCAACTATGGAAAGATATATCAACTGAAATAGACTCATGGGAACAAATTATAAAAACATATTTAGAAATGTATTTTAAAACACAGGACCTACAATACCTAAAATTGCTTATAGAAGGAGCCCAGATTATCCTGCATAAAAAAGAAAAAGAAGATGAATATTACAAAAAAGCATTCACTTAATAAAAAGACTATGCTAAAAATAAAACATAGCCCAAATTCCGACCTACCCCCCACATTGGTATAAGAGCTATTGATTAAAAAAGTTAATCACAACATTAAAATTACTAAGTTAAACTTAATGAAATTTAACAGATAAATAAAATGAGAAGACCTCATAAAAATACTTTAATCTATAAACAGATAAAACATGAATTAAAATCTTTATACATGACATATAAAAGACTAAATAAACAAATAATCAAAACTACAGAAGAAATTCATGAACTAGATAAACTAATCACAAAAATATCCTCATTAGAATACAAGTATATTATTCACATAAAACAAAGATTAGAATATAAATAAACATGAATAAGGAAGAATTTGCAATAAATGAAAAAACATACGAAAATTATGACGGATTAAAAATAAAAATAATATTCTCAAATTTAGGAAGAAAATATAAGAAGATAGGTAACCAATTATATTTAATGTTAGAAAAAGAAGAGGTAAAACTAGAAGATAGTTTAACAGCTATGGTAAGAATAGCTAAAGAAAATAAAGAAATAGATAGACAAAAAGAAATAGAAAATATACAACAAATAACTGACACAAAAAACGATAGAATTAAAGAATTAGAAAAAGAATTACAAACATTAAAAGAATTATATGAAAAGCAATGTAAACAAAAAGAAGAAGAAAAACTATTAACAGAAATACAACAATATAAAGAAAAACTTACAAAAAATCAAGAAAATACTGAAACAGAAAATGAAAATAAAGATAAAAACAAAATGGAATTACATATAGAAACCATAGAAGGAGAAAATATGGAAATAGATCAAAATTCAGATATATGTGAATCAGAAATAAGTGAAACATATACAGAAATAATAGCTAACATAGATAATGATAAAAAATTAATAGAAAATACAGAAGTAGAAGTAAATTATGATGAAAAAATAAAAGAAGAACCTAGTAGTAGCGGTAACCCAAGAGTATATTTAAAACATAAAAAACCACAACTAACTACTCTAGATTATACAAATTCGGATAGAGAAAGAACTCTATGGAATAAAAGATTAAATATACAAAAATGGAGCCCTAAACAAATAAATGAACACCCTGAATACTTAGATTTAGACTGTGTAGTAGATATAAATCAAACTATACAATTATGGATAGGCCATATATCGAAACAGATAATAGACAACAAAATTAATATAACAGAAGTACCAGGATACATAGAAAGAACATTAATAGGAGAAGTAAAATTATGGTTCTTAAATTTAGAAGAAGAAAGCAAAAAGACATTAAGATCAAATAAAGACACACAAGCTAAAGAAACAACATCATCACTAGACATACTTTATAAATACGAAACAGCCATAAGAAATGAATTTAGTAGTATGACAACAGAAGAAGAAGAACGCCAAAAAGACAAAATTTTAAATAGAAATTTAATGAACAAATTAGGAATATGTAATATGTGTTACTTAGATGAATACACTTGTGCATACAAAGAATATTATTATAAGGGAGTTTATAATAAAGAAGAAAGTCCAGGAATAAGACACTTATATTTTACAAAATTACCAGAACCATTTAGTTCAAAAATAATTAAAGCATGGGAAGAAGCAGAATTACAAGATACATTAGGAGCTAGAATAAAATTTGTTAAACAATGGTATGCAAATGTATGTGAAAAATATAAAGAAGAAATAAAAATGGAAAAAACTATAAGAAAAAACCTAGCATGTTGTAAAGATAAGATAGCACCACAATTTGGTTGTAATGACCAATATTATAAAAAATATAAAAAGAAAAGATTTAAAAAATATAAAAAATCAAAACATAAATACAGAAATCCAAGAAAAAGATACTATACAAAAACTAAACGACCATATAGAAAAAAGAAAAGTATAAGTGAATGTAAATGTTATAATTGCGGAAACCTAGGACATTTAGCAAAAGACTGTAAAGTACCAAAAAATCCAAAGAAAAAACAAATATCAGAAATAATTATAGAAGAAGAAGTTTATTTACAATTAGAATATGTAGATTATGAATTAGAAAGTGAAGATAGTATCTATGAAGTATCTGATAATGAAGAAGAATATCAAACAGATAATGAAATAGAACAATATGATGACTGAAGAAAATATACAAATTATACAAGAAGAATATACGACAGATGATTATTCAGAACAAAAAATAATATTTGATAATAATATATTTGAAAAAGTAAAAGGTAAAGAAATTGATTTAAGCGTAGAAAAAATATTTAATATACCATTAATAAAAAATCCTTTTAAAAGAAATAAAGAAGAATTTTATATAATTAGCCAAAAAGAACATATTATAGATTGTAAATATACCCAAGGAAAAGCTGAAGTACCAATTATAAACAAAAGAGAATTAAATAAAGAAGTACAAAAAATAAAAAGCAAAGAACAAATTAAATATGTACATTTAGGAGGAATAGAAATACTTATAAAAGCCTGTTTTAAAGAAGGAATAGATACACCAATAGAAATATATTTAGCAGATGATAGAATATTAGAACCTATAGAAAAAAGTGTCATAACAGCAGTAAGAGGAAATTTAATCTACCAAAAATTTAAATTTACAGTAAATACTAATTATTCAGTAGCATTAATAGACCAAAATATAGATAAAGCATTAGTATTATATTGGAAAATTAATGGAATAACATTAACCCCAGGAAGTAAAATATGTACAGCTAGATGTAAAAATTTATATGTATTAACTACTAAACACAAGATAAGTGCAAAAAGTAAAATAAAAGGCATAGAGATAGAAACCCCATTTGAACAATTTGTAAAAATTATAGATAACAATAATTATTCATATAAGGAAATAGATACTAATGAAAATCTAGAAATTATAGAAGAAAGAATAGGAAGAGCTAGAAAAATTAAATATAATTTACAAAGAGAATATTCAAAAAGGATAGCATATGATATAATCCCAAATAAATATTACATAATAGGAGTAATAGAAGACAAAGAACATTTAATATTAATAGATACTAAACAAGAAGATAATTATATAATAGATAAATTATTAGATAAAGAAGAAATGGAAATAAACAAAGCCACAAAACAAAAATGTTCAGATTTACCAGCATTAATAGTAGCTCAACTAGAAATAGAAAAAGAAATAATTATAGCAGATATACCTATGAAAATAAAATTAGAAATTAGTGAAACCTTACAAGCATATATTATATTTGGATTAAAATGGTTAGAAGAATTGAAACCTTATAAAATAGAATCTACTCATATAATCATTACTTATAAAAATAAAATGACAACAATAAAAAGAATAATAATATGAAAATACATGTACTTATGAAAATAATAATAGAAGGATATTATAATAGATATTATACACCAATGATAGATACAGGAGCAGAAGTTAACATATGTAAATATAACTGTTTACCAAAGGATAAATGGATAAAATTAAAAACACTTATAATAGTAAAAGGATTTAATAATGAAGGAAGCTTAATACATTATAAAGCAAAAGATATAAAAATACAAATATGGGATAAGATACTTAAAATAGAGGAAATATATAATTATGATTTACCTACTAAAGATATAATTCTAGGAATACCGTTCTTAGAAAAATATTATCCACATGTAATAACTAAAACACACTGGTGGTTAACAACACCATGTAAACATAAAATAGGAGCAAAAAGAGTAGTAAATAAAATACGAAAAGATATAGAATGGATTAAAGGAAGTGAAAAAATTACACAAAAAATAGAAAATATGCCAAATAATACCAATAACATAGAATACATAATATTCACAATAGATAAATTAAGTCCAATTAAAAATAAATTAGAACAATTATATAGTGAAGATCCACTAAAAGGATGGAATAAACATAAAACAACTATAAAAATAGAATTAATAGATGAAAATAGTATAATAACTCAGAAACCTTTAAAATATAATTTTGATGATTTAAAGGAATTTAAAATGCATATAACAGAATTACTAGAAAAAGAATATATACAAGAAAGTAATAGTAAACATACTAGCCCAGCATTTATTGTTAATAAACATAGTGAACAAAAAAGAGGAAAAAGTAGAATGGTTATAGATTATAGAAATTTAAATGCAAAAACTAAAACTTATAATTACCCAATTCCAAATAAAATATTAAAAATTAGACAAATACAAGGATATAATTATTTTAGTAAATTTGATTGTAAATCAGGATTTTACCATTTAAAATTAGAAGAAGAATCTAAAAAATTAACAGCATTTACAGTACCACAGGGATTTTATGAATGGAATGTATTACCATTTGGATATAAAAATGCACCAGGTAGAGTTCAACACTTTATGGATACTTATTTTGTAAAATTACACAATTGCATAGTATACATAGATGATATACTATTATACTCAAGAACATATGATGAACACATAAAATTACTAGAACAATTTATAAACATAGTAGAAGAATCAGGTATAAGTTTAAGTAAAAATAAAGCAGAAATTATGAAAAATCAAATAGAATTTCTAGGAATACAAATAGATAAAAATGGAATTAAGATGCAACAGCATATAGTCCAAAAAATTATAAATTCAGAAGAAATGTTAGATACAAAAAAGAAATTACAATCATTTTTAGGCTTAGTAAACCAAGTAAGAGAATATATACCTAGATTAGCTGAATATTTAAAACCTTTACAAAAGAAATTGAAAAAAGACATTGAATATAATTTTAATGAAGAAGATAAAAAACATATTAAAAAGATAAAAGAAAAATGTCAACAATTACCAAAATTATGTTTTCCAGACGAAAACAAAAAATTTAATTACATAGTAGAATCAGATGCAAGTGAAAATAATTATGGCGGAGTGTTAAAATATAAATATGAAAATAGTAAATTAGAGCATCACTGCAGGTATTACTCAGGAACATTTATGGAAACAGAGGTAAAATGGGAAATTAATAGAAAAGAATTATTTGCCTTATATAAATGTTTATTAGCATTTGAACCATATATTGTATATAATAAATTTATTGTTAGAACAGATAATACACAAGTTAAATGGTGGCTAACACGAAAGGTACAAGATTCAGTTACGACAAAAGAAATTAGAAGACTAGTACTTAATATTTTAAATTTTACTTTTACTATTGAAGTAATTAAGACTGACAAGAATGTCATTGCAGACTACCTATCAAGACAAGGCAGTACAGACCGATTTTGAAGAAGCAATTACAAACACAATACTTATGGAAACGTTACTAGAACAAATTACTATGCTTAATAGCAGAGTATCCCTCATGGAAGAAAGATATGTGGAGTCGGACCACGGTAAAAAACCAGAGCTAGTAGTGCAGTCGGAGCACTCTAAAAAACCAGACCTAGAAGGTGACGATGGGAAACACCTAAAAACCCAACTTACTAACAAACTATCTATTGATGCAGGTACAGCAGATAATAAAGAATCATTTACAACCATTACCAAAAGAAAAAACTATAATTTGAATAAGGTATTTGATAAGCCTTATGCCCCACCAAACATACCAAAGAATGAGTTATTCGTACCACCTCAGGTACATACCTATGCAACTTCAATCAGCCATACAAAAAAGACATACAACCATATAACCCGTACATACATAGAAAACCTTGATAAAATACAAACTTTCTTAAACACCCAACCTATTGAATCACCAGAAAAATTAAAAAACCATCAAGGTTATATTACCAACAAATTACAAAATTACAATAAATTAATTGCTTTACCAGGAACTAAACCTAATTTAGTGGCAACATGTTATTCATACGGACTTATATCAACAGTATATACAACTACTGGAGATGAGCTAGTACATATACCAGAATTATACCAAGCATTTATGAACTACAAAAGAGTTACAAAAGGACAGCTATTTTACATCAGATTTTATTCGGCACCAGCAGAAATATTATTTGATGAGATAAAACCAGTTATTACAGTTATAAAAATAGGTATGACAAAGGACTATATTATCCCAGAAGAAATTACAAAACAACCTATTATACAGAAAACTGAGATACCAGACTTTTATGCGAACAAAAGAATTATCGGGTTAAGCACAATATTAGCAGAGTTATCCAATGCTTATGACGAAACGAACTACATATGGAAATATCATTCGAGGAACCATTTATTAATTTATTCAACAGCAAAAGAATTAAGGTATATGGATAAATTAGAAGTTAAACAATGGGCATTATCACTACTTAAGCCAGAGCAGGAGCCAATTACAAAATCTATCAGAAAAGGATTTATTTCAGAAGACAGCTTAGAGCAATATTGCAAAACTATTGGAACAAAATATACGGAACACGACTGTAGCAGATGCAGCGGAGTAAGCAACTACATACCAGCAGTCAACATAGAATAAAGACACAAACTTAAAGAAGAAAACAGGTGGACGGACGAAAATTAAAGTACAAGAATTATTGGGAATCTACTTTCAAAAGAGATAAAGAAAAACGACAAAAAGTAGACATCAACATGTGACAAGAAGATAAAAAGATAAAGTGAAAACGACTTAAAGTAGAAAAGATATGTCGGGGACTTACATGTAAATAAGTAGGACTTATGTTGTAAATTATCTTTCTTATTTTGCATTCTTAGTCCTTAGGAGTTTTGTATATATAGGTAGGCATTTGTAAGGAAAGGATCATCGGGAAATCCGACAGTCCTCTCAAATTCTCTCAATATTTTCAGTTTTTGTAAAAATTTTATATTATCAATAAAAACTTATCTTTAAATCCCCAAATTATGGAGCAGAACTTAGCAGGAAATGCAAACCTACAACAGGTATGATCATATTCATACCATTTTACTTATAAATTATCATATTTATGATATTTATGCTATTAATAAATATGCTTAGCTAAATTAATTAATTCCTGTCAACCATATTATATTATGTGATATGCTTATGATTGTTATTATGATTTAAAATTATTCAATATTTTGTTATCTAGTTTACTAGCATAGAGAAAAGTAGGAGAAAAATTCCAGAACTATGCCATCCAAAAATGGGAAACCAGTGAAGGCAAGAAGGCCGTGTTAGGGGAGTACCTAATTGTTGAGGCGCTGTTTAGGAAGATAATATCTGAAAAAGGTATCATGCTAGTAGTGACAAGATAATGAAAGATGAATACTTTAGATCATAATAAGCTAACATAAGAGTACCATATGGTAGACATGGAAGGCAGGAATGATAAATAATTTGATAAGAAGCAAAGATAATACATATGAACATAAAAAATCCAATAGCCGTAGTAGTTGATAACAGTTATTTTGATGATAATTATAAAATACTTATTTTTAAAATATTAGAAAAAATAATAGAACCTAATCTAAGGAAATTAATATGGGAAAAAATATTAAAATACGAAGAAGATGAGATAAATCACTTATTAAAACAAGAATGGTATAACGATCTAAGATATATAATAGAAAGCACAGAATATTTAGACTTAATATACTCATCAGATTACAATAGTGATTAACATATAATGATAAATGAAGAATACTTTCAACTATGGAAAGATATATCAACTGAAATAGACTCATGGGAACAAATTATAAAAACATATTTAGAAATGTATTTTAAAACACACGACCTACAATACCTAAAATTGCTTATAGAAGGAGCCCAGATTATCCTGCATAAAAAACAAAAAGAAGATGAATATTACAAAAAAGCATTCACTTAATAAAAAGACTATGCTAAAAATAAAACATAGCCCAAATTCCGACCTACCCCCCACATTTTATTCTTTTCTATTAATTTCCCATTTTACCTCTGTTTCCGTAAATGTTCCTGAGTAATACCTGCAGTGATGCTTAATTTATTATTTTTGACAAATAAAAAAAAGACAATATTTTTAAATCTATTATACCCTCAATTTATTTAGAGAGTTAATATTTTTGAAAAAAGTAGAAAATTTTTTAATGAGTAAATTGATTTGAAATTCTATCAATTAATAGGAATAAAATGGTGAACTCACTATGTTGATTATTATTTTCTTAATAGGTGTGTCAAGTCAAAATTAAACAGTTAAATATGGGTAGCGGGTGAATCGAATAAGGAAAAAAAACTCAAAATTTATCATCAAATATTATCTATATCATCTATTAAAAGTTTGGCTCATCTATGTCATTTATGTTTGAGAGGAGGATCATACATGTCATTATTTGTTAACGAAAAACAATTTCAATTTTTCAAAACCATTTCTATACGTGGTCAATTATCATTTAGTCGCGCCATCAAATTAAATCATTTTAAAGGAAAAGGAATCAAATATGCCATGAAACTTTGAGAAAAGATTCATTCTATGTTATCGTTAAGAGTTTGACTCATCTATTGTCATTTCAGTTAACAAATGATTCCACAGATGAACCTTTTCTCCAACAGAAATGACATAAATGAGCCAAACTTTTAATGGATGGCATAAATGAACTTTTTCTCAAAATTTAATTTTTCCACATGTCATGTTTACAAGATTAATGAACATTTTTTTATTTTCTTATATTATGTATTAAGTCAAAATGGAACAAACAAATTAAAATAGAGAGGGACTAAATATTATATTTCACACTATTTATATTCATTTGCAAAATAAAAGTGTAAAATTTCATTATTGGGCTTTCTAATGAGAGAGACAAAACTCAAAACTAGTCAAATAGTTCACGTTGGTGGTCCAATTAATACAAAGCAATTGTGCCACAATTGGACAAAAAATGATTTTTCAACAATTGAAGTTGACAAATGATAACACATACTTCATCTAGTTATCCACAAAATGAAAAAAAAAAAAGCATTAGAACTAGAACATAATATATACCAAACTAAATCTAGGTTGATAAATACTAAAGTAAAATAAATGTCTAATCTTCTATTATTGAATGAATGATGGACAATTTCAAGAATTTTTTTTATTCATTCACATAATTAATTTATACAATTAATGTGGTCATTATTTCCAAAATCAGATGTATATAAATCTAATAGATTTATCAAATAAAATAATTTTATATTTAATTAGGGATTCTACGTGACTAACAAAGTTCATTATTGTTGTGTTCTTTGTTAGCTCAAAAGAAAAAACAACATAAAATCTAACACTATTTTCTCTGCTTTCTCTAACAAAATTTACTATCTTCACTTTTCTAAAATATTATTCCATGGGCATTATAAGTAATGCCCATCTTTATGTTTTAAGTAATAGAAAATAATAAATTTTGTTAGAGAAAGTAGAAACAGTGATGTTATATTTCATGAAGTTCTTTCTTTGAAAATAATAAAGAAGATAATAATAGTGGATTTTGTTAGCCACATGAGGTCCACAATTAAATTTAACACATTTTTATTAGGTAATTTACAAAAATTATATTAGTTTAGAAACTAATTACTTAGATGCATGTTAGTTTGCAATATTATGAATCCTACGAGATTTTGGTACGACAAGAAACGTCTAAAAACATGTATATCATGATATATGAACTCAAATTTAGGTGTAATTTATTCTAGATATAATGTATCCAAGTGGATTCACATGTATCTTGTATACATAGACAAATCTCGCTCACCTCTCTCGCCTCCCTCACGTCTCACTTGTCATTCTCTATCTTGCTCGCGTATCGGTATCCTAATTATATGTGAATCATACCAAATACATGTATCTAGTGTGATTCATATGTATTGAGATATATAGACAAATCTCGCTCGCTTCCTTCATGTTCTTGGTCGTCTCTCTCCCTATTTCAGTATATCAGGTAGCAAAAATATGTATCTAGGTGTATCTACTTGAAATGTGATATGAAATTGTTAATTAGTGAGATAAAATATAATTATTACAAAATATAGAGACAATTAATAAAGGGGAAACTAAGCAAATACCCCATAAAAATAAAATAATTACAAACATATACCCCACTAAATAATAACACTATACACGCCCCCCCCCCCCCCTCCACCCAAAACTAATTTCTCTTAGCTGATACTAAGAGTGTGTTTGGTATGTAGGAAAACATTTCCCAGAAAATGTTTCCCAACTTTCCCATGTTTTGTTGGCTTAAATGTTTGAAATCATTTTCTTCAAATTTAAGGAAAAATGGCTTCTTTTTCAAAATTGAGGATAACATTTTTCAAAACTGTACTTCATCCTTTAATTTTTTTTTCTTACCTTACCCATACCCTGTGTACCCAACCCTCCCCATTCAAAAATAAATTTAAAAAATTTAAATTTTCTTATTTTTTTAAATTTTAAATATATTTTTATCCCTACACCAACCTAGTCGCCACCCCCCCCCCCTCTTCAAACAATAAGATAAAAAATTTAAAAATTACTTTTGAAAAATGTTTTAGATTTTAAGATTTTTTTACCTCATCCGACCCTACTCCTTATCCCCTCCCCTCTTCCAAAAAAAATTGCTTATGAAAAATATTTCAATTTGGTTTTTACACACACACACACACACACCCTGGCCCCAATAAGGCCATCCCTATTAATTGTTTTTTTAAAAAAAACATTAATTTTGGGAAATATTTCAAATTTAATTTATTTTACGCCACCCCCACCCCTGTTAAATAAATGCCACCCCTACCCCCCCCCCCCCAACCAAGCCGCCACCACCCTTAGGTCATCCCCGCCAATTTTTTTTAAACGAAATATTATTTTTGGAAACTATTTCAAATTTTAAATTTTTTCATTTTAACGCCACCCCCTACCATGTCCCGACCCAGACCATCGTGATTGACACCCACACTAACATGCTGGTGGGAGAACCACTACTACAATCCAAACCAAGCAACTAATCTAAAAACTAAGACATTTAAGTATATGAAAGTAGAAATAATAGCTAAAAACTGAAGTTCCCATAAACTTCAACAAAAGATCTAACAACTAACAAAGTGGTAGAAATCCCCAACGAGGTGGAATTTACGAGACATAGTGAAAATTAAGGAATTCCAAATTTCCCATTTCACAACACCCTTCTAACTTACAACGCTTAGAAAATACCCTTTACGCTAAGATTGATTCCGGGAGTTTTACTCCCCCGAATTCAATTTTGTAAAGTCATACGGGTTCTTTAACAAGTTATCTAACTACTCATGTAAATAAAATCAAAATTTAATCACTTGATTGTTACCAGAGTTCCCTACACCTTAAAGACTCCGATTTCGTCTAAATCTGGACTAGGTTGGGAAAATCCAAATACTACGAAAAAGTTTTTTAGCCCCAATTTTTCCCCTGTTGGTTTTTCTATAACGACGGGAACAAGTCGTTACAATAGATACTAATTTACCCATCACTCGTCCCCAAGTGACAAAACTTACGAAAAGTAGGATAAGGAAAGATGAAGTAGTACCTGAATCGACGAAAAATTGGGGATACTTGTCTCGCATGTCCCTCTTAGTTTCCCAAGTAGCTTCCTCAACTGGACGATGCTTCCATTGAACCTTCCCAAACTTAATCTCCTTGGTCCTCAACTTACGCACATCACAATCAAGAATTGCAATCGGTTTCTCCTTATATTGGAGGTCCTTGTCTAACACAATTGAGTACCACTTAATGATTTAATCCCCGTCACCATGATACCTCTTCAAGATGGACACATAAAATACCGAATGAACACCCGATAGATTAGGAGGTAAAACCAATCTATACGCTACCAGTCCCACACATTCAAGAACCTCAAATGGACCAATGTATCTAGGACTTAGCTTACCTTTCTTACCAAATCTCATCACCCCCTTCATTGGTGATACGTTAAGAAGAATATTCTCACCGGTTTGAAACGCCATGTCTCTTACCTTATGATTCGCATACTTCTTTTGTCTACTCTGGGCTGCTAGAAGCTTAGTTTGAATACTCCTCACCTTATCTTGAGCATCCTTCACTAAATCAACCCCCAAAGGTTTCACATCACAAACCTCAAACCATCCTATGGGTGATCTACATCTCCTCCCATATAATGCCTCGAATGGTTCCATATCAATGCTAGAGTGATAACTATTGTTATAAGAGAATTCACATAAAGGTAAGAACTTATCCCATTGTCCTTCAAAATCAATTACACATGCTCTCAACATGTCTTCCAATACTTGAATAGTCCTCTCCAATTATTCATCCGTATGTGGATGAAAGGTTGTACTAAAAGTGAGTTGTTGCCAATTCATCATGCAATTTCCTCCAAAACTTGGATGTGAATTGGGTACCACGGTCTGAGATGATAGAAAGGGGCACCCCGTGCAACCTCACTATCTATTTCACATATACTTTAGCCAATTGTTCAGCATTATAATCTATTCTTACTGGAATGAAATGGGTTGATTTAGTCAATCCATCAACCACTGCCCAAATAGAATCAAACTTCCCTAAAGTTTTGGGAAGACCAACCACAAAATCCATGGCTACTCTTCCCACTTACATTCCAAAATTGACATTCTTTGAAGCAAACCTGCAGACCTTTGGTGTTCATATTTCACTTGTTGACAATTTGGACACTTTGCCACAAACTCCGCTATGTCTTTCTTCATGCCTGGCCACAAATAAATCCGCTTCAGATCTCTATACATCTTTTTCATACCCAGATGAATAGAATATCGCGAACCATGAGACTCTGCCAACAATTTCTCAATCAAGCCCTCTACTCTAGGAACACATATTCTCCCTTTGAAATTGAGCACACCATCCGCATCAAGATTGGTCACTTGAGCCTTACCGATCACAGTGTTTTTCTTAAGTTCCTCCAATTTCTCATCTTCAAATTGTTTGTCCTTGATCTCTTCAATGAACGTGGCCGTTACCTTAATACTAGCTAACACCCACCTCTTTCTGAGATGCCTAACTACATGAACTTAGACTCTAAGTTCTGAATTTCTTTAGCCAATGGTCACTTGGATACACTCAAGCAAGCTAAACTGCCCATACTCACCACTTTTCGACTCAAGGCGTCTGCCACCACATTAAACTTGCTCGGATGGTATTGAATGGTGACATCGTAATCTTTTAGTAACTCCATCCACCTTCGTTGTCTCAAATTCAGATCCTTTTGAGTGAACACATGCTGCAAACTACGATGATTAGTAAATACTTCACAGTTGGCCCCATAGAGGTAATGCGGCCATATCTTAAGACCAAACACTACCACTGCCAACTCTAAATCATGCGTTGGATAATTCCTGTCATGCACCTTCAATTGACGTGAGGCATAAGCTATAACATTCTTATCCTGCGTCAACACAGCACCTAAACTAGAATGTGAAACATCACAATAAACAATAAAGTCTTTACCTTCCACCGCCAATGCTAGAATGGGCGCGGTGGTGAAGAGAGTCTTGAGATTTTGTAAGCTCTCCTCACATTTTGCAGTCCATTCAAATGGTATCTTCTTTTTGGTCAAATAGGTCAAGTGAGTGGCAATAGAAGCAAAATTCTTAACAAACTGACGATAGTTGCCAGCGAACCCCACAAAACTCCTAACTTTCGTCACAGAGCTAGGCCAAACCCAATTTTAACTGCCTCAAACTTTTGAGGATCTACCATTACCCCTTCTTTTGAAACTACATGCCCCAAAAATGTGACCAATTTCAACCAAAATTCACACTTTGAAAATTTAGCATATAACTTTTGTTTCCTAAGAGGACCCAAAATAGTATGAAGATGGTTGTAATGCTCTTCTTCACTTTTTGAATAAACCAAAAAATCATCAATAAAGACTATCACAAAGGAATCAAGAAATGGCTTGAACACCTCATTCTTTAAACTCATGAAAATTTCTGGCACTTAGTCAAACCAAAAGATATAACCAAAAACTCATAGTGCCCATAATGAGTTCTAAGTGCCGTCTTGGGCACAAGCCTAATTTTTAATTGATGGTAACTGGATCTTAGATCAATCTTAGAGAAAATCGCTTCCCCTTGCAATTGGTCAAAGAGATCATCTATTCGAGACAAATGATACTTGTTTCGAATGGTGCCTCTATTTAATTGCCGGTAATCTATATATATTCTCATACTACCATCCTTTTTCTTTGACAAACAAAACTGGTGCACCCCATGGGGAAGCACTAGGACGAATAAATCCCTTATCAAGAAGCTCTTTGATTTGAGCTTTAAGCTCTCTTAATTCTGTCGGAGCCATGCGATATGGAGGGGTAGTAATGGGGCGCGTACCAGGTTCTAAATCTATGTAAAAATCTATATCTCTATTCGAAGGCATACCATGCAAATCATTAGGAAACACTTCACTAAATTCAAACACCACATGAATAGACTCAATGGATAGAGCCTCAATCTCAACATCCCTAATATGAGCCAAATAAGCCAAACAACCCTACTCTACCAGTTTACTATCCCGAATGAAGGATATAATCTTACCTTGCTTAGGCTTATACACCCCTTCCCACTCTAATTTTCCCCTTCCTGGAATTTCTAGAGTTACAAACTTAGTATTTCAATTAAGCACAACATAATAGAGGGACAATCAAGTCATGCCTAAGATTATGCCAAAGTCAATCATATCCAAAGTCACCAAATCAGGCCAAGTCTGAAAACCCATAAACAAAATAGGACAAGCACGATAGACATGGGTAACTATGACTGACTCTCCAACTGGGATAGAAACACGAAAGGGGCATCAAGAATATCACAAATCATATCAAAATCTGATGCAAATCTCACGGATACATATGAATAAGTAGAACCCGGATAGAATAACACATTAGCCATCTGGTCACAGACAAGAATAGTACCTGTGATCAGCGCATCAGATGCCTCCATCTCATTCTTGTTCGAAAAAGCATAACACTGAGCTCTATCATCAAAATAAGCCACTTCCCTACCTGGTTGCGTGTTACCCCTACCTCCATTACCATTACTATTTCCTCTACATCCACGGCCTCACTGATTACCTCCTCGCCCACCTTGTGGACGTCTTCTACCATTATTACCATTTTTTGCAAGTACCACTGCTCTAGACTATTGTTGTGCGGAATCTAAGACACGTGGGTAGGGACAATCTCTCCTCATATGCCCAGCTTCACCACAGTTGTATCAAGTACAATCAAAAGATGGTCTGTCGTCCATCAAAGGCGCGACTCCTTGGCTATACTGAAAATTATGAGATGCAGTTTCTAAGTAATTACCTGCAGAGGCGGGCATAGCAGACTGAATTGACTTGGCTGCTAGTGTTGGCCTCTCTGAACCTCTTGAATAAGAACCTTGGAAGTTACCTGAGTTCTTGGCCCTCTTTGCCAATGTCTTAGCCTAACCGTCTCACCTCACCCCCTCCTCTTTCTTAACATAGTTTATTACCTCATTAAAACTCCTCCCTACATAAGTCATATAAACAGATAATACTTGCAACTTAGAATTTAATCCCTAATAAATAATCGGATTCTCTCTTTCTTAGTAGTCACTAATTGAGTAGCGTATCTAGACAAAGCATGGAATTTGGCCTCAAAGCATGCTCTATTTCTATGAGGCCAACCCTTTTAAGAATGACATGATTTGTTGAGCTAACACCTAGTCGATGGGAAGAATACATGTAGCCTCATCCTGCACCTCTTCCTATTGTCCAACTTCCTTAACATTCTCAACATTCTCAACCTCTTCTTTTATTTCCTCATGATGCATGGGAGGGTTCTCGTTCACAGGAGCATTCTCAACAGGAGCTCCATTTCTAGTAGGTGTTACTCTTCCACGGCCTATACCCGTATCTCTTCCTCTACCCCTACCTCTCATTGTAGATTCCTCAGCTGGAGCATTGACGGGAGCTATGAGCCTGACACCGTTATACCTAGTATTAACCATTTGCGGACATAAGAGTGAAGGAGGTTATATACCAATTTGAATCAAATCAAAGCACGAAAGGAGACAAGAGAAAACAAAGATATTTCCTAAAGTCATATAGCCTCTCGAAGAAAAGTAAAGGTGTCCCTGTACCATTCCGTGAAACTCTACTAGACTCATTTCGGTATATCGAGATCAACGAACCTAGGCTCTGATACCAACTTTGTCACGACCCAAACCATCGTGATTGGCATCCACACTAAAACTCCAATGGGAGAACCACTACTACAACCCAAACCAAACAACTAATCTAAAAGCTAAAGGCATTTAAGTATATGAAAGCATAAATAATAGCTAAAAAACTGAAGTTCCCATAAACTTCAACAAAAGATCTAACAACTAACAATGCGGAAGAAATAACCTAGAACCTGAAAGTCAATGAACCAAAACATCTTACAATGAGCCAAGTCTAAACAAGAAGGGAAACAACCTCATACTAATGAACTACTCAACTAACTAAAACAATTGTCTAAGTCTGGAAATGGTGGACATAGACGAAAGAGAATCTCATGGCAGCTCGAAAGAATTGGCTCACCCTTGAATTCGAACGACGATCACTGATCTCCTAAGTAAGGTCTGTCAGTAACCGTTTGTAGATGCCCTGTATTCAACAAAAATAAGAGCAAATGTAGTATTAGTATGCAACCAAAGTGTACTTGTAGGATCACGCGACTATCCCACTAGTGTAACATAAACAAGTCAAGACAACAATATAATCACATGCATATATATCAACATATACAATAATATCAATATTCACGAACAACGATCAATTTCACATTTTATATCACATTATTGTTACTCTCATGGAACCCAAACCCAAATAGTTAGTATGTCGGAACGTGACAACAGATTCCATATTTGTGCCAGAACGTGGCCACTGATCCCATATTTTTGCCGGAACGTGGCAACCGATCCAAGTTATTTATGCTGGAATGTGGCAACCAATCCATTCAACACACCACAATCACAATCAATCACAAGTATATCATCAAGATCATACATTCAAGTCATGATTTTATGGCATTCATCATTCATCTATATCATTGCAACAAGTGTGACCAACATTGCAACATTCATATACATACAAGTATCATAATGAACCAAGAACAAGCATACATCACACAATCATAGAATCAGAACCATCACCTACCTCAAGAAAGGCTCAAAACCCTAAGAAACTTGATCCTTCCCTTTTCAAATTTGTTCTGCTTGTTCTTGGTCTAAAAACAATTAATATAATACGAGAATCAATAAACAATCACTAATTACCCAGATTACTAACAATTCTATGAACCATAGGTCAAACTCATGATCCCAATCATCCAAATTAGGATTTTTTTCCACCATAAAATCTATAACAAAACCCTTCGTCATCATAACAAAACCCTTTCCCATAAATATTCACCCATTCTATTATGTTCTATGGGTCGAAAAATGGATTCGGGGAATGAAGAGCTTACCTTTAGCCTCAAGAATGGTAAAAAACGAGTAGGAGTTGCCTGGGGTTAGTTCTTTAGCTCAAAAAGTTGAAAAGTGCATAATGAGGTCGTTTTAGGGTTTATTAACAACTTTAATTTGTGTCGGGCCCGCCATAGCGGCCACCACCTCGCCACAGCGACCCCACCAAAGAGGCAGAAATCCCTATTGAGGTAGCATTGTGAGACAAAGAGAAATTTAAGGAATTCCAAATTTCCCATTTCACAACACCCTTCTAACTTACGACGCTCAGAAAATACCCTTTACACTAAGATCGATTGCGGGAGTTGTACTCACCCGAATTCAATTCTGTAACATCATACAGGTTCTTTAACAAGTTATCTAACTACTCATGTAAATAAAATCAAAATTCAATCACCCGATTGTTACAAGATTTCCATACACCTTAAAGACTTCGATTTCATCAAAATCTGAACTAGGTTGGGAAAATTCAAATACTATGAAAAAGTTTTTCAGCCCCAATTTTTCCCCCGTTGGATTTTCTATAACGATAGGAATAGATCGTTACATACCCCCACCCCACCCAGGACATTCCGTCAAACAAAATTAATGAAAAAATTATTTTTGGGAAGTATTTCAAACTCCCACCCCTCCCCCGTCCCTACGCCTCCCCCACCTAGGCCAGCCCCTCAAATTATTATTATTTTTAAAATGAAAAATATTTCAAATTTTAAAAATTTTCATTTTTATGCTACCCTCCAGCCCCCCCCCCCCAGTGCGACCCCGTTAATTTATTTTTTTAAAACAATGATTTTTGAGGAAAAAAAAATCATGGGTCAAAAGTTTGGTCAGGTCCTGGGTCAAATCTCAGGGTCGGATTTTTGAATGGTTATCAGTGTCTTGTCCTAGTTTGGGTGTCAGGGTCGTGTCTTAAATTAATTATCGAGGTTGACTTTCAAATCAAAAATTATTTTCCTAAATAGTATCTTTAGTCTAAAAAAAAGAAGAAGATATTTCTAAAAAATATTTTTCATTCACCAACCAACATTAAAAAGTATTTTCCAGAAAATATTTTCTACTCACCAGCCAAACATGAAAAAATAAGTTAAAATCCATTTATTTCCAAGAAAAATTTTTCTAGGAAAACATTTTCCTTCGTACCAAACACAGCCAAAATCATTGTCATATATTGTATTGGTATCATTGATGCTGATAATTTCTCTTGATTGATGCTAAATTAGTATATATATATTGTATTAGTAATATTAAGATTTCTTGTTCAAAAATTACTCATTAGTCAATGATACTATTATAGTATCATTGACTAATGAGTAATTACTAAACAAGAAACCATAATGACACCACAACAATATACATATACTCTTATAATATCATTAACTAATGAACAATTTCTGAACATGAAACTTTAATGATATCACAATAATATACATATGCTCTTATAATATTATTGACTAATGAGTAATTTTTGAATAAGAAGCCATGATGATACCACAACAATATACATATACTCTTATAGTACCATTAACTAATGAGTAATTTCTGAACAAGAAACCTTAATGATACCACAACAATATACATATACTCTTATAGTATCATTGACTAATGAGTAATTTCTGAACAAGAAATCTTAATGGTACCAATACAATATTATATATATATATATATATATATATATTGATTTAGTATTATTTAAGTAAAATTATCCACCTTAATGATATTAATACAATATATGATACTAATTTAGCATCAGTTAAGCGAAAATTATCAACTTTAATGAATTGGAGATATGGGCTGTAATTTTTTTTTTTTTTGAGAGAATGTGTATTTCTTGAATTACTTTGAATTGATAGTATGAAGATGTAATTATTTTGAGTTTTATGACCATTTGTTTAGTTTGTCCAATAATAAATATTGTAGGAATGTTGTGTAATTAGATAGTCTCTCCCTTTTTATTTGATAAATTATTTAGGTTGATGATAAGCAACCGAAATGAACACCTTTTGTTATTAAGAACGACTTCGATCAAGTAAAATATATGAAAAATTATAAGAAATGGCCATTTAACTATTTCCACTACCAAAATTTTAGTCAAATTTTCAAAATTACTAAAATTATCCAAAATTTCATCTTCTACTTTCTAGTTCGCCAATATTAATGGCTTCTAATCTTCTTTTTCTTTCTTCCCATTTCTCCATTAATGACTTCTTTTCCTTATTTCTTCCTCCTCCTTAGGGATGACAATGATGCAGGGCGGATGCAGGAGGGTGGGTTTATGCCAATGCTAGCGGGGCAGGTGGGATGTGGGGCAGGTTGAAAAGGATTTTTCGAGAATTAATACGGTGCGGAGTGGGTTGCGGGTATATGTGATTTTATGTGTTTTTAAATTTAATTTTAACTTTTACATGTTATACGAGTGATCGAGCATTATTTGTTAAAAATAATTTCATTAAAGCTACTAAAATATTCAAGATAGTAAAAGAAAATGGTACAATAAAAAATAATACAATTTCTTACATGTTTCCTAGTTGACCTCTAAAAATTAGAATTTTAAGTCACTATCCTATTAAATTAATACTACTTAATGAAAAAAGTGAATTTACTTTTATGAATTTAATTTTTAGTATCAAACTTAACTAGAAAAAAGAAGACATTAGAAAAATTATGTGGAATGGGTTGAAAATGAAAAAAAGTTGTTATGCGGGATGAGGTAGGGTGGGTTGAAAATGAAAAAAGTTGTTATGCTGGGAGGATTAAAAAATTTGCGGGTTAAGATCAATCCACCCCACCCCGCCCCACCCCACCCATTGCTATCCCTACTCCTCCTCCTTCTTCTCCTTCTCCTTCTCCTTCTCCTTCCCCTTCTCCTTCTCCTTCTCCTTCTTCTTCTTCTTCTTCTTCTTCTTTGACTTCGATGTTTTTTCTTTTTTATTTAAAATTTGATGTACCACAAACGTGAATCATTTTGAGTGAATTATATATCAAAAGACTCAAAATATCGAGAGAATTTCATATCTAAAGTTTGATACTATTTAAAAGTGATTTCAAGCTAATCGAGATTGAATAATCAATGTATGCTTCATGTATAGTCAACACATACTTTATATATAATTAAGCTATATTTAATGTTTTGAGTATATCGTCATATATAGATACGCTATATTAAATAGCCAATACTCATTATATACTTTATATGACTTTTAACAAACTATATTATACATATTGTCAATGTATACTTTCAATGATTTTTAATTATATGACTATATTTGTTTTAACCTAATTACTAATTTATTATATATAATTGAAACTATTCCTAAAATATATTTAAAAGACCAAAATAAAACATTACTAGTAAATTAAGTACCATTTTAGTCATTTTCTCAAAAAGTTTCACATAAAGACAAAAGAATTAACTCATATCCTACTCACACCCTTCAGTTACGTAGTGCCAAAAATATTTAAAGAAGCAAAAGACACAATTAGAGGGTTAAGCTCACAATCGTTTCCTTCTTTGTTAAGCTACTTTGCTTCATCAACCTCCGATTTTGTTTGCAGATTCCTACCTGTTGCTAATTTGATGGATTCGTGTAAATTTTTTTTTTACTCACCGGCATTACTTTTTTATCATTTGAACGTTTCTTTGTTTTTGAAAAAAGTGATAAAACTAAACACAATTCTGTTTTGATGAAACTAAGGTTAGGGTTTTTTTGTGTGGAGGAATGCATGCTTTTGCTAATAGATTTACGTATAAGGGAGTTTGGCCATGAAAATTGAGTGAATTTTTTTTAAAAAGGTACTTTTGAGTCTTTGCGAGTGATTTGGAGTGAAAAAGGTGAAAACAACTTTTTTATGTTTTTCAAATTAAGTTATTCATGAATTTTGAAATAAAGGTATGAAATTTGTAGAGAATCATATAACTAGTGGAATGAGTGATGCATATCAGCTTTTATGAAGTTATTTCTTCCCTTTTCTTTTACTTTTGGGTGCTTTTTCTTGAGGAGATGAGTATTAGAATGCCGAAATTTGATACATATGATATGTTGCATGTGACTAGTTGTTAGAATGGATAAGGGTGATGTAGAGATGCTGGACACTGAAATGAATGTCCCTGCTAGTGATGTCCTTTTGTCCAATGAGTCAATGGTTAAGTACGAAAATGATGTTAAGACTGGCAAAAGCAATGCTGAGGACCAGCTTAACTCTAAGAGTCATCCAGAGGCACAAGACAATGTGGTGCTGGAGAACAAAACACCTACTATTGATGATGGAACGGATGATATGGTAAGTGGCTATTTGAAGTTGACTAATGATGAAGTATAGAATATTGATGAAGGAGAAGTGAATTAAATTCACCAGAGTGAGAAAATGATCTATGAGGACCCTCAAATGGAAGCAAACCCTACAGTTGTTACCACTGATGGTGATGCTAGGTCGTGTGAGTTTCCAAAAGTGAAACTTGAAGTTACTGATTCTTCGATTGGAAAAACGCCAAAACCAACTAGTCCAATGTGTCTGATCAATCCTTCAATTGCAAATGCTAGAGAGCATAGTGGGGAAGCATCTGAGAATATTTTTGCAATGGTACATACTCTGATATACCGATCATTCATTTCAAATTTCCCTACTAAAATTGATCAGTCGCTTTTTCAAAATGATCATTCGTTTCAAATTTCAGATAGCTGATTGTGAGGATGATGAAGGCTCCCTTGAGGATCAAGCTGCCTTTATAGGAAAACTAGAAACATTTTACCCGGAGAAGGCGGTGGAATTTAAACTACCTAGGTATTATGGTCATCAACTTAACTGCTTCAAGTGAGTGTATTATGGTTTTATCATTGAGCATTTTTATTTTCATCTTGTTCAAGGTACATATTAAATCTTGCCATGTTCTTCGTGCTAGGTTATGGAGATCTATGATCAGATTAGGTGGCTATGATCGGGTAAGCCTTTTATTCTGCACATGTATTTGATTAGTTCTAATTTATACTACAACATTATAGATTTTACCAAATTGTTGTACAGTCAAATGTGACTAAGTCTTGATCATACTGTAAGGTGAGATTTTACACTATTTGGACTTGGTATAGGTTATTATGTTTTCCTTTTCACGTGTGCTTTGCAATTTTTTTTTTTAAAAAAACTGAATCTGAATTCACTTTTTAAATTTTTCCTGAGGACTTTTTCGCTTTATGTTGGTTCATGTTGTGCAATCGTTTTCTTCTATTCTTTATTCTGTCTTCTCTTCCTTTTTTGTTGCGCTCATATTCCTTGGATCATTTCAATGCTTAATTCTCATGGTATCTTAGTAGCTTTCTCAAGCATTATATTCAATTAATCGATTTACTTTAGTCCAGTTGAATATACTATATAATTTATTTAATTTAGCTGAAAGTACAATCTGATTGGCGTATGGTGGCAAAGCCTAATTTTTTATTGAGTTAATTTAATCCAATTCCAATTATAGTTTGAAGGAATCCTTCTAAAATGAATTGCAGAGTTATCGTACTATATTATTTAATCAAGAACTGCAGAGGTTATTAGCCACTTACCAAAAATTTCCTCAGCTAATCAAAAGCAGTGGGTCAACAATCAACTGCACTAAGTTGAGGAATTGTGTCTGGATTAACCATGATTTTATGTGGTCATTTTTTTTTAAAGGATTTTTGTTGCTTATTCATACAGTGGTGTGTAAAGCATCCCTGGAGGGCTATGTTTCTCTTTCCAAAAATCACAATGTGAACCTTGAGTTGTTAGAGAGGGTATTCTTAATTTATTTATTAATTTATTTTATAGGTTACATCACGTAGCTAGTCTACGGGTCTGATTCTTTTTCGTAGGTCAAAAGAACGTGGAAATATTTTCATGCTAAGTGGAATGAGGATCATGGTATGGAACCTAGGACCTCTCCTTGGTGAACCATGTCACCCAAATCACCTGAATGAAAAGGAGATAAGCTGGCTATATTGTATACTTTTCACAGGTTAAAATTTTAGGAAATAAACAATGTATCTCCGTACTCCATAGTATAATTAAAAAAATCCAAGCGGTGATTGTGTATTTTCTTCTATTACTAGGTTGATTAATTAATGATGCAATATGCTATGAGTCTTTGAGATGAATTTTATGTTATTCCCACATACTTTTGATGGTGTACTATTAAGCCACTTTATCTTTATGGGTAACTGGATCCAAGTTATGGCGGCAAGTGGGAGATTCCTTTAATCCCCCCAAGTGAGCATTTAGTTGGGCCTGGTTATTTCTGTTTTTCTGGCAACTTGATATGAATATTTCTCCTTTAATCATCAAACATCAACTTCCCCAATATATACTATGTAAGGGAGATGTTGTCTATCATTGTTTTACGAATGATGTGCCAAGATTTTGAAGTTTATTTCTGTTGTTTTGGATGTGAAATGTTATGATATATTTTGCGTACATGTGAGAGGAATAAGCTTCTTTGTTGCTAGAACAGTATATCAGAAGGTGGTAGAAGAACAATTGTTCATGAACTGTATAAAACCTTATTACCTACTCCCGTTGTTTCAAATGTTTGTTTGGTTTTGAGTTGACATAGACTTTAAGAAAGTAAATAATTTTTTTGAATCTTGTAGCCTTGGATCAAAACAACATTTGGTCCAGTTATTTTACTTAAAATTAAAAGATTTTTTTAAAATACATAATTATATGAATTAGGGAGAAACTCCATGAAAGGAAACTTAATGATTCATAGAAATTGTTTAGTGGGAAATGTCCGGAAGAAACCCAACGAGTAACATAATCTTGTTATATAGAAAAGAGCAACTATTACCTTTTTATGATGAATCGTATAGTTTTACAATTTCATCAACTAAAAAGGTTATCAAATGAATGGTAATTATTGTAAAGATATGGCACCTGGACGCAATTCAACCCTAGCTCATGAGCAGTGGTTTCCATATAAAGAGTCCAATTTCTCATCCCTCTTCTGATGTGGGATTTCTTAACATTTCCCTGTATGCCCAAACATCAACTAGAGCATGAACTGTTATAAATGGGGACCCAACATCGGTGAACAACAAACTGGATCAGTCTAACTCTAATACCATTAAAGATATGACAGTTGAATCTACGTCAACCTCAAAAGCTAGCTCATGAGTGAAGGTTTGTCCAAGTCCATATAAGGAGTCCAATTTCCCATTCCTTTTCCGATGTGGGACTTTTTGACAATTACAATTGAAATGATCGAAAAGTAAATGTGAGTTAATGTATGCACAAGGTTGAAAATATCATAAAAAAACTTTAAAAAGAAGAGCCCCTTAATTACATAATTTTAAATGGAAATCGAAAATTGAAATTCGTTATAAGATCTATTTATCCTTTTTAGAAGATAGTATGCTGCCACTCGGACTGAGCCGAGATGCATTAGTACTGCTTCCTAAGAGTAGTGTGTCCACCAATTTCACCATAGCGGCCTGTCTTGAACATATAATATCATATGAATAAATAATTGTCGAGATTGAGTAAGCTATTTTAGTTTAGTAATGACTCAAATAGATCAATGATAATAAGAAAGTTGTTCAAATAAGAATTTTAGGTTGAAGGTTCATTTTAGATTTGAGTTTAGATAAACCAAAGATGCGTAGAATGTACCAAAATTTCCTTAATCTTGTTGTCTTGAACATATCATGTGAGTTGTGACACGATGAAATTAAGAATTGCCAAAAAAGGGAAGAGGCATTCTTTTCTTTGAACTTGGTAACATTGGAAGGAGGTATTCTTTTTATAGCAGTGAAAGATTTAAAACTACTAAAATTGAAAATAAGAAGAAAACATGAAGTGCTTTTGCAAAAGTAACAAAATAAATTCCAATATCAAGCTATAAGCTTAGTTGCTTGAACTCTACTTGTGACACATTGAAATTAAGAACTGCCAAAAAAGGGAAGAGGCATTCTTTTCTTTCAACTTGGTAACTTTGGAAAGAGGCATTCTTTATATAGCGGATAGAGTATTAAAACTACTAAAATTGAAAATACAAAGAAAACATGAAGTGCTTTCGCAAAAATAACAACGTAGATTCCAACATCAAACTATAAGCTAAGTTGCTCGGACTCTTCACTTTTGGTGCCACACTCGTGTTGACACGACATGGGTGTGGGATCCTTGTCCAATTTATTCAACCAATTTTGGGTGCTTTGACCAAAATTGATGGGGTAAGTGTGGACAGTTTTAATGATTGTCTGTCTAAGGTGAAATTGAAGAAAATGAAATACCTTTTATCTAGAAATTTCTATGTCACTCCTTTTCCATTAATCTCCTTCTATATTCTCCTCAACTTCTCCCGTAATTTCTCATAATTTAGGTTTTCTAACTCCATTTATATATTTTAATTATTTTTAGGTGAATCCGCGAACCCGTATCCCTACATGGATTCGTATCCCCAAATCTTAAAATTAGATCATGAAGGATCTTACATCTAGATCCGCACACGTATCAGACACCCGCACCGAGTCTGATTAACTTAGGCTGTAAGTGTTAAGAAACATACACCACATTAACAACAAACAACAACATACCCAAGGAATGTTTCATCTTCCTTTCTATTAGGTCTTGGTCAAATATAGAGTACTAGGGATCTTATACACGTATCTAAGTGGTGGAAATTGGTTCTGGAGTTAAGCATACAAGGGCTTGTAGCGTAAAATATCTACACATGCTTCTGAATAGGGAGTCTAGACTTTATGAGATACTGACGGGATGCTTCCTTATGTTAGATATGCTCAATATGAAATGAGTGTCAATGTATGATGTCTCCAATTAGATAAGTAACTTAGAATAAATAATGGGGTTATAGTGAGCAAGATATCTTTTGATGCTCAAATAAGATAAGAATTTACTAGAATAATAATCAATTGAATATATAAGTCAACCCCAATGCCTTCTATCTACTATTATACGAGTTTCTCTAAATGCTTTTTTTGGGGCTCTGATAATATTCTTTCTCAGTACTTGCACTACTTGTCACGCCCCGAGCCTACACCCTGGATGTGACCGGCACTCGAGAACCATTGTTGGCCCCAAGCGAACCCTTGGCCTGACTTACTTACTCAGCGGAAGACTGTACTCAAGATAAACACTTTTAAAACAAGTAAATTGAACTGCTCAAAATATAACTTAGAATGTATTATAACAACATTTATTGCCAAAGTGGCAACTCAAGTCTCAACTTAACTAAAAAGGAAAAATAAAGACTTATGAACTAAGATCACTAACTCTGTGTATGAAGCCTCTAAACTCTGACGAATGTTGGCCCCGATCATCCTGAAATAAGCAAGCAATAAAACAAAACATAACCAAAGGGATCCTCCAGAAAGCAAGGAGGCTCACCAACTGACTCTAAGTGCTCAATAAGATCAACGATGTGTTGGATGTTGATCCTGGCTACCTGCGTCTGCATCATAAGATGATGCAAGCCAACTGGCATCACTACATTGAATGTATGAGTATGCGAGTTGGAAAGCCAAACAATAGATAGACTTGAAAAGATTCTGAAAGAAACACTTACCTGGCTCAACTCAACTCAACTCAACTAAACTAATTTCAATATAAAGCAGTGTAAATAAATGCAGTATAAAGAAAAGCTTTAAAACATGATTTTCAACTCTGTGTATTTAGAAATACAATAATAACTATGTATGTATGCAAAGATACAAGATGAAATCTGTTTGTATATGAAAATATAAATATTTCTGATGTATATAAAAATACAAAGTACTACTGTGGGAGTTTCTCTAACCGACAACCATCACTTAAGAGCTATAGTGATGATACAACGTATTATCTCACGCTGCCAAGGACAATCCAATACCTTGCTGAGGGTATAGAACCTAAATAACTAAGTGGATCCACTAGTTTGCTAAAAAGCAATAAAGGAATCATCTAAAAAGTATGACCCTTTTCTACCCATGGTGGCTACATGGTTTATGGGGGCTGTGAGTTGTCTAAACTCTCCCCCATATCGGTGCTCAATACTACTCCCAAAAGTATAATATTAGCTCTTATATTTAAAAACATACTTCTTTCTGTGATTTAAGATTAGTGCTCAAAAACATAGCTCAAAGGTTATCTTAGAAATCAAAGTTTCCTCTCTTGCTTTATTTAGAAAGCGAGTACTCTTTTATGAAAACTAGCCCTAAGGCTCCTTGGAAATCAAGGTTTACTTTCTTGTTTAAATGCGAAACATTTTAAACCCTTTGGGAATAGATAGCCCTCATATACTTTTGAAGAAATGAAATTCAACTTTACTCTTTACTGAACTCAAAACTTAAGTCTTAAGACAAAGTTAAAACGTTTGCAAAAGACTTTTGGAAAACTTTATGAACTTCTCTTAACTTGACTCTTGACTTCTCTTGACTTGACTCTTAACTATCCTTGAATTGAATTTATGGATTCAAGGATCGTGATTTGTGATAGGAAAGATCTCATGATGTTTAGGAACGAATTTAGATAGTTAAACATGAGAAAAGACCAAAAATCAATATCTGAGGGTGGGTCCGCGACGTGGAGAAGCATTTAAATTTTGGTTTCGAAAATAACTTTTGAGGTAGAATGGTTCATAATGCGAAATGACTTTTCCTAAAACTGGGGACTAGCTCCGCGACGCTGAGGCATTGCCAAATTTCCACCAACAAAATTTCTTCTTCGTTTTCCAGCTCTAAACCCTCTAAACTCCATCAGTTCTTTCCCCAAACAATTAAAATCGATTATATTCTCAAATTACATTAGATTCTACTATAAATCAAACCTAAAATCATGGATTCGTATCAAATAACTCCTCAACGATTTCAACGAATCAAGAATTTAATAGAACATCAACAAACCCATCAAGAACTCAATTTCTAAGCTTTTAAAAACTTAAACTCGCTAAATAAATAATGATTGGCTCGTGGGTGAACTAACCCAACACTATGTGATCTCACATACCTTTTAGGGATCACCCCCAACGAAATCCACAAGCTAATCTCGACGAATCTTGAACGTTCTTCTCCTTTCTCCTCTTTTCTCCTTTCTCCAAGCCCTAGCATGAAATTCACTTTTCTAAAACTGACTAAAATTATACTTTACCCCAATTAATCTCCTAAAAATGAATTAGACTAATTAGGTAGGGAAAAGACTAAACTAATTCGGATTTGGACTTTCCTAACTCCAACAGCCCAACTTCCAACGGGAAGAAGTCACTCATATGAACTCGTAATTGTGCAAACTCAGCGGCGTTGGAAAGATCATTTCAAGATCTTTCCTACCATATCTAGAAGTAGCTCTAAATCATCCTGAGCTAGAACTTATGGCCATTTGATGTTGGCCAAAACTCAACTTTTACTAACTTAAACAAATTTTGAGATTTTCATTATTTCCAAAAATGACTATTTCCAGTTCTTAACTTCTTCCTAGCTATTTCAAATTGTGAGATGTTACAATATCTCCCATTTGGGAACATTCTTCCTCGAGTGAGATTATTCTTACTAGGCTAAGGGTGGTAACATCAAGTTCAAACACCCAACAAGTAAATGCAAACAAACAACATGCTCACTCATAATATAAAGAGTACTAAGAACAAAATTAGTACCTTGGTCTGCACTTTCTCTGAATTCAAAGAGATATGGATATCTCTTCTTCATATCCTTCTCACCTTCCCAAGTAGCTTCCTCAACAAATTGGTTCCTCCAAAGGGCTTTGACTGATGCTACCTCTTTTGTCCTCAACTTGTGAACTTGGCGATCTAGAATCTGAACAGGAATCTCCTCATAAGATAAGCTATCCTTGATCCCAATATTTTCAGTTGGTATGATCAATAAAGGATCTCCCATGCACTTCTTCAATATGAAGATGTGAAACACTGGATGAACCGCGACTAACTCTTGTGGTAGCTCCAACTCATAAGCTATATTGCCAATCCTCTTGGATATTCGATAAGGTCCAATATACCGGGGACTAAGCTTCCCCTTCTTATCAAACCTCATAACACCCTTCATGGGTGAAACTTTTAGATATACCCAATCATCTACTTCGAATTCTAATGCCCTTCACCTAACATCAGTGTAGGATTTCTGACGACTCTGGCTGTTTTCAATCTCTCTTGAATAACTTTCACTTTCTCCATAGCTTGACGAACTAATTCAGGTCCTATCAACCCTACTTCACTAACTTCAAACAATCCAATAATAGATCTGCATTTTCTCCCATAAAGAGCTTCGTAAGGAGCCATCTGGATGCTGGGCTAACAACTATTGTTGTAAGCAAACTTAATGAGATGTAGGTGATCATCCCAATTACCCTTGATATCAATCACACAATCCACCTTGATACCTCAAAACACTATCTCCCCCTTGTTTAGAAGCCATCACTTTTTTCTTATGAACATTTGCCTTTAATTCAAGCAATAAAGGATCTTGGTCTTGCTTATCTTTTACTTCAGACACTAATGATGATTCAACCTCATTGATCACCACTTCTCCTCATTCTGTGGAATCCCTTAGTCGAACTCCGAGTCGTGCAAGTCTATGCATCTCTTTTGTTAAATATTTCTTATTATCCTCAAAATAGGCGGTACTACCCATAGATAACCTGCTCAAGGCATCAACAACAACATTTGCCTTACCTGGGTGATAAAGAATACTCATGTCATAATCCTTGAGTAATTCTAACCACCTCCTATGTTTGAGATTAAGCTCTTTCTAACTAAACACATATTGAAGACTCTTGTGATCAGTGAGCACATCCACATGAACAACATAAAGATAATGATGCTATATTTTCAAAGCAAATACTATGGCAGCCAACTATAGATCATGGGTTGGGTAATTCTTCTCATGAACTTTCAACTGTCTGAAGGCATAAGCTATAACATTTCCATTCTGCATCAACATAAAACCCAAACCAACTCTAGATGCATCACTATAAACAACAAAGCCTTGTGTGCCTTCTGGTAAGGTTAATACTGGGGTAGTAGTCAATCTATTCTTCAATTCTTGAAAGCTTTTCTCACAAGGTTCAGGCCATTGAAACTTCACTGTTTTCTGAGTCAACTTGGTCAAAGGAGATGAAATAGATGAAAATCCCTTTACAAAACTTATATAATATCCAACCAACCCCAAGAACCTCTTAATATCAGTTAGTGATGTGGGTCTAGGCCAATTTTGCATTGCCTAAATTTTTCTAAGTATCAACTTCAATTCCCTCTACAGACACAATGTGGCCTAAGAACGCCACAGACTCAAGCCAAAACTCATACTTAGAGAACTTGACATGTAACTCCTTATCTTTCAAAGTCCGAAGAACTGTTTTGAGATGACTAGCATGATCTTCTTCATTCCGTGAATAGATTAGTATGTCATCAATGAAGACAATAACAAACATATCTAAATAAGGTTTGAAAACTTTATTCATAAGGTCCATGAATGCTGCAGGTGCATTTGCCAAACCGAACAACATGACCATAAACTCATAATGACCATAACAAGTCCTGAATGTTGTCTTTGGAATATCACATTCCCTTACCCTCAACTAATGCTAGCCTGATCTAAGGTCTATCTTTGAGAAACACGAAGCACCCTGAATATGATCGAAAAGATCATCAATTCTCGAAAGAGGATACTTATTCTTGATGGTAACCTTGTTCAACTGACGATAATCTATACACATCCTAAGAGAACCATCTTTCTTTCTTAAAAATGGGATCGGAGTGCCCCAAGGTGAGATACTTGGTCGAATGAAACCTTTCTCTAAAAGATCTTTTAACTGCTCTTTTAACTCTTTCAACTCTGCTAATGCCATGCTATATGGCGTAATAGAGATAGGACGGGTATCAGGAATAGTATCTATACCGAAGTCTATTTCTCTCTAAGGAGGGACTTCGGGAGGATCATCTGGAAAGACTTCTGGAAAATCTTCTACTACTAAAACTGACTGAATAGAAGGTATCTCAACACTAGAGTCATTAACTCGGATAAAGTGATGGGCACACCCCTTAGAAACTAACTTTCTCTCCTTAAGGTACAAAATGAAATGATTCTTAGGCACTGCTGAACTGCTTTTCAACTCTATAACTGGTTCACTGGAAACTGAAACTTGACTACTCGAGTTCTACAATCTATTGATGCATAACAGGCATGAAGTCAGTCTATACCTAGAATGGCATCAAAATCTACCATGTCTAACTCAACTAAATCAGTTATGATACTCTTATGATTGATGGAAATGGGACAATCACGATAGACTCTTTCTACTAGAATAAACTCACCAATAGGTGTAGTAATACTGAAGGGCTTAAGAAGTTGCTCAGGAAAAACATCAAAATTGAAGACTTGGATCATACCAGTGACAACATCTAGTGAATCCTCTTGCTCTCGACGACTAGCGATAGCATAAATATCATTTCCTCCTCCATCTTCCCTCGAAGTAGCTTATCTAGATGCAGCTCTATCTGGTGGAGCAACTGAAGAAAACTAGGCTCTATTGCCCCCATTACCATACTCAATCTACTCTTAGGACACTCTCTCATAAAATGACCATTCTGGCCACACTTGAATCAACTAGTAGAGCCATCACGACACACCGCTGAGTGGCTCTTACCACACTTAGCACATGTAGGAGTCTTAGTACCCCCTTGTGCCTTACTACCTTGCAAATGCGCACGTCTAGCTCTGAAGTTCTGAGAATTCTGACTATTGTACTCACACTTGTTCCTTGGTGCAAGTGCACTAGTAGATGATGAAGCAGGTCCCCTCTACTTATGTGGGAAAAAAGACCGGTTCACATTACTCTTTTGCTGCCCGAATTCATTCCCTGATGTCTTAACTCTCTTATTCTTAAACTCTTCACTATCCCTTAACTTGTTGCACATAGATCATCAGCTTTTCTATGGCTATGTCACCTATTAGCATGGATGCCTTACTTTTCTTACTTGACAGACGAGTCAACCCAACAACGAATAAACTCCTCCTGCTCCTCATGTCACCAACCATCTCTTAGCTCATGGGGAAAGAAACGCCCCACCATCTAAAACAAAGCCAAACTCACAATCGGTTATGAGTAAGCACGAGTAGAAAGAAACTTTATAGAGATTAACTCTATCCCACAAAATGAATATGACAGAAGTGAGATAGTTCCTAAATGTTGAAGTCTCCTAATTATATATGTGGCGCACTTCACACCGATAACTAGGACTATACAGAAACGACTTCATATACTCCCTAGGACTCTTGAACTCTATGCTCTGATACAAAGTTTGTCATGCCTCGAGCCTACACCCTGGATGTGCGGGCACTCGAGAACCATTGTTGGCCCCAAGCAAACCATTGGCCTAGCTTACTTACTCAGCGGAAGACTTTACGCAAGATAAACACTTTTAAAACAAGTAAATTGAACTGCTCAAAATATAACTTAGAATGTATTATAATAACATCCACTGCCAATGTGGCAACTCAAGTCTCAACTTAACTGAAAAAGAAAAAATGAAGACTCATGAACTAACATCACTAACTCTGTCTATGAAGCCTTTAAACTCTGAGGGATATCGGGATAAGACCCCCAATCATCCTAACAACTGAAATAAGCAAGCAATAAAACAAAACATAACCAACGGGGTCCTCCGAAAAGCAATGAGGCACACCAACTGACTCTAAATGCTCAATAAGTCAACGATGTGCTGGATGCTAATCCTAGCTACCTGTGTCTGCATCATAACATGATGCAGGCCAACTGGCATCAGTACATTGAATGTATGAGTATGCGAGTTGGAAAGCCAAACAATAGATAGACTTGAAAAGATTCTGAAAGAAACACTTACCTGGCTCAACTCAACTCAACTAAACTAATTTTAATATAAAGTAGTGTAAATAAATGCAGTATAAACAAAAATTTTAAAACATGATTTTCAACTGTGTATTTAGAAATACAATAATAACTATGTATGTATGCAAAGATACAAGATGAACTCTGTTTTTATATGAAAATACAAATATTTCTGATGTATATAAAAACATAAAGTACTACTGTGGTAGTTTCTCTAACCGACAACCATCACTTAAGAGCTATAGTGATGATGCAGCGTTTTACCTCACGTTGCCAAAAATCGTCCTATACCTTGTTGAAGGTATAGAACCTAACTCACTAAGTGGATCCACTTGTCTATGCTAAAAAGCACTAATGGATTCATCTTAAAAGTATGACCATTTTCTACCCATGGTGGCTACATGGTTTATGGGGGCTGTGAGTTGTCTGAACTCTCCCCTATATCAGTGCTCAATACTACTCCCAAAAATATAATATTAGCTCTTATGTTTAAAAACATACTTCTTTCTGTGATTTGAGATTAGTGATCGAAAACTTAGCTCAAAGGCTATCTTGAAAATCAAAGTTTTCTCTCTTGCTTCATTTAGAAAGCGATTACTCTTTTCTAAAAACTAGCCCGAAGGATCCTTGGAAATCAAGGTTTCCTTTCTTGTTTAAATGCGAAAATATTTTAAACCCTTTGGGAATCCATAGCCCCCATATACTTTTGAAGAAATGAACTTCAACTTTACACTTTACTAAACTAAAAACTTAAGTCTTAAAACAAAGTTAAAATGTTTGCAAAAGACTTTTGGAAAAATTTATGAACTTCTCTTAACTTGACTCTTGAATTCTCTTGACTTAGACTCTTAACATTCCTTGAATTGAATTTATGGATTCAAGGATCGTGATTTGTAATAGGAAAGATCTCATGATATTTAGGAACGAATTTAGATAGTTAAAAATGAGAAAAGACCAAAAATAAATATTTGAGGGTGGGTCCTTGACACGGAGAAGCATTTAAATTTTGGTTTAGAAAATAACTTTTTCAGCAGAATAGTCCGTGACCGCTCCGCGAAACGAAACAACTTTTCTCAATAGTGAGGACTAGCTCCGCGATGCGGAGGCACTGCCAAATTTCGACCGACGAAATTTCTTCTTCGTTTTCCAGCTCTAAATCCTCTAAACTCCATAGGTTCTTTCCCCAAACACTTAGAATCGATTATATGCTCAAAGTACATCAGATTCTACTCAAAATCAAACATAAAATCATAGATTCGGATCAAACAACTCCTCAACGAATCAAGAATTTAATAGAACTTCAACAAACCCATCAAGAACTCAATTTCTAAGCTTTTAAGAACTTAAATTCGCTTAAATAAATCATGATTGGCGCGTGGATGAACTAACCCAACTCTATGTGATCTCACATACCTTTTAGGGATCACCCCCTACGAAATCCACAAGTTAATCTCAACGAATCTTGAACGAATCTTAAACGGTCTTCTCCTTTCTCCTCTTTTCTCCTTTCTCCAAACCCTAACGTGAAATTCACTTTTCTAAAGTGTAATAAAATCAGACTTTACCCCAATTAAACTCCTAAAATTGAACTAGAATAATTATGTAGGGAAAAAACTAAATTACCCTTCCAAAATTCGGATTTGGACTTTCCTAATTCCAACAGCCCAACTTCCAAAGGGCATAACTCACTCATACGAACTTGGAATCGTGCAAACTCAGCGGCGTTGGAAAGATCATTCCAAGATATTTCCTACCATATCTAGAAGTACCTTTAACTTATTCTGAGGTAGAAGTTATGGCCGTTTGAAGTTGGCCAAAACTCAAATTTTCGTAACTTTAACAAATTTCCAGATTTTCTTTATTTCCAAAAATGACTATTTCCAGTTCTTAGCTTCTTCCAATCTATTTCAAATTGTGAGATATTACACTACTATTTCTTGGACATTTTGCAGCTTCTATGAGAAGGTAATAACCTGAAGTTCTCTTCTCTTGATAGTTATTAGCATATTTTGACTACTGTCCACCATGCTGCTAAAATTTGGTATATGGTGAGTTTCTGGGACCTGAATTATGTCGCCTTGTTAGTGGGTAGGTGGTTTACAATGTTATTATTTATGTTGGTTGTATGGAAGGAGAGGGAGAGAGAGTGTTTGAACGGATAGAGGTCCCTGCTTGTATAGATAATTGAATGTCTTTTGTAGAGGACCATATTTTTGTATAGGTTCTCTATTTCTTGGTATACGACTTGTATATTGGATTTTCCTCAATCGTTAAAAAAATATTTAACCTTATCAAAAAACTTGGAGGGTGCTTTGTGAAGTATTAACTTAGAAATTTTTTTACTAACAACCAGTCTTTTGTGGCATATAAAGTCACTTGAATAGTTTGTGCTTGGTTCTTTTCATTTTTATGGTTCTGCTTTTCTTATTTTTTAAACTTTTACACCTTCGATTTTGCATTTGGTTATATCAACAACTCTCCATTGTCCACTTCCCCTTAGCTTTCAACAATTCGAAATGCCAAACTTAGATATATAAGTCAAATAAAGAACATCATCTCTGTGCATCTATGCTTATATGGTGATTTTGAATAGAATTTGTTCTAAAAATTTATTTGTCTCTTACTTTTTGTTTCTGTACATTCTATTATCTCATGATTTCTCTCTATGTTAGTTGCTTCTACAATATGAAAGGATAGGACACAAAACGGAGAGCTTAAACTTCATTTTGCTCCTCCTCCATATTCTTCGGGTGTTGACAATGAGGTGACGATGTGCTTACATTGTTGTTATGTGATGTATCTTCACATCTGTTGTATGTTGTACACATTTTGATTGATATATGGGGAAGCCTATTACCCTAAGTAATTAAAATCATCAACGTATTTTGACTTTGCTCAAGTTCAGATTGCATACTTTTGCTTTCTTTTGGTGAAAACTGTAAAGAGGAATTTGTAAATGAAGCATAATCAATACTCAGTCTCTTACAATACCTATAAGAATTGGATAGGGAGATTTTTTTTTCTCACCTGTAATTACTACAACACTTACTTAATACTAGCTTTGTAAGACGTACTAGAAATGATACTGGTATGTCCCTCCTAAAGGAGGTTACTTGTAGAGGGAGTTGGTGGGTGCACACCTCATAACTGTCTCTTTGTAGTTCAATGCTCCCGCTGGTCGCATTGCTATCAAAGAACTCAATCTCCCAGTCTAAGCCTCTAGTAAAGTGTCTGAAGGGTTGTCAGATTAGACCATCATATTTAAATGTACAATAAAAATTGAATGAAACAAAACAATATTTTATTTAGAAGAAATATTTTGATGAACTTTACTATTCTAATTTGATTATATATTGAAGTTGAGCATTTTGTTGTGAGAAGAACTAAGTTATGAAGTTGGTCTTTACTTCATTTAAATGTCGAATCAACTAATGTATCCTTGTAGTATATGTGTGTATGTGTGTATATATATATATACACACACATACAAAAATAAGAACTATTTAAAGTAATTCTGCAGGGAAGTGGTTACCAAATTTCTGCATCAGAAAAGGTAATAAGAGATTCAGCTGCTCGTTGTAGGCTAGGGTGGCAGGAGCAACACCTTCTTTGTTATGGTGAGGTTACTGAGCCAATTGTAAACGTCTGTTGCTGAATCTTTGTAGAGGTCTTTGGGCATTGATTTTCTTAAGTTTGATCCTGTCTATTGCCATGTACAAGTAATTTTGGTGTTTTCATCTTTTATAGGACAAGAATGCCAACAATACGCCAAAGCATGCAAAGAGCCTCAAAAATACTGGTAAAATTGTTCGTTAATTCTTTGCCAACTTAAATTGTTCATATATCTCTATCATTGAGTTGTTTTCTCCTCACCATTTCCCAATATGAAGTCTGGCACTCTCCAAAACATTGGCCTTTAGTGGATGTTAGTTAACACTGTAACTATATCAGGATCATCATTCGAGAACTTTTGTTTTTGTTTAAACTCATACTCTATCAAAATGGAATAGTGACAGTAGCAGAACTTCTTGTTGTATTCAGGTTCTCTTAAGCACCAGGGACAAAATGAAGTGGAGCACCGAGTGAAAGCTTTAGAAACTAAAACATCTAAGCAGTAAGTCATACTTTATCTTGATCCTTTCTTCTAATGTTTTTATCTCTCAAGTCAATCCTAAGTTATTTTGATGAAATCTAGAATGTTTCATTACAAATGCTAGTGGTACTTCATATATTGTGAACTCTATCAATTGAAATTGCATTTTCTTGTTTAATCTTAATAAGTTATTTCGTCGCATGCTGAATAGGTGATAGGTCTTTGAATTACATTCAATTTCAATTTCAATGGAAGGCTATACTAATTAGTAGGGATTAATTTTAAATCATGTTAGTATGTCCACTTTAGCTCTGATGCTCTCTAGAAGTCTATTAGTCTTGTTAGACTTACATGTTAATAGAGAATGTAGAGAATTTCTAATGCTAGAGAAACTAAAAATTTATAATATTGGATTATAGAGTTGCAAAGGGATGGGGTAAATCTCGCTCCAGTGTAATAGCCAGCAAACCACTCATGAGAGGTAAAACACACTCGCAAGCCCCATGACAAGTTCAACTGAGAAAGTATGTAGGGAGTTTCGAACCTGGGACCCCCATTTCAGCGATCCCCTGCTCAACTAACTCGGTCACCCTTGTGGGTGTTGTAGAGAAATTATTGTGTAGGTTATCTACTTTTGTATACAATACCACTTATAGTTTGTTTTCTTGGAGAAAGCCGTGTATCAATTTTTTTGGGTTGCATGCTACAGGCAATGAAAATCAACTTCCTTAAAATGGAATCCAACAATACTACATGCATTCTCAAGACCAACTTCATAGTGAACAAACATACTACAGGATAGAAAAAGCTTACTATTTGTTAGAAATTTGAATCGATATCTTGTACACCAGCAGTTTTTATCACCCAAAAGAAAAAGAGTACTTGGAACTTCAATAGTATTTATTTATCTCTCTCATTTTTGGTTCCTTCGTTTCTAATGTAAAGATACATTTCTTTCCATTTGCCAAGTTAGATGTCCAAGTTGTTGATATTGGACCCCCTGCTAATTGGGTGAAAATCAATGTTCGTGAAACAATAAGTTCCTCTTAGAAGTAAAAGAATTAAGAACCTCTAGATTATGAATTCCATTTCTCTCATGTGATTTGTATTGATTTTGTGCAAACAGAATGATTCCTTTGAGGTCTATGCACTTGTGCCTGGGCTTTTATGAGATGAGGTATAACCTTCAACATTCCTTCAAGCCGGACGACCTCGGACAGCTTTTCGTGGAGGCATGATCTGAAAGACACGCGCAAGCACGAGTTAGAAAGAGACTTTTATAGAGATACAATCTATCGCACGAAATGAGTATGAAAGAAATGAGATAGTCCCTAAAATGTTGCAGCCTCATAATTATAGAGGTGGCACACATCATATCGATAATTAGGACTCTACAGACATGGCTTCATAGATTCCCTAGGACTTTTGAACAATGTGCTCTGATATAAAGTTTGTCACTCTTCGAGCCTACACCCCCGACGTGGATGGTACTCGAGAATCATTGTTGGCCCCAAGTAAACCCCTGGCCTGGCTAACTACTCAGCGGAAGGCTTAAAGCATAAAAATAAAAAGATTCAATGCAACTTTAAACAAGTTTCTCAAGATAAACTTAGAATGTTTTAAGGATAAACATTCCACTTAGCCAAAATGGCAACTCAAGTCTTAACATATGAAATAACGATGTAAAGATAAAATTAACTACTAACTGTCTATGAAGCCTCTAAACTAGGAGGGATGTCAAGACAAAGCCCCTGATCAACTTAACATCTAAAAAACTACTAAAGCAATAAATAGGGTATCCTCTGGAAAGCAAGAAGGCTCACCAACTGACTTAGAGATGCTCAACTGGATCAACGAGGCACTGGATACTGACCCTGATTACTTATATCTGCATCATAATAAGGTGCAGGCTAACTGGTACCAGTACATTGAATGTACGAGCATGTGAGGGGAAAACTAAGCATGACATATATAAACTTGAAATGAATCTAGAAGGAACACTTACCTTGGTTTTACTCAACTCAAGAATACTCAATTCAAATGCAAAATAAAACAACAATAAAGGTGCAGTTTATACAAAGTATTTAAACCAGTAAATGACAACTTAGTGTATTGAAAAATACAAGAACAACTCAACTTAAATATGTAATAATATAATACGGTGGGAGTTTCTCTAACTGACAAACATCACTATGAGCTAAAGTGATGATTAACGTCTCGCCCACGCTGATAGAACTGTCCTATACCTTATCTTGATATAGAACGCCTCAACTAAGTGGATCCACTAATCTATGCTAAAAGCACTAAGGAATTAACTAAAAAGTATAATCCTTTCTACCCACGATGGCTACATGGTTTATGGAAACATTGAGTTATTATGAACTCATCCTCATATAGGTGCTCAATACTACTCACAAAAATATACTGACCTCATATGCTTTAAACAAAACTCTTTCTTTGATCTGAGATAATTACTCAAAACTTAGCTTAAAAGCTCTCTTGGAAATCAGTGTTTCCTCTCTTGTTTAAATGTGAAAATATTTAACTCTTGGGAATACTTAGTTCTCATATAACTTTTGAAGAAATGAACGTAACTATTTATTCTTTGTTCAACTCAAAACTCAAGTTTTAAAACAAAGTTAAAACGTTTGTGAAAGACTTTTGGAAAAATCTTTGAAGTTATCTTGACTTGACTTTTAACTTTCCTTGAATTGAATTATGGATTCAAGGCTCATGATCTCATGTTTATGGATGCTTTCATGATGTTTAGACATACCTTAGAGTGTAGAAATCGACTAGAAAACATAGGTACGTTTCTAAGGAACTAGTACGGAAAGAAGTGGGTAAAGGTGGAAGGAATGGCGTCCCTGGAGCTCTAGTATGCGTGGGGTGCCAAAGGGTAAATTTCAGAGTCTGGGTTGGGGTTCTCTGGCTGGCACGGTGCCCTAGAGGCCAAACTTCAAAACCCCCTTTGGGGCGCTCTGAGAGGTGCGGCGCCCCAGCCCCCTCCCCAGAAAATCCCAAATTTTCTTCTTCGTTTTTCAACTCTAAATCCTCTAATTTCACTTGATTCTTTGCCCAAGCACTTAGAATCGACTATATCCTCAATATATCTAAGATTCTACTCAAAATCACGCCTAATCTCATGAAATAAACTCAAGAAACTTCAATAACAAGAACCCACAAGAACTTAAACGAATTTCATCAAGAACTCATAATCTTTTCTTTCAAAAGAACACAATTACGCTGAATTGAATCATGATTGGCGCGTGAACTAACCCAACGCTATGTGATCTCACATACCTCATAGGATTAAATCCTTGACAAAATCTACAACCAAAATCGCACGATCTTGCGAATCTTGAACATTTCTTCTCCTTTCTCCTCTTTTCTCTTTTCTCCAAGCGCGTGAATTTCCAATTGTCTAAACTGATCTAATTCAGATTAGACCTTAATTAAACTCCTAAAATTGGAATAAACTAATCGGATAAGGAAAAGACCAAACTATCCTAATCCGGATTAGACTTTCCTTATCCAAATTGCCCAACTTCAAATGGGCATATCTCACACATATGAACTCGGAATTGACCAAACTTGGCGGCGTTGAAAATATAATTCAAATATATTTCCTACGGTATCTGGAAACACACCTAACTCATTCTGAGATAGGATTTATGGTCACTTGAAGTTGACCCAAAACTCAAACTTAACATAACTTAACCAATTTTCCATATCTTTCATTCTTTCCAAAAATGGCTCTTTCTAATTCTAGCTCTTTCTAGTTTTTTCAAATAGCAAGGTGTTATAGTATGAACATGTAATTATTTTGGACTTTATGACTCATTTATTTTATTTTTCCATTAATAAACATTGTAGGAATGTTGTGTAATTAGATAGTCTCTCCCTTTTTATTTGATAAATTTGTTAGGTTCAAAGTAAACAACCGAATTGAACACCTTTTGCTATTAAGAATCATTTTGACCAAGTAAAATATATTAAAAAATATAAGAAATGACCATTCAACTATTTCCATTACCAAAATTTTCAAAATTATCCAAAACTTCTTGTTCTACCTTTCTAGTTCGCCAATAATGGCTTCTAATATTCTTTTTATTCCTTCCCATTTTGCCATTAATGAATTATTTTCCTTCTTTCTACCTCCTCCTTAGGGATGGCAATGAGGTGGGCGGATGCAGGGTGGGGTGAGTTTAAAGTTATGCGGGGCGGGGCGGGCCAGGTTTAAGATTATGCAAGGTGGGTGGGATGTGAGGCGGGTGAAGTAAGTTTTTTAAAAATTAATGCAGTGCGGAGCGGGTTGTGGGTATATGTGATTTTGTTGTGGGTTCAAACTTAATTTTGACTTTTTACATATTATAAGAGTGATGGAGCATTATTTATTAAGACAATTACATTAAAACTACTAAAATATTCAAGATAGTAAAAGGAAATGGTTCATTAAAAATAATGCAATTTCTTACATGTTTCCCAATTGACCTCTAAAAAATAAAATCTTAAGCCACTATCTGATTAAATTAATACAACTTAATGAAAAATGAATTTATTTTTATGAATTTTACTTTTAGTATCAAACTTAACTAGAAAAAAAATTTAAAAAAATTATGAGGGGCAGGTCTATGTGGGACGGGGTAGGGTGGGTTGAAAATGAAAAAAAAGTTATTATGCGGGCAGAGCGAATTAAAAATTCTACGGTTAAGCTCAACCCACCCTACCCCAGCCCTGCATCGCCCATTACCATCCTACTCCTCCTTCTTCTCTTTCTTCCACATCTTTTTTCCTTTTTCTTTCGGTGTCATTTTCTTCTTCTTCTTCTTCATTGTTTTTTCGTTTTTTATTTAAAATTTTATGTACCACAAACTAGTGGTAAGATTGTTCGTCAATTCTTTGCCAACTTGACTTGTTCATATATCTCTATCATTGAGCTATTTTATCCTCACCATTTCCCAATATGAAATCTGGCACACTCCAAAACTTTGGCCTTTAGTGGCTGTTAGTTAACACTGTAACTATGTTAGGATCATCATCCGAGAACTTTAGTTTTTGTTTTAACGCATACTCAATCAAAAAGGAATAGTGATCGCAGCAGAACTTCTTGTTGTATTCAGGTCTCTTAAGCACCATGGGAAAAAATGAAATTGAGCACCCAATGAAAGCTCCACAAACTTAAACATCTAAGCAGTATGTCGTACTTTATCTTGATCCTTTCTTCTAATGTTTTTATCTCTCAAGTCAATCTTAAGTTATTTTGATGAAATCAAGAATGTTTCATTACAAATGCTAGTGGTACCTCATATATTCTGAACTCCATCATTTGAAATTGCATTTTTTTGTTTAATCTTAATATGTTCTTTCATCACCTGCTGGATAGGTGATAGGTCTTTGAATTGCATTCAATTTCAACTCACCATAGGGCACAATGGAAGGCTATACTAATTAGTTGGGATTAAGTTTTACTCATGTTAGTAAGTATCTTTACTTTAGCTCTGATGCTCTCTAGTAGTCTATTAGTCTTGTTAGACTTACATGTTAATGAAGAATGTAGAGAATTTCTAATGCTAGAGAAACAAAAAACTTTATAATATTGGATTCTTGACGTTGCAAAGGGCCGGGGTAAATCTCGCTCCAGTGTAATTGCCAGCAAACCACACATGAGAGGTAAACCTCTTTCGCAAGCCCCATGACGAGCTCGACTGAGAAAGTATGCAGGGAGTTTAGAACTGGGACCCCCATATGGGAGATCCCCTACTCAACTAACTCGGTCACCCTTGTGAGTGTTGTAGAGAAATTATTGCGTAGGTTATCCACTTTTGTATACAATGCCACTTATTGTTTGTTTTCTTGGAGCAAGCGGTGTATCAATATTTTTGGATTTCATGCTACAGGCAATGAAAATCAACTTCCTTAAAATGGAATCCTACAATCATTGGGATTAGGAACCGTCGGGCTGAGGACATCATCATGCATTCTCTAACTTTTGATCTCTCTAGTTTATTATTCTCTTCTCAAGACCAACTTCATAGTGAATAGGCTTACACAAGATAGAAAAAGCTTACTATTGTTAGAAATTTGAATAGATATCTTGTACACCAACAGTTTTTATCAACCAAAAGAAAAAGAGTACTAGGAACTTCGATAGTATTTCTCTATCTCTCTCTGTTTTTGGTTCCTTTGTTTCTGATGTAAAGATAAATTGCTTTCCATATGCCAGGTTGGATGTCCAAGTTATTGATGTTGGAACCCCTGCTGATTTGGGAAAATCAATGTTCGTGAAACAATAAGTTCCTCTCAGAAGTAAAAGAATTAAGAACCTCTAGATTATGCATTCCATTTCTCTCATGTGATTTGTATTGATTTTATGAAAACAAAATGATTCCTTTGAGGTCTATGCACTGGTGCCTGGGCTTTTACGAGATAAGGTATTATACGAATCGTGCTACTTGTTTCCATGAAGTGCATTCAATTTGTTTTCTTATGTGTACTCTCATGACTTGTTGATGTGTTTGTATTATTGCTTGGAATCATTGAGTTTCTCTTTTTTGCAACTGGTGTTTGGGTTAAGGTTAAGTTTTCAATGTTAGCTTCATCTCATTGAAAGGACAAAACAACCTTCTAATAGATGGTGTTAATATTTTATTTTTTATAAGTTTATTATGTAACCTTTATATAAAAGATATGTATCTCCAAAAACTCTTGTGTTTATATTTTATTTTTTATTTTTGCATTGTTGGAAATTTTGATGGCGACTTAAATAATCTGCTAGCTTTTGCAAACTTGTATTTTACTATTTTAGTGAGTCATTTCAGTTATACTGTAAAATGTTTCCGCAAAGGTAATGATTTAGCATCATAAGACCACAAGAGATTAGATGAATAATTGTTTCAACTTGTGTTTCTTTTGCCTTTTGTTTTTGTCATTTTGCACCATCTTAGAGCTCTAATGCCCTTATTTCTTGGTAAACATAGGAACGGGTTCAAGATGCTACTAAACACGGATTGCAGACTCCCTAGGATACAACGTTGCTCTAATACCAAGTTTGTTACGCCCGAAACTCAACCGGCGCAACTGGCTTCTAATGCCAAAACACAGGCTCGAGCCGACCCTGCTAAACCAGTTGCTACTAGCGCATAACAGACACGCAATCAAGAAAACAAACTAGTATATCCCGACTTAAAACTAAGCTATCGATCGGTAAGACACCTGTCAACATATATATAAAAGAAACAGCTACTCCCAAGAATTCATATAAAGAAATAGCCAACTAGCACATAAGTTCTGACTGGACCGTCGAGGCCACCATTATATATATACAAAATCAAGAAGCAGGTATATATCAAGACAATACATCAAACAACTCACAAACTTCAGCAAATCAACAAAACTAAGCCAGCATGACCATAACATAGTTGTACACCCCACACACTAGTCTGCAAGCTTCAAAGAGTAGTAAAGATTGGCGGGACAGGGCCCCAGCCTACCCATAAAAATATACATAACAAAAACTAAAAAACCTCCAAACTTTGACAGCTCCGAAAGAAAGGGGCTAGCCAATCGAAAAAAGTCAATCCTGCTACTGAGGAGGTCTACTCGATCGTCTATCAGGACCTGCATGCATGAATGCAGCACCCCCAAGCAATTGGGCGTCAGTACAAAATAATGTACAGAGTATGAAAGACTGTACACTAAATGAGCAAGTATCATAATATACCTAAAGCAATCAGGTAAGGAAATCAAATTTAGATAAGTATGACAACCCATTACTGAATCTAATAAAATATAATAATGATCAAGCATCAACCTAACCAAGCCCCCATAAGCCCGGTAGATACAAACAACATACCACCTAGTTCGGCCCCCATTAGCCTAGAAGGTGCTTAATCAATCTACATAACCTTATCAGTAGCCCTTGTCTTTGTACGAAGTCACATAGCCCTTTTTGGTAATGATATAGCCCCGTAGGCAATGCATAGCCCTCTTAGGCAACATCATAGCTCTGTGGGCTGTACGTAGCCATCTTTTGCATCACATAGCCTTGTGGGCAATACATTGTCCTCTTTGGCGTCAAAATAGCCCCGTAAGCAACACATAACACTCTTTGGCATCAATATAGCCTCGTGGCCAACACATAGCCCTCTTTGGCAATAAAATAGTCCTATTAGACAACATCATAGCCCCATAGGCAGTTCATAGCTCAACAGCTAACCACAATAGCTCCAAGGGCGACAACAAACAATTAAATAGGCTGAAGGCGAGCAATTTACCTATAAACAATATATATGAATAATGTCCAAGTCGTTCTTAACTTAGGGCTGATCTGAACAGATTCGGAGTCCCTAAAATGAGGGTTTGTAACCACTCAATCAGCCAACCACTCACAATTACATCTACAACATAACTAACATTAGCTACCCTATTATATCACTCCCAAGCTCTAAGGAAACATGTCAAACGAAGGGAGTAGCCTTAAAATACCTTTTCCTTTATAATTTATTCTGAAAATACCTCTGTCCACACCACTACAACACTAAAGAAAAAGGTAAAATCAATCAGTAAATAAGGATAAAAATTACTACGACAATTCGACAATCGTAAACTATAATTCAAGACCTAAGGTATCCATAAACTTATAAAAGGTGATTCCTACCTTTCTTTAAATGACCAGAACACTTGAATACAATCACTCCACTGGAAAAAAAACCCTGTTGCCACAACCTCTACGGATCTACACCGCTCAATTCACCATGAAAATTATACCAAAACGACGAGCTCGCGACGTAGGGCAAAGATCACCGCTCAGTTCACCGTGAAAATTATACCAAAACGACGAGCTCACGATGTAGGGCAATTTTTGATAAGAGGCCAAGAAGAGATCATGAACACACAAGGATGACTTGAGGAGTATTTCTCTGATTTTCATGGGTTTCTCACAATTTGGAATAAAGAAAAATGAAGAAGATGCTATCTTATTAGCTTTCACCGACTTAGGGGGCCCACCTCACGTGCCTGCTTGCGTAGCCTCGCAAAAACTCGAATATATCTCTATTCTTAAGTCGTATGAATAAACCGTTTGATGCGTTGGAAACTAGACTCATAGACCTTTGATTTAGTGGGTCATGGGCCCCATTACTCATTATAGTTTGGGAGAAAACTTTCGAAATATTTTACCCAAATTTCAAAGAAACTTACGATAACTTTCGCCCACTTTTATTTTGCGACTTACCTTACTTCAAAACTTGAGATACAACCCTTGACCACTTAAAATATGACATACCACATCATTCTTAATTTATTACTCACCCTCTTTGTCTTTCCACCAATAATACGAATTAATTTAGACGTTTAGAAAAGTCGAGGTGTTACAAATATAATATAATATAAAATATAGAGTATATACTAAATTAGTTCTTTTAAGTTGGGATATTATAATAATTTAACATTCAAGGTAGGGGTTCACGCTATATATATATATATATATACACACACACACACACAATATTCTCTGATGTATCAAAATACATGATTGCGAAATTAATTATTATGCAGTATAAAGGACATTTATTTCAAAATTCCTTTAGCATGTTTATATTCAAAATATTCTTGCATTTTGATCATTTTTATCTCGTGGATAGATATAATCAATTTGATAGATCTTAAGCTTATAGATAAATAAGCTTTTTCTAAATGTTTTAGAGATTGATCAAAACTATATATCGTTATACGATGTTTCCATGTTCTTTTTCTTACTAAATGTAAGTAGTATTGAATATGTTTCATTATATATTCATAAATTTTTGTTTCCCTATAGGTACTAGGTATTTTTAATTATATATATATGGAAAAATAGGACTATAATTTGTTTATATAGATAATATGTATGAAATACAGAGTTTTGCGTTTATACCTTTCTCCTGTTTCTTCATTGAATAGTTTCTATCACCACTTCAGCAGTTCTCCTTTCAGGCTATGAACAATTTTTCACCTTCACGACCGCAGCCTACTGGCTACTCTTTTACTGTTTCTCCTTTAGGCAGAAGATCACAACCTTCATTTAAAACTATTCCGAAAATTTAGAGAAGAGAATTATAAAAATCCAACTGTTTATTTCATAATATTATCTATACATACAAACCACATCTATTTTACATAATACTTAGAACCAAAAATACTTTTTCTTGACGAGAGAAGTTTCTACTCACTTCTTGAGGTACCTAACATTTTTCTCTTTAAGGGATGTTTAGGAAAAATGTAGTCTACCTTCTTCGTGAAATTATATCGCCTTTTATAGATATAAGGAAGGACTAATTATTACATTCTTGTTTTGCAGGGACTTCCCTGAAAACTTTGATAATTATTCTTGTTGGCCTTCAATTATCCGATGTTGATGGCCGACAAAATTTTATTTCTTTTTTGACTAAAGAGACAAAAGTTGAGATAAGATAGATTCTTTCCTATCTCCTTCTTCGTGACGTAATTGTTTTTTGCTTTGTCTTTTCTGACTTTCTACATGGTTGCTTTTACAGCTGTCTTCTGCTGGCTGTGACTTTATTCAGGTGCCTCTGAATGTTTATGATTAAGAAACTTGTAAGCAAGCTTTCATGTTTCTTCTGTTGCTTCCAATCTGTGAAGCTCTATGTCAAAAATCTTTTCCTTTAATATTTTTGATTTGGTCTTTCATTTAGTCATCAAGACTCAATCATGATCATGGTCTAAGACTTTGTAATCTTCATTGTAAAAACGTTTGAAAATAAAATATAATGCTTTAATTTCCAAAGCTCGTTTTGTTTGTATCCATTTTTTATTTAGGTGGGGAAATTTTTTGTCAACCCAAGTTGCCTTGTTGAAATCTCTTAATTCTATTTCATTTTGATTTATTTCTATCTTTTTCTGGCTTAATATGATTCCATTTTCTAAACATATAGTAGAAAATTCTTTTAGATGTGTTATATGTTCCTAATATGTTTTAGAACATATTAGTATATCATCTATATAGGCGATTAAAAAAAAAATTTGAAAAATATTTTGTCCATCTTTCTTTGAAAGATATGAGGAGTATTTTTTAATCTGAAAGGCATAACTGGCCATTCGTAGTGTCCATTAAGAGTATTAAAAGTCGATAATGGAATATATTCCTCTGTTAATTTCATTTGTCAAAATCCACTTTTACATTTGAACTTTGAAAAATAGGTTTTTCCTTTTGCAAGGTTTATCAGATTGTTTTTATTTGAGATAAAATATCTATCAAATATACAATTTTTATTTAGCTCTTTATAGTTATTACCATTCGAGTTTTTCCTCTTTTTATCTCAGCGTAATTTCTTACCATAAATGCTGAACTACTATGAGGGCTTCTACTCATCCTAATAAGCTTTAGGTTGATTAATTCATTGAGTTGAATTTTAAATTTATTTTTCTCATCTTCATTGTAGAGCATTGGTTTTACTCTAACGATGATATTTGGATCTTTGAGTATTAAAATGGTTTTTTCTTGATTCCTTTCTCCTTTTTTTTCTAAAGAATTTTTGCCATAAGATTTTTGTAGATTTTTCTTTATCTGTTCTAAATTAAGGCATTTGCAAAAGATTTTCTTTAGATTTTCTAAATACCTTCTCTTGTAAGTTCCATTTTCTATCTCAAGAAGATATGAATTTTGTTTTCTTGGGACTTTAATAGAATGTACGCAAGGAGTTTTAAGACTTATCATATATATAATTTGATGAGAATCTTGAAATTGTTAAAGAAAATCATTACCTAATAATAAATAAGTTTCTAATTTATCATAGAAAAATATTTTATTTATAGAAACAAATTTTTATCTTAAAATTATTTCCACTTTCTCTTTTGACTGTGATAGTCTTTCTTTTACTCTTGTAACACCTATCATAGAGAGATTGTTTTTATTCGCATCCCATTCTTTTATTAAAAAAAAATTTCCTAGACTAGCTTCAAACCCATTATCAATTTGACAACATATTGTTAATTTTGTATCATAGAATGTTAGTTATATGAAAATTGATACCCTGAAAGAAGTTTCTTTGGGCATTTTAGTTTTTTGGTAGGAAACAAATTTTATTTTTATAACTAATTTATATTCCATTTTTTCCTATACAGTAGTCATTAAGACTATTAAGGAACATATTTCCTAGGATAGGTTGTGATCACTTTCATAATTTGTAACATAATAAGAAACTGTTATTCTTATTGTATCTAACTGTATAGGTAGGCCTACCATATTTATACAGGTAAAATTATTTCCTTCAAAGGTTTTATAGATGTAAGGGGTACCTTCATATATGGATAATTCATCCAATGTAACATCTTTGATATGATTTACCGTAGCACCAGTTTGTATCAAGATTTCTTTTTTTTTTTTCATTCAACTCCATTAAAAATTCTTCCTGAAATTCTAGTAATGTTAGTAATTTCAAGAATTCTTTAAAAATATCTATTGAAAATACTTTTTCTTATAGAATTTCTTCCATATTCTAAAGAAAGTCTTGGATTATTGATAGGACTTCCAATTTCTTTTGTCTTTCCAAAATTGATTTCATATTCCTCTGGAATAATGGCCCATTGAATTTTTGCTTCAACTATTCTTGCAATTTATGTGTATTCTTGATTTATTTCGATCATATTTTTGTTTTTATAAATATTTCCATAATTGAATTTTGTAATAGTATACAAAGTTTGGTAATATATACTCATAATATGATTACCTGATTTGAATAAGTCATTTCTTTTGACCTGAAAATGCAAGTTTAATGCATCATTAAAGTTTGTGTCTTTTAGTGAAATACGGTAATTTGGATAATATGTAAATAGGAATTTGGTTTAGGATAAGTTACCTTCAACTATACCAAAATTTCCTTTTCTAACTTTAATGAATCTTTCATCAAAAAGATTTATTACAATAGGACAATAAATTCTTTCTTTAAACGTTGATTTAACTAAAATTTGAATACCATCGAACATAATTCATTTTCTTCCTTTTTCTTTCAGAATTTTTCTTAAGATTTGTTCGATCATTGATTTTGTCAAAAGATTTAACTTATGATTTTCCTTAGTATGGGTAATTTCTATTACCTTTTCTATTTCTTGATATTCATAATATGAAATTTTATTTCATGCAAGCATATTTTGCATTCTACTGAATATGTTATCTTTAGTTTTTAATTTAAAGTGTAATCCTTGAATTTTCTTTAGTAATTCTCCATCGAATGTTGCCTTTAGGGCATATCCACTCTGATCTTCTTCAGTCTCAATTACTTGTACTGAATTATCTACTTCTTTTTGTATTTTTTTATCCATCTATTTAGAATTGTCTGAACTAGTTGAAAATCCTTCATATAATTCTTCATAGAATTCATTACTTTTTAGTGATGTTATATATTATAAATCTGAATCAATTTCTAATCTGTCTATTTTTTATATTTTTACATGTTTTTTATTACATTCGTAGCTTTTACGACCTTCTTCGCCACAGTTGTACTATTTACATTTTTCTATTGTTTGTTTAAATTTTTTTTTTTATAATACCTTTTTTTAGGTATATTATTTTTCTTGAAAATATTTTTTATTTTTATTAAGTTTTTCTTAAGTTTTTTTATTTTCTTATATGATCTATCGTTGCATCCCCATTGAGTTGTTGCATTAGTATCTAGGCAATTGATTTGTGTATTAATTCTTTTGGTCTTTCTTTGTACATTATGTGTCATACATAATTGTTCAAGTCTATTATTTAAGAAAGATATTCTTTGTCCAAGAGATTCTCCCTCTTTATTTTCCTTTTTATATTCTTCTCTGAAATATTTAGCCCAGAAGCCTGATAATCTTTTATAATATTTTTCAAGATATGGCAACATTTTCTTACTACTATCAAATATTTTATAATAATATTTTTCGAATTCGCAAGTGTATTCTTGAATATAGCTCATTTTGCATATTTGTAATTTTTCTAATTGCTATTTTTTCTCTATTTAGAGAAGAGTTTCATTCTCCACCTAGAAACTCATTTCCTATGAATTGTACAAGGTTTTTTATTCCTTCTTGAAGGGAATTTTTTAAACCTTCTATTGTACTATTTTTAATGATTCCTTATGCATCATTTGATAATCCTATATACCAATTACTAACTTTTTCAGTGAAAATATTTATCATAATGATATATTTTTCTTCTTCTGCATAATTTATTCCTTTTCCTAGCATGAAGAAAAGAAATATATTTTATGCTCATAAATTTAGATCTAAATTTGATTCTCTTTTACAATCTAGATTTAAAAATTGAGTTGTTCCTCCATCTTCTGTTGGAAGTCTATTTGACATATATTTAGATTTATTATTATGATATTGACTCATAAAATCTTTATTTCGTTTTGTTTTGAAAGCAAATTTTTGCTCAGAATTATATTATGGTTCTTGTTCTTCTTTTAAGGTATGTGATTCTTCCCCTTTAATAAAGTTTTCTTGGAATCCACCTATATCACATTTTTCATAGAAATTTTTAATTTTTGATCTGAAAGATCAAGATCTTCTAATGCATAAACTAATTCATTCATTTCTTTGTTCAAGGTTTTCACCTTTTTCACAATTTTCTTCTTCTACTTCTTCTACTTTCTTTCTACTAGATTATTGTAGTTTTTGAATTTTTTTTTTTTTTAAAGAATTCTTCGATGAGTTTTTCATCTAAACTTTCTTTTTTATATGAACCTTTACTGACAAATTTTTCTGCTAAGAGTTCATTTTAATATTTTTGACTTACTTTTTTATTAATTTTTTCTATTATATTTGCAATTCTTCCGGGAATATTTTCTTTAATTGTTTTAATTTCTAATTCTATCAATTTTAACCTAGAGCTATTTGTTTATGACTTTCTAATAAGTTATTTAGTATATCAATAGTTTTTTTTAAGCTCATTTTGATAATGTTTTTATTCTAATAGATAATAATCAGACCTACAGATATCCATATTGTTTGACACAATTTCTTCATAATTATGTATTATGAATTTCATTTGAATCTCTACTTCAAATTTTTTTATGAACTATTTTTTGAATAATTTTTTCTTTCAAATCCTTATTTAAGTAATGAATTATCTTTAGTATAGTTACTAAGTTTTTTCTTGTAGATACCATAAAGGGCTTATAGGTTCAGCTCTATACCAATATGTCTCTGATGTATCGAAATACATGATTGCGATCAACTACTAAGAAAATACCCCCCCCCCCTCCCTTTTCTCACTCTGTCATTGCATCATTGAACGATTTGAGATAAATTATTTGAATCAAAGGTTTTTTGATAATTACTTTTTTTTTGTTTCTATGAGGTAGGGATAGTCTGCTTACACGAAATATGTTATTGTTATTGTTGATGAGTTTTATCTTAAAAAACAATCACCTTGAACTTATTGAAAAATTATTAGTCCAGACTTACTATTTATTGTAAATTTAGTGACTTCTTATTTTATTTGTTATTTTTTACATGTCAAGAAAAAACTATTTTTTTCATACATAATATACTTCACACTATGTACGTTCATTTGCGAAATAAAGTTGCACAATTACATTCTTGGGCTTGCTAATAAGAGAGACAAAATCAATCAAACCATTTATGTTGATGTTCATGTCAATTGTCCAATTATTTTATTAATACAATAAATTGTGCTATAATAGGACAAAATTTATTTTTAACTATTGAAGTTTACAGTACATACTTTATTTGGGTATAAACTAAAAGATGAAAAAGCTAACATTAAAATCAGAATAAAGCAAAATTCAAAGTTTGTTTTATTCCTCCATTCACTTAATTAATTTATGCAATTACTGTGATAATTATTTTTGAGTACTCTCCTTTTTTCTTTTTTTATTTATCCAATTTTGATATTTTGTTTATTCTTTTTAATTCATTATTTTTGACAAATAAAAAAAGGCAATATTTTCAAATCTATTATACCCTCAATTTATTTAGAGAGTTAATGTTTTTGGAAAAAGTAGAAAATCTTTTAATGAGTAAATTGATTTGAAATTCTATCAATTAATAGGGGTAAAATGATAAACTCACTATGTCGATTATTATTTTCTTAATAATAGTGTCAAGTCAAAATTCAACAAGTAAATATGGGTAGCGGGTGAATCAAATAAGGAAAAATAACTCAAATTTATCATCAAATTTAATAAAAGGATTATATATATCATCCGTTAAAGTTTGACTCATCTATGTCATTTTTGTATGAGAGAAGAATCATACATGTCATTATTTGTTAACGAAAAACAATTTCAATTTTGCAAAACCATTTCTATGCATGATCAATTATTATTCAGTCGCGCCATCAAATTAAATCATTTTAAAGGAAGGAATCAAATATGCCATCAAACTTTGAGAAAAGACTCATTTTGTGTTATCGTTAAGAGTTTGACTCATCTATTATCATTTCATTTAACAAAAGATTGCACAGATGAGCCTTTTCTCAAACAGAAATGACATAAATGAGTCAAACTTTTAATGGATGACATAAATGAACATTTTCTCAAAATTTGATTTTTCCACATGTCATGTTTACAAGATTAAAGAACATTTTTTTTATTTTCTTATATTATGTATAAAATGGCACAAACAAATTAAAATAGAGAGGGAGTAAATAATATATTTCACAGTATTTTGCTGCTTTGGCGGGGCCGCTGTGGCAGGTTGGTGGCCGCTTTGGCGGGCCAGACGCGACTTAATGTCGTTAATAAACCCCTAAACGACTCTATTGTACTTTTAGATTTTTAGAACTAAAGAATGAACCCCAGATGACTCCTACTCATTTTCACCATACTTGAGGCTAACCAGTAAGTTTTTTACTCCTCGAATTCGTTTTTTGATCCGTAGAACGTAATATAATGGGTGAATATTGATGAGGAAAGGTTTTGTTATAGATTCTATGGTGGAAACAACCCTAAGTTGGATTATTGGGATCATGGGTTTGATTTAGGGTTCATAGAATTGTTAGTAATCTGGATAATTAATGATTGTTTATTGATTCCCGTATTATATTAATTGTTTGTAGATCAAGAACAAACGAAACGAATCCGAAAAGGGAAGAATCAAGTTTCTTAGGGTTTCAAGCTTGTTTCGAGGTAGGTGATTATTGTGATTTTATGATTGTGTGATGTATGTTTGTTATTGCTTCATTATGATACCTGTACATGCATGAATGTTGCAATGTTGATCATACTTGTTGTAAATGAGGTAGATGAATGATGATTGCCATGAAATCATGACTTAAATGTATGATCTTGATGATATACTTGTGATTGTGATTTTGGTGTGTGAATGGGATCGATTGCCACGTTCCGGCATAAAAATGAGATTGGTTGTCATGTTCCGGCATAAATATGGAATTGATTGCCACGTTTCAACATACTAACTATTTGGGTTTGGGTTCCATGAGAGGACCAATGATGTGACATAAAATGTGAAATTGATTATTGTCCGCAAATGTTGATAATGTTGTTTATGTTGATATATATGCATGTGATTATAGTATTGTTTGACGTGTTTATGTTGCACTAGTGGGATAGTCGTGTGATTCTATCAGTACACTGTGGTTGTGTACTGATTCTGCACTTACTCTTATTTTTGTTGAGTACAGGACATCTTCAAGCGGCTACTGACAGACCTCACTTAGAAGATTAGTTATCATCGCTTCGAATTCAAGGGGGAGCCAATTCTTTCGAGCTACCATGAGATTCTCTTTCATCTGTGTTCACCATTTCCTGACTTAGACATTTGTTTTAGTTAGTTGATTCGTTTATTAGTATGGGGTTATATCCCTTCTTGTTTAGACTTGATTCATTGTTAGATGTTTTGGTACATTGACTTTCAGATTCTAGGTTATTTCTTCCGTATTTGTTTAGTTCTTGTCAGACATTTGTTGGAGTTTATGGAAACTCCCTATTTATTTCCTTAGTGTTTGACTTAAATGCCTTAGTTATTGCTTAATTGGTTGGTTTGGGTTGTTGTAGTGGTTCTCCCACCGAATTATTAATGTTGGTACCAATCATGACAGTCTGGGTCGTGACAAATGTAGAGACAATGATGTTATATTTCATGAAGTTCTTTCTTTGAAAATAATAAAGAAGATAATAATAGTGGATTTGGTTAGCCACATGGGGTCCACAGTTAAAATTAAACACATTTTTATTGTTTAGAAACTAATTACTTAGATGCATGTTAGTTTGGTGCGACAAGATACGTCTAGAAACATGTATATCATGATATATGAACTCCAATTTAGGTGTAATTTATTCTAGATCTAATGTACTCAAGTAGATTCACATATATCTAGTATACATAGACAAATATCGCTCACCTCTCTCGCCTCCCTCACATCTCACTCGTCATTCTCTATCTCGCTCGCATATCGGTATCCTAATTATATGCGAATCACACCAAATACATGTATTTATTGTGATTCATATGTATATGAGATATATAGACAAATATCGCTCACCTCCTTCATGTTCTTACTCGCCTCTCTCCCTATTTCAGTATATTGGTAGCAAAAAATGTGTATCTAGGTGTATCTACTTGAAATGTGATATGAAATTATTAATTTGTGAGATAAAATAAAATTATTATAAAATATAGAGACAATTAATAAAGGGAAAACTAAGCAAATACCCCATACAAACAAAATAATTACAAACATATACCCCACTAAATAATTACACTATATACTCCCCCCCCCCCCCCACCCACCAACCAAAATATGGAGGAAAACATTTTTTGGAAAATGTTTTTCAATTTTCCCATGTTTGGTTGGCTTAAATGTTTGGAAAATATTTTTCAAATCAACTCATTTTTTTCAAATTTAAGGAAAATGACTTCCCTTCCAAAATTGAGTATAACATTTTCCAAAATTCTACTTCATCCTTTAATTTTTTTTTCTTACATAACCCATACCCGGTACCCAAACCTCCCCATTCAAAAATAAATTTAAAAAATTTAAATTTTCTTATTTTTTAAATTTCAAATATATTTTTATCTCTATCGCCAACCAACCCCCCCCCCCCCTCCTCCTTTTAAACAAAAAGATAAAAAAATTAAAAATTATTTTTGAAAAATGTTTCAAATTTAAGTTTTTTTTAACCTTATCCAACCCTACTCCCTCCTCCTCCTCCTCCTCCTCCTTCACATTTGAATAATACAGTTTGCATTAAAGGTGCTTCACGATATTCCACTTGTATAATCTTTTTTATCCGTCCAAAATAATCACCAAAAATTGAATTCGAGATACAAACTTCACTATTCATTGTTGATTTTGCACTACCATGACATTCAATGTGAAATTTGTATCCATTAAAAAAATAAACAGAATGACATGTAGCTTTTATTAATGGTCCATGGGGCAAGACTATGCAAGAACTCATTCTCAATGGGATTGCATTGGACCTATTTTTAAAAAAATTGTAAAACTTAGTAAATTTCAAAAGTCAACTTTAGTACATCACTATATAAAAGATAATAATTTTTGAAATCTTACAAATTCCTTGAACCAGGTAGAAAAATGTGTTTCAAGGCTCTCATTTATTTGATCCTGAGATAGATTCGGAAATAATTCTTGCAAATGTTGAATGAGCATACTTCATTGCAATAAAATTAGTTAAATTGAAACGAAATGATATAAGGATATATTTATATTATTAAGCAAATATAACTAAGTTTTGCTACCTCACAAATGGCTCAACCTCCTCACAATTTAGTAAGATATAAGTTTGGGCAGCCTTGATTTCTTCAAGGGACCCTTTTTTTCTTCTCCCCATAGTCGACCTGGATGGGAGAATATTGACAAATTTCCTTCAAGTTCATTCATAACACCACAATCATTAGGGTCCATATTATGATTACGTCATGACACGTGGTTCAAAAAAATGAGAAAACAGTTGTGTTGACTCTGTCATTAAGTACGCTTCACAAATGGAACGCTCAACACTAGCTTTATTCCCAAATCATTCTTTTAAGAGTTCCCAGATACCTAAATAGATAAAATGGTTGGACCATAACATTAGAATAGGAATGTATGACATAATAGTCACAAACTTGACATAAAATTTCACATTTACCTTTCAAAAGGATATATCCATCGATATTGCACAGGTCCAACTATCCTTGCTTCATATGAAAGGTGAATAGGAAGATGTTCCATTGAGTCAAAAAATCTAGGAGGAAATATATGTTCCAACTTACACAAAATTTGTGGGATGTCTTTTTCTAATCTCTCCATGTCATCGACTCGTAGAGTGGTTGAAGTGAGATCTTTAAAAAATAAACTCAATTTTGTAAGTGTCTGCCACACATTACTTGGAAGTAGCTCACGAAAAGCAATAGGCATTAGTCGTTGCATGAACACGTGGCAATCGTGACTTTTCATGCCAAAAAATCTTTTCGCATGTGTGTCTGGACATCTACCCAAATTCGAAACATACCCATCTGGAAACTTTAAGCCTTTCACCCAATTGAACAAGATAGCTCTTGCTTCCTTGTCTATTGTATATATAGCTTTGGGGTATTTTCCATTACTATCCTTTGCTAATTGGGGTCAATCACAATAATCCATCATATCTTGACGTGATTGTGAATTGTCTTTGGTTTTATCATCAAAATGAAGAAATGTGTTAAACACATTATCAAAGACATTTTTTTCAATATGCATGACATCAAGATTATGTCAAATGACGTTAGAACTCCAATAAGGCAAATCCCAAAAGATGCTTTACTTTTTCCATCCACAAGACTTACATATTCTTCGATTAAATTCTTCTGCATCTAACTTTGCTACTTTTCTTATGCACAAAAAAGAAATTTGGTTCAATAGTTCTTCTTCATATCCATCCTCAGAGTCCGATGGATGCTGCATTACTCCATCCTCTTTTACATGCTCATGATGTCATCTCATGTTGGAATCTATAGCATTAGATGCATATAATCTTTGCAATCTAGAAATCAAAAGAAAATAATACATTATCTTGTAAGGAACCAATTTTCTCTTACAAGAGACAACACGATGCTTGTATCTCTCGTGGCCATAGAATGCACAAGATGTAGGGTGTTCATCTTGATCCCAAAACAACATACATCCTGATTCACAACAATCAATCTTTTCAACCGGCAAAACCCAAACTACACACTAGCTTGTTGGTCTGATAACAACTATCAAGCACAATGTTATCTTCAGGTAAGGCATCTTTCAACAGTTGCATCATTTGGTTATAACCTCTCTGTGACATATTGTTCTCCATTTTAATATTTAACATCCGAGAGATAACCGCAAGTTGAGAGAGGGAAGAATCGAAATATAATTTTGCATCAGCTGCCTGTAGCAAATCATATAATTTTTGGGATTCAGTATTTGGATCTTCCTCCATTTAAGGTTCACCAGGATGGGATGACTCGGGTTCAATATTGTCAAAAGATTGACAACTCGATCCCTGTGGAAAGTTGGGACCAACTACATCCAAAACCATTTGTCTATATGGATTATCGTATCCTATTTCAGATTGAACACCACCATGGAAATCTTGACAAGAAGAATTCTCATCGAAGGCATCTTTCACCCCTTGATGCTTCCAAACAAAATAGTTATCAACAAATCCATACTTATAAAGGTGATGTTTAACAATTTCAACATCCATGTATCTAAAATTGTGACATATTTTACATGGACATCTAACTTTATCACCACTCATGTGATTTTGTTGTGATCATGCAAATAGAATAAATTTATCCATACAAGCACAAATTGATTGACCAAATGGTACTCTCATTCATATTCGTTAAATTTAGCCAAAATATGCAGATTGGCAAAACAAAATCAGATTCTAGAGTTGCTCACTAGGCAGGCTAGAAAAAAGCTTATGAGTTTTTCAAACAAAAAAAGAAATGTATTGAAGCATTCTGATTCCAACAATCATATATCATATATATATATATATATATAAAAGAGAACCTTAGGCCCGCCTACGTGGCACCACCACAAACCAAAATTCACTTTTAATTTATTTATTTCCAATATTAGCCTTCCTCTTTCATGAAAAGTTGTGACATTTACAAAAAGTTGCAACTTTAATGAAGAGTTGCGACTTTCGGAAAGAGTTGTGACTTTTACGAAAAGTTGTGACTTTTATGAAAATATGCGACTTTAATAAAGAATTGCGACTTTTATGAAAAGTTGTGACATCTATGAAAGATTGTAACCTTTATGAAGGGTTGCAATTTTTTCAAATAGTTGTAACTTTTTCGATAAGACACAATAAATATTTGTTCACACTACCATTTGTTGTCTATAAATAGAGGGTTTCTTCTTCATCTTCTTCTTCACAATTAAGTATGTGTACTTTACTCATGTTGAGTGGCTCAGTGACACCATTGCTTATGTTACAAATCTTTGTATGTATTTTTACAATCATTAATAATTTATGTTTTGTTATTAAGGATAAATGATAAGATTTAATAATTTTATTTTTCTTTACATTATTAATATTTTATATAAGATAATATAGTGTTAAGTTTCAGTGACTGATAGGTTTTAAGTATTATTTTTTATATTTCGTAATATTAAATTCCCACGCAAAGCGCGGGTAATTTTACTAGTAATTAAATAATTCTAATTCCAATCAACTTACTGAAGCGTTCTAATTCTAGCCAACTTACTAAACCTATCTAAATACAATATGAATCTCACAAAATTGAAGATAAACAAGAGGAATTGAAGCATAACCGTCAACTTATAGTACAAACACAACACTTTCCTGAAAAACTAGAGGAAGAAAAGGAAATTGAAGTCAAATACTACACTTCACCAACAACAAACAGTAGCTCATTACATGAAAAATCTACTAACAACAAGTATTTAGCTAACCAGTTTCAAATGTCTAACACCACGTCCAATTAATAAAGAATTTAGTCTAGAAATGAGACCTATCAGATCAAATGGTAGGGGCAAGGTGAATAAAATCTGAAAAAATATGTTTAAACTTTAAAGCCAACTATAGATAACATGTGAAAGAATAACAAGAACCTTTATTTCAAAAAAGGCAGTTTGTAAGACAATCACATGTCTTTCCATTACAAATAGGACAATTCCTTTAGCAAATAAAACCAGTGAATAAGTTTAGACTCTAGATTGCATTCCTCCAACAAATAAAACAAATGAAGAAGTTAACGTCTAGAATGCATCCTCCAGCAAGAACTAATACCACAAAACACCCACAACAACATAATAAGAATTTTTGTTCACTGGTCTCTTAAAAAAAATCTACCTCGAATAGCTTCAGTATAATGACAACAATCTATTTCCTAGTTAAATTCAATAAAGTAAATACCTTGAGAGTTAAAAATCTTGAGCTAAGAAATGAAGAGCAAGGCTTACTTCGAGCGAATATCAACCAAATGCTGATGATAAGATTACAGTAGTAGTTGTCTGCAACATTTTAACATTAGATTACCTTAGCTATTAACAAGAACAAGGAGCAACAACAATAGAACAAATAACAACTAAACATTTAATATTAATGAGTTGTTGTCTGATGCATTCAACATATACTTTTGAAGCTTCATATAATTTATCATGAGTTTGCATAACTGCATTGAAGTCTTCAGTGACTAGCCAAGATCTTGGACAATTCGTTGTTGATAGTCGTTCCCACATATCTAAATGATAGAACATAGCAACTCATTGTATACCTCTAGTCTATACTTTATAGTGTATAAACTGATTATCTCTCATTGGATAGAAAACTTCAGTGTTTATCAAATATCTAATCTAATATTTTTTATTAGATAGAGAGGCTGTTTTCTTTGACTCTCAGCTCGAGTACATTTCAAGTGAGAAATATAAAAAGAATTGCTTCAGAATATAATAGAATTTCAAAAAAGCCTTGAATTGAATGAAAATCAACCTTAAAAGTAGTCTTCTAAGCAATATAACACTAACAATTTTTATTACAACAAACAAAGAACCAAACAAATATAAACAGAAAATTAAATCAACACCTTTTCTGGGAAAAAAAGCTACTGTAGGGGCAGGGGAGGGAGAGAAAAAAAGGGATACCTTTTAACGGAGAGAATGAGTCATGAGTCGGATGCACAAATAAAGAAAGTTAGCTGTAAAATAAAAACGAATCAGTGTGCAATTTACATCACAAAAGAAAATAAAAGTAAATCAGCATCTAAAACAAAAACGTATCTGTGTGCACAAATAATGCTTGAACCCTAACCACTTTTTTTCCTGAAAACTGAAGTTCTAAAAAACCCCTATTTTCAGTGCACCCAATTTTCTAAAACTCCTATTTTCAGAAAACCCCAACCCCTAATTTCAGTACACCCAAACTTCTAAAGCCCTAATTTCAATAAACCCCAACCTCACTTTGAGCTTAATGAAATGAAAAGAGTTGAGTTACAATCTCACAAAACCCCATTTCAAATACTACACAAAAATCGTTGAATAGTTGATTTTGTTCTTGTTCTATGCAAAAAAATAACGTTCCTCAAAGAAAAATAGAATACTAAACTAAAAAATTGGATTTCGTAACTAATTCATCAAACTAAGAGTACTTACTTGTTAGAAAATATTGACGATTTCTCCAAAAATCTGAAGGTTGAGCTGCTGAAGATAAAGAGAAAAAATGAGTTCAATAAATTGATACCCTTTACGCGGTGAAAAACAATGAGCATGGAAGAAGAAGAAGAGACTTACTCTATCGCAGGTGAAAGAAGAAGAAGAGGCTCACTTCACTTCTCAGATCAGAGCACCATTGGAGAGCCTTTAGAGAGTGAAACTTTCTGGAGACCAAAAATTTAAGCCCTAGAATAAATGGCACGTAAAAGTAATTTAGCAACAGACTTAGCAACGGATTATAAAATTCGTTGCTACCAAATAAATATATTTATTTAGAATAAATTTTAATGATGGATTATTTCGTCACTATATAGTATAAAACTTATAAAAATTTATTTAAAAGTTTAGCGACATAATTTCCGTCACTAATTTCATTGTGAAATATTAATTGAATTTGTGACATCTATTTTGTTGCTAAATTCGTGGGAAAATTAGAGTGCCAAAATTTCGCTCTAATATTTAGTGACGAAATAAATATTCCGTCGCCAATACGTCGCTATGTAATAACTCAAAAAATTATTTTTTATTCCTGCAACGAAATGATTATTCCATTGCAAATTTGTTGCTATTTAGTGACGAAATTTGATTTGTCGCTACAATCCGTCGCTAAAAATAAATGCTGCTTTTTTAGTAGTGGTAATTAGTCGTATCTTAGTAATATTACCTTATAGACAATATTTTTTGTGTATTTTTCTTGTTATCTAACCAGATGTGTTTTGCATATGTATTCCACGCTAAACTGTTTAGATGTCATGTGAAGAGAACAACTACATATTATTTTTTAGAACTAATTTTTGTATATTAATCTTTTATTTTATAAGTTGTAACATAATAGATGGTGTTCTTGTTGTTGGCACTCATATTTGACTTCTCAAATGACTATGTACATAAATCAAACATAGTTATCTTAGTATCCAATAGTTAACTGAGAAATGTTTTCTTTTTTTTTACCAGAAAAACTAAAAACTAAAATTAAAGAATATATTCTATTTGTGAAATCATATATATAATCACATGTTTATCTTACACCCAACAAAGATATAGTTCATCTTCTTATAAACTATTTTCAATTTATTCAACCAAGAATGATTCGTCTAAGGAAAACTAACAACATCGTGTTATCACATATATAGGGGTGGTATAATAATATGAAAATTATTAGTCAAAAGTTAATGCAAGAAAAGATGAAAGATAGAAATAATCAATGTAATAATTATGAAAATTCATAATATTATAACTAATGAATGTTAAAGAGTGAATAACTTTTACAATAGTTAGTAATAACTAAGAGAATTTATAATGTTAGAACTAAACTATTAATGTGCAATAGTTGTATTTCGAATGAATTTTATACTTACATAAATATATAGACTTTTAGTTAATGTTACTATATTTTTTATAGTTATCAAATTTTAATTTAGTGTAGGGACAAAATGAAAATGTTTATTCCATATTACTGAATATAAAATTTATTTTGTAAATGATAAATTTTAAATGATTCATATATATTCACATATTCATATTTGTTGTGAGTTTTTTTTTTTAAAAAAGAACCCAGAACAATTTAAGATAATATATTTTGAAGTTAGAAGATCTTGTTAAATTAATAATACATTTGTGACATATATAATACTTTAATTTAAAATATGGCCTTATTACAAGTTATATGAACTTTAAAATACTGAAATATTAAGAAATAGTAAAAAAAAAAAAAAAAAAAAAAGAGGCAATGTTTATATAGTAATAATTATTTTGAAGAAAACTTCCTAACATTCTAAATCACAAAAGTACCATTGATAAATAGTCATTCTTTTTTCTTGAGCGTCAAAAAAATAATTTTTGACAATTCTCTTACTCTTGAGAAGTTAAATAATTTTCAAAAAAGATATTTAGAAGCATATATTTACAAATTGTTAAAAAAAATTAATAAATTTAGACTACATCATGTTAACTTCATATATTGGAACATTACATACAAATGTATATATTAAACAAAAAAATAATTATTATATCATCAAAATTATTTTTCTCGAGTACTCAAATTTATGGAATTTACCCTTTTAGGATAGAACGATTTACTTCATCAGAATAGCGGTACATCATATTCCGCTAAATTTCGAACTCAATCAATGACAATAAATCACACGAATTTTTTTACAATGCAAGAAGAAGAAGAGTAGAAGATTAAAAAATATTGTGGCTGAAAAATGAGATAAAGTCCCTCTATTTATAGTCAATAAAGGCTAGTATGAACAAGTGTTTCTAGTGTCTTATCTGAAATGTCATGACCTTTCTAGAAGGTACAACCCTTTGGGAAAATCAGAACTTATTGAAAAAGTAACAACTCTTTGGAAAATTCACAACTTATCGAAAAATCACAACCCTTCGAAAAAAGTCACAACTCATCAAAAAAGTCACAACCTAAGTTAGGGATATTATAGTAATTTAACATTCAAGTTAGGAATTCATGTTTTTAAGGTAATATAGTTTTGCGTATGTGTGCGTGTGTATATATATATATATATATATATATATATATATATATATATCATCGCATCATTGAACGGTTTGAGATAAATTATTTGAATCAAAGGGTTTTTGATAATAACTTTTTTTTTGTTTCTATGAGGTAGGGGTAGTCTGCTTACACGGGATATGTTATTGTTATTGTTGGCGAGTTTAATCTTAAAAAACAATCACCTTGAACTTATTGTAAAATTATTAGTTCAGACTTACTATTTATTGAAAATTTAGTGAATTTTTATTTTATGTTATATTATTCGTTCATTTTTATTTATTTATTTATTATATATATATATATATATATATATATATATATATATATATATATATATATATTATTTTGTTTGTTATTTTTTACATGTCAAGAAAAAACTATTTTTTTTTCATATTTACCCTTAATATTGATTATTTTTCTCCGAATTATTTTTTAAAATCTAAAAATACATATATCAACTAATTAATATAAGTATTATGATAAAATACACATATATTAATCATTATTTTTTAAGAAACATACAAAATCTAAAGTGGACAAGTAAAAATAAACAAAAGAAATATTTCAGACAACATTTGCCCTACTTGATATATTATTATTGTTATTATCTAGCGAAAGTTATTGATTCCACCAAATTGTACTTTTGTGAGCGTTGTACGATACTGATTAGATTAAATTTAGACAGATCGAAATAATAATTACTCACCTACCCTGATTTTCCATATTAGTATTCTTCACCTACCTTGAAATTTTGCATTGGCCCATTTCATATTGTATGCATTTAATTCTAAAGTACACTATTGTATGGTTTATATTAATTTGGAGTGAAAAAGGTGAAAATAACTTTTTTATGTTTTTCAAGTTAAGTTATTCATGAATTTTGAAATAAAGGTATGAAATTTGTTGAGAATCATATAACTAGTGTAATGAGTGGTGCATATCAGTTTTTTTTGGAAGTTATTTCTTCCCTTTCCTTTTACTTTTGGGTTCTTTTTCTTAAGGAGATGAGTATTACGATGCCGAAATTTGATACATATGATATGTTGTCTGTGACCAGTTGTTAGAATGGATGAGGGTGATGTAGAGATGTTGGACACTGAAAAGAATATCCGTGCTAGTGATGTCCTTGTGTCCAATGAGTCACCAATCAAGTACGAAAACGGTGTTAAGACTGGCAAAAGCAATGTTGAGGACCAACTCAACTCTAAGATTCAGCCAGAGGCACACGACAATGTGGTGTTGGAGAGCAAAACACCTACTATTGATGTTGGAACAGATGATATGGTAAGTGGCTATATGAAGTTGACTGATGATGAAGTACAAAATATTGATGAAGGAGAAGTCAATAAAGTTCACCAAAGTGAGAAAATCTATGAGGACCCTCAAATGGAAGTAAACCCTACAACTGTTACCACTGATGGTGATGCTAGGTCGTGCGAGTTTCCAAAAGTGAAACTCGAAGTTACTGATTCTTCGATTGGAAAAACGCCAGAACCAGCTACTCAAATGTTTTTGATCAATCCTTCAACTACAAATGCTGGAGAGCATAGTGGGAAAGCATCTGAGAATATTTTTGCAATGGTACATACTCTGATATGCCATTGCAAAATGATCATTCGTTTCAAATGTCCCTATTAAAAATGATCATTCGTTTCAAATTTTAGATGGTTGATTGTGAGGATGATGAAGGCTCCCCTGAGGATCAAGCTGCCTTTTTAGGAAAACTAGCATTTTATCGGGAGAAGGCGATGGAATTTAAACCACCTAGGTTTTATGGTCATCAGCTTAACTAATTAAAGTAAGTGTATCATGGTTTTATCATTGAACCTTTTTATTTTCATCTTGTTCCTGGTACATATTAAATCTGGTCATGTTCTTCGTGCTAGGTTATGGAGATCTGTGATCAGATTAGGTGGCTATGATCGGGTAAGACTTTTATTCTGCACATGTATTTGATCAGTTCTAATTTATACTGCAACATTATAGATCTTACCAGGTTGTTGTACAGTCGATGTGACTGAGTCTTGATTATATTGTAAGGTGAGATTTTATACTATTTGAACTATATATAGGTTATTCTGTTTTCCTTTTCACGTCTGCTTTGCAAATTAACTTTTTTTAAAAAAAACTAATTTACTTTTAAATTTCTCCTGAGGACTTTTTCGCTTAATGTTGGTTCATGTTGTGCAATCCTTTTCTTCTATTCTTTATTCTGGCTTCTCTTACTTTTTTGTTGCGCTCATGTTCCTTGGACCATTTCAATGTTTAATTATCATGGTCTCTTAGTAGCTTTCTCAAGCATTTTCTTCAATTAATCAATCTACTTTAGTCCAGTTAAATATACCATATAATTTATTAAATTTAGCTGAAAGTACAATCTGATTGGCGTATGGGGGCAAGGCCTGATTTTCGATTGAGTTAATTTAGTTCAATTCCAATTATAGTTTGAAGGAATCCTTCTAAAATGAATTGTGGAGATGTTTGACTATATTAATTGAATTAATAAATGCAGAGGATATTAGCCACTTACCCAAAATGTCCTCAGCTAATCAGAAGCAGTGGGTCAACAATCAACTGCACTAAGTCGAGGAATTGTGTCTGGATTAATGTTTCTTGTTCACACAGCCATGTGTAGACCATCCCTGGAGGGCTATGTTTCTCTTTCCAAATATCACAGTGTGAACCTCGACTTGTTAGAGAGGATATTCTTAATTTATTTTTAAGAAATAAGCAATGCAGCTCCGTAGTTTCTAGCATAATTTAAAAAATTCAAGCGGTGGTTTTGTATTTTCTTCTGTTACTAGGTTGGTTAATTAATGATGCAATATGCTATGAGTCTTTGAGATGAATTTTATGTTATTCCCACATATTTTTGATGGTGTACTATTAAGCTACTTTATCTCTATAGGTAACTGGATACAAGTTGTGGGGGCAAGTGGGAGACTCCTTTAATCTCCCCCAACGTGAGCATTCAGTTGGGCCTGGTTATTTCTGTTTTTCTGGCAACTTTATATGAATATTTATCCTTTACTCGTCAAACATCAACTTCCCTTATATATACTATGTAAGGTAGATTTTGTCTGTCATTGTTTTTCTAATGATGTGCCAAGATTTTGAAGTTTATTTCTGTTGTTTTGGATGTGAAATGTTATGATATATTTTGGGTACATGTGAGAAGATTAAGTTGCTTGGTTGCTAGAACAGTATATCAGAAGGTGGTAGAAGAACAATTGTTCATGAACTGTATAAAACCTTAATAACTACTCTCGTTGTTTCAAAAGTTTGTCTGGTTTTGACTTGACATAGATTTTAAGAAAGTAAATAATTTTTTTGAATCTTGTGGCCTTAGATCAATATTGCACTTGGTCCAGTTATTTTACTTAAAATTATAAAAAAAAATTCAAAATACATATTTATATGAATTAGGGAGAAACTCCATGAAAGGAAAATTAATGATTCATATAAATCGCTTAGTGGGAAATGTCCCGAAGAAATCCAACAAGCAACATAATCTTGTTATATAGAAAAGAACAACTATTGCCTTTTTCTGATGAACCGTATAGTTTTACGATTTCATTGACTAAAAAGGTTATAAAATGAATGGTAATTACTTTAAATATGGCACGTGGACGCAACTCAACCCCAACTCATGAGCGGTGGTTTGTCCATTTCCATATGAAGAGTCCAATTTCTCATCTCTCTTTCGATTTGGGATTTCTTAACATTCTCCCGTACGCCCAAACCTCAACTAGAGCGTGAACCGTTATAAATGGGGACCCAACATCGGTGAACAACAAACTGGATGAGTCTAACTCTAATCTATATCTATCTATATTACCTTAAAAGCATGAACTCCTAACTTGAATGCTAAATTACTATAATATCCCTAACTTAGTTTGTGACTTTTATGATGAGTTGTGACTTTCTAGTAAGTTGTGACTTTTTTCAAAGGGTTTTGAGTTTTCGATGAGTTGTGACTTTTCTAAAGAGTTGTTACTTTTCCAAAGAGTTGTGACTTTTCCAAAGAGCTGTAACTTTTTCAATAAGTTGTGACTTTTCCAAAGATTTGTGACTTCTCGAAAAGGTCATGCCTTTTAAGATAAGACACAAAAAATACTTATTTATAATACCCTTTGTTGACTATAAATAGAGGAGTTTCCTCTAATTTTTCAACCACAATTTTTTAATCATCTACTCTTTTTCTTCTTGCATTTAAAAAAAATTGTGTGTTTTATTGTCATTGAGTGAGTTCAAAGTTTAGTGGAATATGAGGTACCACTATTCTGATGAAGTAAATTGTTCTATCTTAAGAGGGTATATTCCTTAACCTCGAGTACTTGAGGAAAATAATTCTGATGATATAATAATCAATTTTTTGCTTAGTATATACATAAGTATGTAATGTTCCAATATATGAAGTTAACATGATGTAGTCTAAATTCATTTATTTATTTATTTTTAATAATTTCTCTTGTGATGTAGATATATTCTTTTAAATATCTTATTCAAAAATTATTAAACTTTTCAAGAGTTAGACAATTTGTCACGGTTTGATTTTTGATGCTCAAGACAAAAGAATGAATTTATTTATCAATGTTACTTATGTGATTTAGATTGTCAGGAAGTTTGCTTCAAAATAGTTACTACTATATAAACATTGCCCTTTTGCTTTACTAATTACTATTTCTTAATATTTAAGTATTTTTCGATGAAGAGAAGTTTGTATGACTTGTAATAATGCAAGTTGAAGTTTATATTAGTTTAATTTTTATTGTAGTCTAAATTCATTTGGTTTTGTTAACAATTTCTCTTGTGATGTAAATATATGTTTCTGAATACTTTTTCCAAAATTATTAAACATCTTGAGAGTTAGAGAATTGTCACGATTTGTTTTTTTGATGCCCAAGACAAAAGAATGACTTTATTTATCAATGTTACTTATGTGAATTAGATAGTTAGAAAATTTTCTTCAAAATAGTTATTACTATATAAACATTGTCCTTTTTTCTACTGATTTACTATTTCTTAATATTTCAGTATTTTCGATGAAGAAAAGTTCATAGGATTTGTAACAACACCAGTTGAAGTTTGTATTAGTTTAATTTTTATTGTGGTCTAAATTCATTTGTTTTTGTTAACAACTTCTCTTGTGATGTAGATATATGTTTCTAAATATCTTTTTTCAAAATTATTAAACGTCTCAAGAGTTAGATAATTGTCATGATTTGTTTTTTTATGCTCAATATAAAAGAATGACTTTATTTGTCAATGTTACTTATGTGAATTAAATTGTCAAGAAGTTTGCTTCAAACTAGTTATTACTATTTAAACAGTGTCCTTTTGTTTTACAAATTTAGTCTTTATTAATATTTCAGTATTTTCGATGAAGAAAAGTTTATATGACTTCTAATAACGCCAATTGAAGTATGTATTCATTTAATTTTATATATCTATATCTATATCTATATTACCCTAAAAGCACGATCTTCTAACTTGAATGTTAAATTACTATAATATCCCTAATTAGGTTGTGACTTATTCTATGAGTTGTGACTTTTCCGTTAAGTTGTGACTTTTTTCAAAGGGTTGTGATTTTTCGATGAGTTGTGACTTTTTCAAATAGTTGTGACATTTCCAAAGAGTTGTGGCTTTTTCAATAAGTTGTGACTTTTCCAAAGAGTTGTGACTTTTTCAATAAGTTGTGACTTTTTCAAACTGTTGTGACTTCTCGAATAGGTCATGATTTTTAAGATAATATACAAAAAATATTTTTTCATACTACCCTTTGTTGACTATAAATATAAGGACTTCCTTTCATTTTCCAACCACAATTTTTTCTAGTCTTCTACTTTTCTTTTTCTTGAATTTTAATTTTTTTTTTTGTGAAATTTATTGTCGTTGAGTGAGTTCGAAGTTTAGCGGAATATGAGGTACCACTATTTTGATGAAGTAAGTCGTTCTATCCTAAGAGGGTATATTCCATAACCTCGAGTACTTGAGAAAAATAATATAATTTTGATGAGATGAGAATCATTTTTTTGCTTAATATATACATTAGTATGTATTGTTCCAATATATGAAGTTAACATGATGTAGTCTATATTTATTTGTTTTTTTAACAATTTCTCTTGTGATGTAGATATATGATTCTGAATATCTTTTTGCAAATTTAGAGAATTGTCACGATTTGTTTTTGGTGCTCAAGACAAAAGGATGACTTTATTTATCAGTGCTACTTATGTGATTTAGACTCTCAGGAAGTTTGCTTCAAAATAGTTATTACTATATAACATTGCCCTTTTGTTTTACTTATTTACTATTTCTTAATATGTAAGTACTTAAGACGAAGAAAAGCTCATATAACTTGTAATAACGTCAGTTGAAGATTGTATTAGTTTAATTTTTATTATTTATTTAACTGCTAATTTTATTAGATAAATATTTTCATTAATGCAAATATTTATTTATATTTGGGTAGGTATTTGTATTTAAATTAAAGTATTATATATGTCACAAATGTATTATCAAGTTAGCAAGATCTTCTAACTTCAAAATGTATTATTTTAAACTATTCCGAGTTCTTTTTTTTTTTTTTTTTATAAAAAAACTCATAACAAATGTGAAAATATGTGAATATATAAAATGTAGTTGTTCTCTTCACATGTTCATATGACATCTAAATAATTTAACGTAGAATACACATGTAAAGCACATCTGGTTAGATGACAACAAAAATACAAAACAAACATTGTTTATAAGGTAATATTAGTGAGATAAGACTAGTTACATGATTGAACCTCATCAAATTGAAATAAATGTATACATAATTGCATTTAACTAATAAAATTTTTTATTGACCATCTTCATAGGTTTTTATGAATAAGAGATATATATGACGATCCACATTGAACATTCACAAAAGAATCTGCATTATTATTTTTTGCTAAACTTATTATTCAAATCTTCGCTAAAATAAGCAATACCATTTACTATAACATATATTTTTGAAATTGGTAATCACATGCAACACACGTGTCAGAAAACTAGTACAATATAAATATATGACACCTGAGTCTACCTCAACATCAAAAGCTAGCTCATGAGGAGAGGTTTTTCCAAGTTCATATAAGGAGTCCAATTTCCCATTCCTCTTCATGTGGGACTTTTTTAAAATTACAATTGAAATGATCGAAAAGGAAATGTTAGTTAATGTGTGCTCAAGGTTGAAAATATCATAAAAAGACTTTAAAAAGAAGAGTCCCTTAATTACATAATTTTGAATGGAAATTGGGAATTGAATTCATTATAAGATCTATTTATCCTTTTTAGAAGATAGTATGTTGCCACTCAGACTCGAGCTGAGATGCATTAGCATTGCTTCCTAAGAGAAGTGTGTCTACCAATTTCACCATAGCAGCCTGTCGTGAACTCATAATAGCATATGAATAAGATTATGCTCAACAACCTTCTTGAACTAAGGTTATTGTGAGGTTACAATTGGCTCAACAACCTTCTTGGACTAATGTTGAGGGAAAGCAAGTTGAGGAAAAGCAAGAAGAACCTCAATTTCAGGAAGTTAGGAAGAAGAAACGTAGAAACAAAAGATAAAAAGCTCCACAACCAAGATACGACTAGAAGGATAGGGGGAAAATTGTACATACGAGGCTAGTTGCTAGCAAAATAGACAGGGAGGAAGGGAAAGGGGCTAATTCTGATCCTGCAAGCTTAGGACAAGGTATTACTCCTAATTCGATGCAAGTGTAGGCAAGAGTACAAATCACAAATAGTTATAACATACTTTCTCCAAGAAGCTAAAGATCCTGGGGGCACTCACAACCCTCAATGATCATCTCAACATGGAACATAATAGGTCTTAACCAACCCTTAAAGAAGAAAGAGCTGAGACTTTTTATGAAGAAGAATATGGTAGATGTTATGGGAGTTGTTGAAACTAGAGTAAAAGTTCACAAAGCTGGGAATACTTTGCAGAAGATGGTGCCTGATTAGAAGCATTGTCTAAACTATCCTATGGCTTATAATGGTAGAGTTTGGTTACTATGGAAAGATCATATACAAGTACAGGTATTGGTTGTTCATGAGAAATTCATCCACTGTAAAATTTCAGACACAACCATTCCTTTCTTAGCCTACTTTACTGTTGTTTATGACAAGAATGAAATTCAGCAAAAAGAGGACCTATGGAGAAAATTAGTACAAATTAGGGGTACTATATAAGAGGCTTAGTTGCTAAGTGGGGATTTCAACAATGTTTTAACTATTGATGACAGGTTAGGCTCCCCTATTATGCCAGAAGAGATACAAGCTTTCCAAGATTATATTGATACTCTGCAACTTACAACACTAAAGCAAATAGGATGGCACTTCACTTTCTGAAATAAACAACATTATGTTAATCAAGTTTATTCCAAAATTGATAGGGTCCTGGAGAACTTTTAGTGATAATGGATTATGGAAACGTAGAAGCAAAATTCTTGAATCTAGGAGTATCTGATCACTCCCCAATTCTCATTCAAGTGAATACAAGACCTCTATCCACACCAAAACCTTTTAGATTATTTAAAACTATTCTGGATCATCCTCATTTCTCTAGAATATTATCAGTCATTTGGAGTGGGAAGGTTGTTGGTACAAGAATGTTTTAGTTGTGGAGCAAGCTTATAGCTCTAAATATAGGCATGAAGGATCTCAACGCCTACATGTCATCCTATACCCAAAAAATACCACATGCTAGCCAAAGTCTAGAGGTTATCCAGAGTCAAATTGCAACACAACCTCTCAACACTAACTTGCTTAAGCAAGAACAAATCTTATTAAATGAAATTAGGAAGTGGAGTGGAGTGGAGGAACATGTTCTCAGACAGAAATCCAGAATAAAAACTGGACAGTTGGTGGAGAGGTAAACACCAAATATTTCCATGCCCAAATAAAGATAAGGATTAGTAGGAATGCTATTAATTCTATTTACAATGCTATGGGGTTAAATTGCAGGAACCTGCACTTGTGGAGGAGAAATCATCTCCTTCTTCTCCAGCCTTATGGGTACAATAACGGAACACCTTCCAAGTCCAAATGTAGAGGTCATAAGGAAGAGTCCTTGCCTATCCAATTAACAAAGATGCTTGCTTATAGTTCTAGTCACAGACAAATAGATAATTGAGGCAATGGAAGGGATGGCTAAGGATAAAACCCCAGGCATAGATGGTTTCCCAGTGGAGTTCTTCCTGCAACATTGGTCTACTGTTAAAGATGATGTTATAAATGTTGTTGAAGAGTTCTTTAGTACTGGGAAGTTATTAAAAACTGCCAGTGGTATATTTATAACAGGTGTGACTAAGATTGCTACCCCAACCCAAGTAAAAGACTATCGACCTATAGCATATTGTTCCACTGTCTATAATATTATCACCAAGGTCTTGACCAATACAATTAAACATGTCAATGGAAAGATTGTTAGTCCATCACAATCTGCTTACATTGAAAGGAGAAGCATTATAAATAATATTTTTCTTAGCCATGACGTGTTGAATTGGTACTCAAGGAAAGGCATGTCCCGTAGATGCACTATGAAAGTTGATTTAAGGAAAGCTTATGATTCCATTGAATGGGAATTCCTGAGGAAAGTGCTTGTTGAGTTGGGTTTCCCTTTTAAATTCATAACTTGGATAATGAAATGTGTATCCAGTGTATCTTACTCTTTGATTAGCAATAGGGGATTAAGAAAATTGTTTTGAGGGAAAAGGGGAATTAGACAAGGAGATCCAATGTCCCCTTACCTTTTTGTTTTGGCCATGGAGTACCTTCAGAGAGAGTTAGAAGAGATTAAACTTAACAAGGACTTCAAGTATCATCCAAGATTCAAGAAACTTGGCGTAGTTCATATATGCTTTGTAGATGATTTGTTGTTGTTATGCAAAGTTGACCTTAAGTCTATCCAATTTCTCCAAAGAGCTTTTCAGAGATTTTCTAAAGCTTCCGGTTTACAAGCCAACAATGAAAAAAGTTCTATATTCATGAGTGGAGTGAAGCCAAAATTGAAGTAGACTATCTTTGAAACTTTGGGATATGTAGTAAGGGAAGTACCTTTTAAATATTTGGGGGTGATTGTGTTATCCAAGAAATTGACCATTGGTCAGTGTTTGCCCTTAGTGGAGAAGATTACAAAAAGAATTAGGTGTTGGTCTGCCAAATTGCTTTCATATGCTGGGCGAATTTAACTAATTAAATCAGTCATATTTGGTATGCAGACTTATTGGGCACAAATATTTATATTACCCAAAAGAATCTTGAAGATGATAGAGGAAGTGTGCAGAACTTATTTGTGTATAAGCTCAGTAGTAAAGTGAAGGAAGGCTCTTGTTTCGTGGGAAAAACTTTGCCTTCCAAAGGCTGCAAGAGGTCTGAATATTTTCAACTTGAGTTTGTGGTACACTACCGCCATATTAAAACTGTTGTGGTCTATTCATGAAAAAAAGGATTATTTGTGGATAAGATGGGTACATATTTACTATATGAAAGACGAATCTATAGAGAACTGCACTATTCCAGCTAGTGCTACTTAATTGAGTTCTAAGGAAAAATTTGGAGTCAAGGAAGTACTTAGGAACTTGTTCTTCCTAAGGACATCTTGATGTTAAGCTGAATGAAGTGGTTGAAGAATGTAGATTTTCTATCAGAAAGATGTATCTTATGCTCATGCCTACCCACCCAAAAGTTCCTTGGATGAGTATTGCACTACAACAAAACATCCATCCTAGACATAAGTTCATTGTGTCTAGCATCCTAGAGAAGATTAGCAATTGTAGAGAGGCTTTAGAAATTTGGTATTCATGTGCCTCCGGATTGTGCTTTTTGTGGTACAACTTTTGAATCCTTTGAACGTCTTTACTTATAATGTTAGAGTCACTAGAGCTTTATGGCACAAGTTATTGGTGTGGCTGGGGATCAACAAAACCATTGGAAGCTATCAAGATGAACTAGACTAGGTTACTATCTGGGTAAGGAAGAAAATAGGGAAGGGTGCAATAATTAGTTGTGTATTTTCTATGCTTGTGTATCTGGTATGGAGAGAACGAACTGTTATTCTATTTCTGTCCAACCTCTATCAAAGTGACAGACTCTGTAAATAAATTACGTTGTATATACATGTGAGAGAAATGGACCTGGCCAAGTGGAAGAATACACTACAAACATAGTTGGATAGACTGCCTTGAAGATGGAACGATACTTTTATTTTGTGTATGCATCCCTATATTAAATATAGTTGCTACTCTGTAGATCCTTTTGTAAGTTGTCTTTTTTTGGTTGGTTCAATTATAAGAAGCAATTGGTTAGCAATTGTTTGGTACTGTAATGTTCACTTTTTGGTATCAATAAATGGTCAGTTTACCAAAAAAAAAATGCCCGACTTTAGTAAATAATCAAAACAATACAATAAAGTTCATCAAAAGCTTTCTTTTAGATAAAATTTGGTTTTGTTTCATTCAATTTTTTGTTGTACATTTAAATATGATGGTCAAATTTGACAACCCTTCAATTACTTCACTAGAGGCTCAGACTGGAAGATTGAGGTCTTTGACAGCAATATGACCAGTGGGAGCATTGAACTGCAAAGAGACAGCCAGAGGGACATACCAGTATTATACTGATGCAGCATGCCAGTATCATTTCTAGTCCAACCCCACTTTTGTCTAGGACTTTAATAGATGACTGTCCCATCACTATATGGCAAGTTGGTGCTACCAAGCTAGGCTGTATTTTTATCATTCAAGTAGTCGATAATGTTTTTACATAGATAGGTGGACTATCTTGATAAATGACTCTGGCTGGGGGAATCTAGCCCTTGATATATGGGTTCACGAGACCCCGTGTTTTTCTTGCGTTGGTTAAGAAATGCACAAAGTATTTATAAAAAGTTGATTGTGAATCCAATTGTTTTGCCATTAACTTGATCATTGTAGGAACCCATAAATGACAAAACCTAGATCTACCTATGGACTACAGTTGAACAATGAATTCACTTTTTGTTATTAGCTACACGTCCTTTTTACAGAAAGGTAATGTCTTACAAAGCTAGTACTAAGCAAGTGTTGTAGTAATTACAAGTGAGAAAAAAATCCCTATCCAATTCTTATAGGTATTGGAAGAAACCAAATATTGATTATGCTTCATTTACAAATTCCTTTTTACAGTTTACACCAAAAGAAAGCAAAAGTATGCAATCTGAATTGAGTTAGCTATGTCTTCAAAGCAACTGTTGTTCCTTTCCTTCAAAATAGTCGACCATATGCATGTTGGAGTTAGTTTTTTTTTTTTTTTTTAAAGTAGTTATACATTGTGTACAATAACAAATAGAAACTTAAGCTACACATGGGCACAACCATATATGGCCAATCTTAAATCAAGCTACTCCTTACTTAAAAAAGGTCTTTTCCTAGTGGCCCTTATCCTAAAGTAAGGCCATACTATTTTCTGTCGAAGTCAACTAAAGAAGGATCTCCATGATCAACTTTCAGAACTTGAGCAAAGTGAAAATACATCGATGATTCTAACTACTTAGGGTAATAGGCTTTCCTATATATCACATAACAACAATGTAAGCTCAACATTACCTGATTTTCAATACCCAAAAAACCAGGAGGAGGAGCAATTGGAAGTTGAAGCTTTCCGTTTTGTGTCCTATGCCTTTCGTATTGGAGAAGTATCTAACATACAAAGATAATAGAATGTACATTAGTAAGAAGTAAGAGTCAGATAACGTTTTAGAACAAATTCTATTCAAAATCACCATATGAGCATAGATGCATGAAGATGATATTCTTTATTCGACTTAAACATCTAAGTTTGGCATTTCAAAATGTGGAAAGCTAAGGAGAAGTGGAGAATATATTCTCTCCAATAACATAAAATGAACCAGAATGCCCAGCCCGAGTCTTCATTTGTAGTACTTTGTGGGATGGACCCGTGCATGTAGGCTTGGGTCTTCTTAACGTGTGCCATTTGATGACTCAGTGCATGGATGTCATGAGTCCATTGGCAGGCCACAAAATATGGGCTGCTAGTAAAAGTTTTCTAAGTTGATACTACATATAACACCCACCAATTTTTTTGATAAGGTTAAATAATTTGTTAATGATTGAGGAAAATCCCGTATATAAGCTGTATACCAAGAAATAGAGAACCTATACAAAAATATGGTCCTCTATAAAAGACATTCAATCATCTATACAAGTAGGGACCTCATAGGTGCACCAAAAAAGAAACTAGAGACAAAAAGGCTAATCCTTACATTTACAAAATCAATTTCTATCCCTTCAAACACTCTCTCCCTCTCCTTCCACACAACCCACATGAAAGATAACATCGCAAACCAGCCATTAACAAGGCGACATAATTTAGGTCCTATAAACTCACCTTATACCAAATATTAGTAGCATGGAGCACAATAGTCAAAATATGCTAATAACTATCAAGGGAAGAGAACTTCAGGTTATTTCCTTCTCATAGAAGCTGCGGAATGTCCAAGAAATAGTAGTGCAAGTCCTAAGAAAGAACATTAATAGAGCCCCAAAAAAAAGCATTTAGAGAAAGTCGTATAATAGTAGATATAAGGGATTGGTATTGTCTTATATAGTCAGTTGATTATCATTCCAGTAAATTCTTACCTTATTTGAGCATCAAAGGAACGTCTAGCTCATTACAACCCCAATCATTATTCTAAGTTACTCATCTAATTGGAGACATCAAACATCGACACTCATTTCACATTGAGCAAATCTAGCATAAGGAAGCATCCCGTCAGTATCTCATAAAGTTTAGACTCCCTATTCAGAAGCATCTGTAAAACTTTTAGGCTTCAAGTCCCTGGGTGATTAACTCCAGAACCAATTGCCATTACTCAGATATGTTTATAAGATCCTTAATCCTCTATATTTGACCAATACCTAATAGAAAGAAAAGATGCAACATTTCTTGGGTATGTTGTTGTTTATTGTTAATGCGGTGTATGTTTCTTAGAACTTATAGCCTAAGTTGCTGGGACTCAGTGCGGGTATCCGATACATGTGCGGATCTAGATTTTTGATCCTTCATGATCTAATTTTAAGATTCGGGGATATGGATCCATGAAGGGATACGGGTGCAGGGATTCGCCTAAAATAATTGAAGTACCTAAAAGAAGAGTTAGAAAACCTAAATTATGAGATATTACGGGAGAACTTGAGAAGAATATGGAAGGAGATTAACGGAAAATGAGTGACATAGAAATTTATATATAAAAGGTATTTCATTTTCTTCAATTTCACCTTAGCTTTTGTATTAATTACAGACAATCACTAAAACTATCCACACTTACCCCATCAATTTTGGTCAAAGCACCCAAAATCGGTTGAACAAATTGGACACGGATCCCACACCCATGTCGTGTCGACATGGGTGTGGCACCAAAATTGAAGACTCCGAGCAACTTAGCTTATAGCTTGATGTTGGAATCTATGTTGTTATTTTTGCAAAAGCACTTCATGTTTTCTTTGTATTTTCAATTTTAGTAGTTTTAATACTCTCTCCGCTATAAAAAGAATGCCTCTTTCCAAAGTTACCAAGTTCAAAGAAAAGAATGCCTCTTCTCTTTTTTGGGAATTCTTAATTTCAACGTGTCACAAGTAGAATCCGAGTAACTAAGCTTATAGCTTGATGTTGGAATATGTTGATATTTTTTCAAAAGCACTTCATGTTTTCTTCGTATTTTCAATTTTAGTAGTTTTAATACTTTCTCTGCTATAAATAAGAATGCCTCCTTCCAAAGTTACCAAGTTCAAAGAAAAGAATGCCTCTTCCCTTTTTTGGTAATTCTTAATTTCAATGTGTCACAACTGACTTGGCATGTTAAGACCACAAGATTAAAGGACATTTTGGTACACTCTACACATCTTTGGTTTATCTAAATTCAAATCTAAAATGAACCTTCAACCTAAAATTCTTCGTTAAACAACTTTTTATTGTTATTGATCTATTTGAGTCATTACTAAACTAAAATAGCTTTCTCAATCTCGACAATTGCTTATTCATATTCTATTATGAGTTTAATATAGGCCGTTATGGTAAAATTGGTAGACACGTTCCTCTTAGGAAGCGATGCTAATGAATTAATTTTCCTTTCAAGGAGTTACTCCCTAATTCATATAATTTTGTATTTTAAAAAAAATTGTTATTATAAGTAAAATAATGGACCAAGTGCTATTTTGTTCCAAGGCTACAAGATTCAAAAAAAAATTATTTACTTTCTTCAAGTCTATGTCAAGTCAAAACCATACGAACATTTGAAACAATGGGAGTAGTTATTAAGGTTTTATACAGTTCATGAACAATTGTTTTTCTACCACCTTCTGATATACTGTTCTAGCAACTAAGCAGCTTATTCCTCTCACATGTAACCAAAATATATTATAACATTTCACATCCAAAACAACAGAAATAAACTTCAAAATCTTGGAACATCATCAGTAAAACAATGACAGACAACATCTCCCTTACATAGAATATATTGGGGAAGTTGATGTTTGGCGAGTAAAGGAGAAATATTCATATCAAGTTGCGAGAAAAATAGAAATAACCAGGCCCAACAAAATCCTCACTTGGGGGGATCAAAGGAGTCTCCCACTTGCCGCAACAAGTTGTATCCAGTTACCTACAGAGATAAAGTACCTTAATAGTACAACATCAAAAGTACGTGGGAATAACATAAAATTTATCTCAAAGACTCATAGCATATTGCATCATTAATTAATCAACCTAGTAACAAAAGAAAATACACAACCACCGCTTGGATTTTTTTAATAATAATATGGAGTACAGAGCTTCATTGCTTATTTCTTAAAAATATATTAAGAATGCCCTCTCTAACAACTCCAATCATAACATGACCCAATAGGGGACGTAAAAAGGCATCAGTGCCTAATAATCCACCCACCTTGGGAACGCTAACAACAATGAGGGGATTGAAGGGAGGTTGAGCCGCTTGCACTGTGGGAACGACTCCAAGGCTGATAATCCCTTCAGAAAATTCATGATCAGATGAGCTAACAATGGGTCTAAGGGAGGAATACCTATAGTCTTATCTTGTGCATCCTCATCTGGTCCAATATCCTCCTCGTCTTCGATCTCCACATTCTATTCCACCTCTTCGTGTGGTGCAGGAGGGGCCTTTTCTCAACTGGAGCTCCACCCTTAGCGGGGGCTATCGTTCCCCTGCCTCTGCCCCTTCCTCTTCCCCTACCCCTACCTCGATTGCGACCTCTTGCTGTAGACTCCTCTGCTGGCTCATTGATGGGGGCTACGGGACTGACGCCGTTGTATCGCGTGTTAACCATATGTGGACAAAAGAGTGAAAAAGAACATAGACTAATTTGGAATGCTAGATACCAATTCTAATCAAGTCATAGCACGAAAGGAGAAGAAGACAACGAGATTTCCTAAAGTTCAATAGCCTCTTGAAGAAAAGTACAGATGTCTCCGTACCATTCCGCAGGACTTTACTAGACTCATTTTGGTACAATGAGATCAACAAACTTAGGGCTCTGATAACAACTTTTTCACGACCTAGACCGCTGTGATTGATAGCCACACTAACCCTCCAGTGGAAGAACCATTACTACAACCCAACTAAGCAACTGAACGAAAATTAAGCATTTAAAGATACATAAGAAGATTTAAATGACTAATAAAATATAGAGTTCCCATAAACTCCGAAAGATTAACAAAAACAACTAACATAACTATTGCAGAAATTCAGCCTATATAACCTAAAAGTCATTGTACCAAAACTCTACTAATCAACAAGTCTAAGAGAAAAGGGGTGCAACCCCGAAACCAAACATACGAATAGATCTAACTATAGAGTTTGAGTCCAAAAATAGTGGACTAAACAAATAGTGAATCCATGACAGCCTAAAAGTATTGACTCACTCTCGAATTTGGTATCGATCAAATATCTCCTAGCTGAGGTCTATCAGTAGCCGCCTGAAGATGCCCTGTACTCAATAAAGAACGAGCAAGTGCAGTATCAATACATAACCACAATGTACTGGTAGGATCACACGGCTATTCTAATAAGCAAAATACATACAAGCAATTACAAACACATCAAACACACATATACAGAATGCATAGTTCAATTATGATTTCAGTAGCAACATACAATTTCCCAATATCAATGACAGGAACATAACCATCACAAGTGGTTCTCTCATGGAACCCATACCAAAACTATTAGTGTGTTAGAACGTGACACCTGATTCAATGTATGTGTCGGAACGTGACACTCGATCAAATATGTGTGTCGAAATGTGTCACCCGGTCTAATGTATGTGTCGGAATGTGACACCAGATCTAATATATGTGTCGGAATGTGACATTCGATCCAATCAACACAACCACAGTCACAATCACACCCATAATGAATAGTACTCATAGTCACACAATCAAGTAATAGGCATGTCATGCAATCGTTTACACTTACTCATTTTTATTGGATTTTATTCACATTTGCCTATTCACGTACATGCATGCATACAATGAAGCAATTAACCGACATATATTACACAAATAGGAAATCAAACCATCACTTACCTCGAAACCAAGCTTGCTCCTAAGACACTTAAGCCTTCCCTTTCCAGATTCTTTCAGCTTGTTCTTGGTCTAAAAACAAGTCATTAACACAAGGATCAATAAACAAGGACTAATTTACCCGAATAATAATCAAACTATCAATCCATGGACAAACCTAAGATCCTAATGTTCAATTAGGGCTTTTCCCACCATTAACTTCAAGCCAACCCCCCCTCCCAACGATAATCACCCAAGATTCTAAGTTCTATGGATCGAAAAATTGATTAGGGGAGTAATAATCTTATATTTAGCGCTAGAAGTCGAGCAAAACTATCAAGAAACTGTCCTGGGTCGTCCCTTAGCTCTCAAGAACAAAGTTTTGTAGAAAATAATGGTTTTGGGGTTTCTCCCTGATTTATGTTACGATTGTCCTGCCACAGCAAGACTCAACCCGCCACAGCGGCCCCGCCCTGGCAGAGCTAACCTCGACCCGACGGCTTGTACGGAGACAGAAAGTCAGAATTTGAGTCCCAAGCACCCATTTCGCAACACACCTTCAAACCTTGACGTTTTAAAACTACCTCTGCACACTAAGATTAGTTTTGGGAGTTCTACTTGCCCGAATTTGATTTCGTAAAACCATACGGGCTCCTTAACGTCTTGGCTATCCACTCATGTAATCAAATTCATAATTAAATCCCCCTTTCATTACTAGATTTCCCTAGATCTCCCCTGACTCAGCCTAGTGTGATGTCCCACCACCGTGCTAGCCAATTTCCGCGTCCAAAGAGGAGCGGGTGATTCTAGAGTTGTAGAGAGGCTTGCGGAAAACTCTAGAATTCTTTAGAATTCTCAAGAAGGCTTTGGAGACTTCAAGATTATGTAGAGAATTCTAGAATAGGGACTAATGTGTAAATATTTTAGGGACTTAGCATGTAAATATTATTTACACTTAGGTCCTTGGGTGCAAGTATAAATAGAGGTGCCAACCATTGGCCAAGGCACCAAGCAAGCAACCAAGCAAAGTTGTAAAGCTTTCCACAATCAATACAAAAGCCTTCTTCTTAAAAAAGCTCTCTTGTTCTTCCAAGTCTTTCTTCATATTTCTCTTAGCAATCTTCCTTCCAAAAAGGCTTACTTGAGCTTACAAGAACTTGAAAGAATAGTGAGTAAGTTGTCAAGTGCCGCACGGATCTTTAGCCATCACTCTAAGTCCGTGACACTAGGCTAGAAATTTCCAAGTCACTACCCAAAAGTTTTCTAGCTCAAATTCTTTCCCCGTTGGCTTTTTCATAATGAGGGGAATAGGTCGTTACAATAAAGTTTAAACTTTCATTATTAGGTTTTCTAATGAGAGAGACAAAACTAAAAAATAGTCAAATAGTTCATGTTGGTGGGCCAATTAATACATAAAAATTGTGCCACAATTGGACACAAATTGATTTTTCAATAATTGAAGTTGACAACTGACAACACATACTTCATTTTGCTATCCACAAAAAGAAAAAAACATTAGAACTAGAACATAATATATACCAAACTAAATATAGTATGATAAATACTAAAGTAAAATAAAGGTCTAATCTTCTATTATTGAATGAATGACGGACAATTTCAAGAATTTTGTTCTTCATTCACATAATTAATTTATGCAACTAATGTGATCATTATTTCAAAAAATTAGATGTATAATAACCTAATAGATTTATCAAATAAAATAATGTTAAATTTAATTATGGACCCTACGTGGCTAACAAAGTTCACCATCATTATCTTCTTTGTTAGCTCAAAAGAAAGAACACCATAAAATCTACCACCATTTTCTCTGCTTTCTCCAACAATGATGAACTTTGTTATTCCACTGGCCTAATAAGTAATACCCATTTTTTTTTTAAGCAAGAAAAAAATAATAATAATAATTTACCTATTTTATCCTCAATTTATTTAGAGTGTTATTGTTTTTGAAAAAAGTAGAACCTCTTTTAATGAGTAAATTAATTTGAAATTCTATCAATTAATAGGGGTAAAATGGTAAACTCACTATGTCAAATTATTTTCTTAATATGTGTGTCAAGTTAAAAATGGACAAGTAAATAGGGACAACGGGAGTATCAAAAAGGAAAAAAACTTAAAATTTTCATCAAACTTTGATAAAAGGGTTGTCTATACCATTTGTTAAAAGTTTGGCTTATCTATGTCATTTCTGTTTGAGAAAAGGATCATACAAGTCTTATTTGTTAATGAAAAACGGTTCTGATTTTGCAAAATCATTTCTACACGTGGTCAATAATCATCTTGTCACGTCATTAAATCAAAACATTTTTAAAAGGAAAAGGAATCAAATATGCCATCAAACTTTGAAAAAAAGACTCATTTTATGTTATCCGTTAAGAATTTGACTCATCTATGTCATCTCAGTTAACAAATAATGGCATAGATGAGTCTTTTCTCAAACATAAATGACATAAATGAGCCAACTTTTTAATAGATGACATAGATAAATCTTTTCTCAAAATTTGATGACATATTTGAACCTTTTTCCTACCAACTATATATTAATACCATAGAAGACTAATCCCTAAACTTTTGACAAAAAAGGGTCATTTCTAGCTTTTAATCATCACCAAAGTAACAAATTATACATGATATCAAATGACTGCGCAAGTCATGCCAACTGATTAGTCTGAGAAATGAAGCAAAATCAGTGAATTAACCAAACAATTGTTTTTGTCTTACTTTTATTTTTAGACCGTTTCAAAAAGAATCTTTTTTTTAATTATTTTTGACAACTCTTTAATTTCAACTTTGTACATGTCATGTTTAAATTTAAAAAATATTATTTACTTTCTTAAACTTTGTATAAGTGAAAACAGAACAAAAAATCAAAAAGAGAGGGAGTAAATAATATATTTCACACTATTTATATTCATTTGCAAAATAAAGTTGAATTTTTTGTTATTATTGGGCTTGCTAATTAAAGAGGCAAAACTCAAAGCTAGTCAAATAGTTCATGTTGGTTGTCCAATTAATACAAAATTGTGCCACAATTGGACAAAATTTGATTTTTCAACTATTGAAGTTGACAGTACACACTTCATCTAGTTATCCACAAAAAGAAAAGAAACATTAGAACTACATCATAATGTATACCAAACTAAATCTAGGATGATAAATAGTAAAGTAAAATAAAGTTCTAATCTTCTATTATTGAATGAATGATGGACAATTTCAAGAATATTTTTCTTCATTCACATAGTTTATTTATGCAATTAATGTGATCATTATTTCCAAAAATCAGATGTATACTAACCTAATAGATTTATCAAAAAAATTAATAATGTTAAATTTTATTGTGGACCCTACGTGGCTAACAAAGTTCACCATTGTTGTCGTATTTGTTAACTCAAAAGAAAGAACACCATGTTCTTTGCTTTCTCCAACAAAATATACTATGCTCACTTTTCTAAAATATTTCCAATGGCCTAATAAATAATACCCATTTATGTTTAAACAAGATAAAATAATAATTTTTGTTAGAGAAAGTAGAGACAATGATGTTGTATTTCATGAAGTTATTTCCTTTAAAATAATAAAGAAGATAGTAATGGTGAATTTTGTTAGCCACGAGGGGTCCACAGTTAAATTTAACACATTTTTATTGGGTAACTTACAAAAATTGTACTAGTTTAGAAGCTATTTACTTAGATGCATGCTAGTTTGCAATATTATGAATCCTACTAGATTTTGGTGCGACAAGATACTTCTAGAAACATGTATATCATGATATATGAAATCAAATTTGTTCTAGATATAATGTATTCAAATGGATTTGCATGTATCTAGTATACATAGACAAATCTCTCTCACCTCCCTCGCCTCTCTCACATCTCACTTGTCATATTTTATCTCGCTCGTGTATCGGTATCCTAGATACATGAGAATCACACCAAATAAATGTATCTAGTGTGATCACATGTATTTGAGATATACAGATAAATCTCGCTCACCTCCTTTATGTTTTTGCTCGTCTCTTTCCCTATTTAGTATATCTGGTAGCAAAAAAATATGTGTCTAGGTGTATCTACTTGAAATGTGAATAATTTCTGAACAAGAAACTTTTTTAATGATATCACAACATATACTTATATAATCGTATAAGATCATTGACTAATAAGTAATTTCTGAACAAGAAACCTTCATGATACCACAATAATTTACATATACTCTTATAGTATCATTGACTAATGAGTAATTTTTGACCAAGAAACCTTAATGATACCACAACAATATACATATACTCGTGTAGTATCATTGACTATAATATCAGTTAAGTGATATTATCTGCCTTAATGATACCAATACAATATATGATATTGATTTAATATCAGTTAAGTGAAAATAGTAAGCCTTAATGAATAGGGGGTATGGCTTGTAATTTTTTTTTTTAGAGAATACATATTTCTTGAATTACTTTGAATTGGGGTATGAACATGTAATTATTTCGAGTCTTATGACCCATTTATGTTGGTTTTCCATTAATAAACGTGGTAGGAATGTTGTGTAATTGGATAGTCTCTCCCTTTTTATTTGATAAATTTGTTAGGTTCAGAAAACAACCGGTATGAACACCTTTTGCTATTAAGAATGATTTCCATCAAGTAAAATATATTAAAAAAATAAAAATAAATGACCATTCAACTATTTCAATTACCAAATTTTTCAAAATTACTAAAGTTATTCAAAACTTCTTGTTCTGCCTTTCTAGTTCACCAATAATGGCCTCTAATATTCTTTTTATTCCTTCCCATTTCGCCATTAGTGAATTCTTTTCTTTCTTTCTACCTCCTCCTTAGGGATGGAAATGAGGTGGGGCGGATGCAGGGTGGGGTGAGTTTAAAGTTATGCGGGGCGGGGCGGGTTTAAGATTATGCGAGGCGAGTGGGATGTGGGGTGGGTGAAGTGAGTTTTTTAAAAATTAATGTAGTGCGGAGCAGGTTGTGTTTATATGTGGTTTTCTTGTGAGTTGAAACTTAATTTTGACCTTTTTACATATTATAAGAGTGATAGAACATTATTTATTAAGATAATTACGTTAAAGCTACTAAAATATTCAAGATAGTAAAGAAAATGGTTCAATAAAAATAATACAGTTTCTTACCTTTTTCCCAATTGGCCTCTAAAAAATAAAATTTTAAGTCACTATTCTATTAAATTAATACAACTTAATGAAAAAATGAATTTATTTTTATAAATTTTATTTTTAGTGTCAAACTTAACTAGAAAAAGAAAATATTAAAAAAATTATGCGGGGCGGCTCTATGCGGGACGGGGTAGGGTGGGCTGAAAATGGAAAAAATGTTATTATGTAGGCGGAGTGAATTAAAAATTTTGCGGGTTATGATCAACCCACTCTGCCCCCACCCCACCCCGCATCGCCCATTACCATCCTACTCCTCCTTTTTCTTCCGCATCATTTTTTCTTTTTCTTTCTATGTCATTTTCTTCTTCTTCTTCTTCGTTGTTTTTTTTCCTTTAAAATTTTATGTACCGCAAACGTGAATCATTTCGAGTGAATTATATATCAAAGATTCAAAATATCGGGAGAATTTCATAACTAAATTTTGATACTATTTAAATGTGATTTCGAGCTGATTGAGATTGAATAATCAATGCATACTTCATGTATAGTCAATGCATACTTCATATATAATTAAGCTATATTTATTTTTGTTAGTATATCGTCATGTATAGATACACTATATTAAATAGCCAGTACCCATAATATACTTCATATGACTTTTCACAAACTATATTATATATATAGTCAATGTATACTTTCAATGATTTTTTAATTATATGTCTATATTAATTGTAAACTAATTACTACTTTATTATATATAATTGAAATTATTCCTAAAATATAGTTAGAATACCAAATTAAAATATTACTAGTAAATTAAGTACCATTTTAGTCATTTTCTCAAAACATCTCACAAAAAGACAAAAGAATTAACTCATAATCTACTCACACTATTCAATTACTTAGTGCCAAAAATATTTGAAGAAGCAAAATCCGTCATTAGAGGGTTAAGCTCATAATCATTTTCTTCTTTGTTAAGCTACTTTGCTTCATCTATCTCTGATTTCAATTGCAGATTCTTACCTGCTACTGAATTTGATGGATTCCTGTAAGTTTATTTACTCACCGGCATTACTTGTTTATCTGTTGAACGTTGCTTTGTGTTTGAAAAAAATAAAAAACTACACACATTTGAGATGTGGATGAAGTTTTGAATTTTTTTTTCGGTGAATTGGTCGGTGGGAGGAACTTTTTTTAGTTTTCATTCTGTTTAGAGTTAACAAACAGGAATGAAAAAATGATTTTTATTTTTTTCCTGTTTGTTATTATATCCTCAATTCTATTTTGATGAAACTAGGGTTATTTTTTTGTGTGTTTGTGTGGAGGAATTCATGATTTTGCTAGTAAATTTGATATAAAAGGGAGTTTGTCCATGAAAATTTAGAGAATTCGTAAAAAAGAATAATTTTTTCACTCCAAATTGGAGTTGTTTTCGAGTTTTTGTGAATTATTTGGAGTGAAGAAAGTGAAAACAACTTGAATTTTATGGTCAATCATGTTTGCTGTTTGGAGTCTAGACAAACAAGGATTCAAGTTATATTAGTGGTAGAGAAAGAAAAGACTCCAAAAAACAAACACGATTGGCCATAAAATTCAAGTTAAGTTATTGATGAATTTTGAAATGAAGTTATAGAATGAAATTAGATATAAAGTTTCTTTTCTTGTAAAAAATTGAATTTGAAATAAATTTAAGAAATTTGTAGAGAATCATATAACTTGTGGAATGAGTGATGCATATCAATTTTTTTAGAAGTTATTTCTTCCCTTTCCTTTTACTTTTGGGTGCTTTTTCTTGGGGAGATGAGTATTAGAATGCCCTAATTTGATACATATGATATGTTGCCTATGACTAGTTGTCAGAATGGATAAGGGTGATTAGAGATGTTGGACGCTGACAAGAATGTCCCTGTTAGTGATGTCCTTGTGTACAATGAGTCACTGATCGAGTATAAAAATGACATTAAGACTGGCAAAAGCAATGTTGAGGACAACACAGATGATCAGTGTGATTCAAAGGGAGAGGACTAGAAGAATGCTAGAAGTGAGACAGAGGACCAGCTCAACTCTAAGAGTCAGCCAGAGGCACACGCCCATGTGGTGCTGGAGAACGAAACACCTACTATTGATGTTGGAATGGATGATATGGTAAGTGGCTATCTCAATTTGATTAATGATGAAGTACAAAATATTGATGACTGAGAAAATGATCTATGAGGTCAATCAGAATGGTAATGATTTGATGGTTGCTAGACAAGTGGACCTTCAAATGAAAGAAAATCCAACAACTATTACCACTGATGGTGATGCTAGGTCGTACGGGTTCCAAAAGTGAATCTCGAAGTTACTGATTCTTCGATTGGAAAAATGCCAGAACCAACTAGTCCAATGTATCTGATCAATCCTTCAACTGCAAATGCTGGACAACATAGTGGGGAAGCATCTGAGAACATTTCTACAATGGTACATACTCTAATATACCCTTGGGGGTTGATTGATCTACATATATACAAAATTTCCCTATTAAAAATGATCATTCCCTTTTTCAAAATGATCATTCATTTCATATTTTAGATGGCTAATGCTGAGAATGATGAAAGCTCCCCTGAGGATCAAGCTATTTTTTTAGGAAAACTAGGAACGTTTTACCGGGAGAAGGCGATGGAATTTAAACCGCCTAGGTTTTATGGTCATTAGCTTAACTGCTTAAAGTAAGTGTATCATGGTTTTATCATTGAGCCTTTTTATTTTCATCTTGTTCCTGGTACATATTAAATCTTGACATGTTCTTCGTGCTGGGTAATGGAGATCTGTGATCACATTTGGTGGCTATGATCGGGTAAGCCTTTTATTCTGCACTTGTATTTGATCTGTTCTCATTTATACTGCAACATTATAGATTTTACCAGGTTGTTGTACAGTCGATGTGACTGAGTCTTGATTATAATGTAAGGTGAGATTTTATACTATTTGGACTCTGTATAGGTTATTATGTTTTCATTTTCACATGTGTTTTGCAAATTAACCTTTTTTTTAAAAAAAATTGAATCAAAATTTAATTTTTAATTTTTCCTGAGGACTTTTTCGCTTAATGTTGGTTCATGCTGTGCAATCCTTTTGTTCTATTCTTTATTCTGTCTTTTCTTCCTTTTTTGTTGCGCTCATTTTCCTTTGATCCATTCAGTGCTTAATTCTCATGGTCTCTTAGTAGCTTTCTCACGCATTTTCTTCAATTGATCGATTTACTTTAGTCCAATTGAATATACCATATAATTTATTTAATTTAGCTGAAAGTACAATCTGATTGACGTATGGTGGCAAGGCCTCATTTTCAATTGAGTTAATTTAATCCAATTCCAATTATAGTTTGAAGGAATCCTTCTAAAATGAATTGCGGAGATGTTTAACTATATTAATTAAATCAAGTGCTGCAGAGGATATTAGCCACTTGCCCAAAATATCCTTAGCTAATCAGAAGTAGTGGGTCAACAATCAATTGCACTAGGTCGAGGAATTGTGTCTGGATTAACCATAATTTTATGTGGTCATTTTTATTAAAGGCTTTTTGCTACTTGTTCACACGGCCGTGTGTAAAGTATCCATGGAGGGCTATGTTTCTCTTTCCAAATATCACAGTATGAACCTCGACTTGTTAGAGAGGGTATTATTAATTTATTTTATAGGTTACATCACATAGCTAATCTACAGGTCTGATTCTTTTTTGTGGTTCAAAAGCACAGAGAAATATTTCTGTGCTAAGTGGAATGAGGATCATGGTCTGGAACCTAGGACCTCTCCTTAGTGAACCGTGTCAACCAAATCACTTGAATGAAAAGGAGATATGCTGGCTATATTGTATTCTCTTCACAGGGTTAAAATTGTAGGAAATAAGCAATGTAGCTCCTTACTCCATATTATAATTAAAAAAATCCAAGCGGTGGTTGTGTATTTTCTTCTGTTACTAGTTTGATTAATTAATGACGCAATATGCTATGAGTCTTGGAGATGAATTTTATGTTATTCCCACTTACTTTTGATGGTGTACTATTAAGCTACTTTATCTCTGTAGGTAACTGGATACAAGTTATGGCGGCAAGTGGGAGACTCCTTTAATCCCCCCAAGTGTGCATTTAGTTGGGCCTGATTATTTCTATTTTTTTGGCAACTTGATATGAATATTTCTCCTTTAAAATATATATTATGTAAGGGAGATGTTGTATGTCATTTTTTACTGATGATATGTCAAGATTTTGAAGTTTATTTCTATTGTTTTGGACGTGAAATGTTACATTATATTTTGGGTACATGTGAGTGGAATAAGCTGCTTGGTTGCTAGAACAGTATATCAGAAGGTGGTAGAAGAAAAATTGTTCATGAACTGTATAAAACCTTAATAATTACTCCCGTTGTTTCAAATGTTTGTTTGGTTTTGACTTGACATAGACTTTAAGAAAGTAAATAATTTTCTTGAATCTTGTAGCCTTGGGTCAAAATAGCACTTGGTCCAGTTATTTTACTTAAAATTATAATAATTTTTTCAAAACACAGAATTATATGAATTAGGGAGAAACTCTATGAAAGGAAAATGAATGATTTATATATATTGCTTAGTGGGAAATGCCCTGAAGAAATCCAACGAGTAACATAATCTTGTTATTTAGAAAAGAGCAACTATTCCCTTTTTCTGATGAATCGTATAGTTTTACAATTTCATCGACTAAAAAGGTTATCAAATGAATGGTAGTTACTGTAAAGATATGGCACCTGGATGCAATTCAACCGTAACTCATAAGCGGTGGTTTGTCCATTTCCATATAAAGAGTCTGATTTCTCATCCTTCTTCCGATGTGGGATTTCTTGACCTTCTCTTGTACTCCCTGACCTCAACTAGAGCATGATCCATTATAAATGGGGACCCAACATCGGTGAACAACAAACTGGGATGAGTCTAACTTTAATACCATATAAAGATATGACACCCGAGTCTACCTCAACTAAAAAGCTAGCTCGTGGGGGAGGTTTGTCCAAGTCCATATATGGAGTCCAATTTCCCATTCCTCTTCCGATGTGGAACGTTTTAATAATTACAATTGAAATGATCGAAAAGGAAATGTAAGTTAATGTATGCTCAAGGTTGAAAATATCATAAAAAGATTTTAAAAAGAAGAGTCCCTTAATTACATAATTTTAAATGGAAATCGGAAATTGAATTCATTATAAGATCTATTTATCCTTTTTAGAAGATAGTATGCTGTCACTCAGACTTGAACCGAGATGCATTAGCACTGCTTCCTAAGAGAAGTGTATCCATCAATTTCACCATAGCGGCATGTCTTGAACTCATAATAGCATATGAATAAGAAATTGTCAAGATTGAGTAAGCTAATTTTGTTTAGTAATGACTCAAATAGATCAATGATAATAAAAAGTTGTTCAAATAAGAATTTTAGGTTGAAGGTTCATTTGAGATTTGAGTTTAGATAAATTAAAGATGCATAGAATATACCAAAATCTCCTTAATCTTGTTGTCTTGAACATGTCAAGTGAGTTAAGACACGTTAAAATTAAGAATTTCCAAAAAAGGGAAGAGGCATTCTTTTCTTTGAAATTTGTAACTTTGGAAGGAGGTATTCTTTTTACAGCGGAGAGAGTATTAAAATTTCTAAAATTGAAAATACGAAGAAAAGATGGAGTGCTTTTGCAAAAATAACAACATAGATTCCAACATTAAGCTATAAGTTTAGTTGCTCGGGTTCACTTGTGACACGTTGAAATTAAGAATTTCCATAAAAGGGAAGTCATTCTTTTCTTTGAACTTGGTAACTTTGGAAAGAGGCATTCTTTTTATAGCAGAGAGAGTATTAAAAGTACTAAAATTGAACATACAAAGAAAACATGAAGTGCTTTTGCAAAAATAACAACATAGATTCCAACATCAAGCTATAAGCTAAGTTGCTCGAACTCTTTAGTTTTGGTGCACACACCCGTGTCGACACGACATGGGTGTGGGATCTGTGTTCAATATGGCCAACCGATTTTAGGTGCTTTGACCAAAATCGATGGGGTATGTATGGACAGTTTTAATGATTGTTTGTAATCAATACAAAACCTAAGGTGAAATTGAAGAAAATGTAATAGCTTTTATCTAGAAATTTTTATGTCACTGCTTTTCCGTTAATCTCCTTCTAGATTTTCCTCAAGCTCTCCCGTAATATCTCATAATTTAGGCTTTCAAATTCCTTTTAGATATTTTAATTATTTTTAGGCTGATCCCCGCACCTGTATCCCTACATGGATCTGTATCCCCAAATCTTAAAAATAGATCATAAAGGTTCCAACATCTAGATTTGCACCCACATCAGACACCTGCACTGAGTCCAATTAACTTATGCTATAAGTGTACACCGCATTAACAACAAATAACAACATACCCAAGGAATGTTGCATCTTTCTTTCTGTTAGGTCTTGGTCAAATACAGAGGACCGGGGATCTTATACACGTATCTGAGTGGTGGCAATTGGTTCTAGAGTTAAGCACATAGGGACCTGTAGCCTAAAATATTTACATATGCTTCTGAATGGGAGTCTAGACTTTATGAGATACTGACGGGATGCTTCCTTGTGCTAGATTTTCTCAATGTAAAATGACATCGATGTCTGATTTCTCCAATTAGATGAGTAACTTAGAATAAAGAATGGGGTTGTATTGAGCAAGATATCTTTTTTTGCTCAAATAAGATAAGAATTTACTGGAATGATAATCAACTGAATATATAAGACAATACCAATGCCTTCTATCTACTATTATACGACTTTCTCTATATGCTTTTTTTGGGGCTTTGATAATCTTATTTTCCCAGGACTTGCACTACTATTTCTTGGACATTCTGTAGCTTTTATGAGAAGGTAATAACCTGAACTTCTCTTCCCTTGATAGTTATTAGCATATTTTGTCTACTGTCCACCATGCTGCTAATATTTGGTATAATATGAGTTTTTGGGACCTGAATTATGTCTCCTTGTTAGTGGGTTGGTGGTTTGTGATCTTATCTTTTATGTGGGTTGTATGGAAGGAGAGGAAAAGAGTGTTTGAATGGATAGAGGTACCTGCTTGTATAGATGATTGAATGTCTTTTGTAGAGGAGCATATTTTTGTATAGGTACTCTATTTCTTGGTACACGACTTGTATATGTGATTTTCCTCAATTTTTAACAAATTGTTTAACCTTAACAAAAAATTGGTGGGTGCTTTGTGAAGTATTAACTTAGAAAACTTTTACTAACAACTTGTCTTTTGTGGCGTATAAAGTCACTTGAATAGTTTGTGTTTGGTTCTTTTCATTTTTGTGGTTCTGCTTTTCTTCTTTTTTAAAGTATGTTTTATTACATCTTTGATTTTGAATTTGGTTATATCAACAACTCTCCATTCTCCACTTCTGCTTAGCTTTCCATAATTTGAAATGCCAAACTTAGATATTTAAGTCGAATAAAGAACATCCTCTCCGTGCATCTATACTTATATGGTGATTTTGAATAGAATTTGTTCTAAAAAGTTATTTGTCTCTTACTTTTTGTTTATGTACATTCTATTATCTCATGATTTCTCTCTATGTTAGTTGCTTCTATAATATGAAAGCCTTAGGACACAAAACAGAGAGCTTCAACTTCCTATTACTCATCCTCCTGGTTCTTCGGGTGTTGCCAATGAGGTAAAGTTGTGTTTACATTGTTGTTATGTGATGTATCTTCATATCTAATGTATGTTGTACACCTTTTAATTGATATATGTGGAAGCCTATTACCCTAAGTAATTTGAATCATCGACGTATTTTGACTTTGCTCAAGTTCATTGCATACTTTTGCTTTCTTTTGTTGTCAACTGTAAAGAGGAATTTGTAAACGAAGCATAATCAATACTCAGTCTTTTACAATACATATAATAATTGGATAGGGATTTTTTTTCTCACTTGTAATTACTACAACACTTACTTGATACTAGGTTTGTAAACACAACTTTTATTTAGAAGAAAGCTTTTGTTGAACTTTAGTGTTCTAGTTTTATTATTTACTGAATTGGGCATTTGTTTTGATAAGAATCAAGTTATGGAGTTGGTCTTTACTTCATCTAAATGTCGAATCAACTAATGTAGCCTTGTAGTATATGTATATATATACAAATATGAACTATTTAAAGTAACTCTGCAGGGTAGTGGTTACCAAATTTCTGCATCAGGAAGGGCAGTAAGATATTCAACTGCTCATTGTAGGCTAGGTTGGCACGAGCAACACCATCTTGGTTATGGTGAGGTTGCGGAGCCAATTTTAAAAGTCTGCTTCTGAATCCTTGTAGAGGTCTTTGGGCATTGATTTTCTTAAGTTTGTTCTTTTCTATTGCCATGTACAAGTAGTTTTGGTGTTTTTCATCTTTTATAGGACAGGAGTGCCTACATTATGCCAAAGCGTGCGAAGAGCTTAAAAACTAGTGGTAAGATTGTTCGTCAATTCTTTGCCAACTTGACTTATTCATATATCTCTATCATTGAGCTGTTTTATCCTCACCATTTTCCAACATGAAGTTTGGCACTCTCCAAAACTTTGGCCTTTAGTGACTGTTACTTAACACTGTAACTATATCAGGATCATCATTCGAGAACTTCAGTTTTTATTTTAACTCATAATCTATCAATAAGGAATAGCGACTGCAGTAGAATTTCTTGTTGTATTTAGGTTCTCTTAAGCACCAGGGACAAAATGAAGTGGAGCACCCAATAAAAGCTGCAGAAACTGAAGCATCTAAGCAATAAGTCATACTTTATCTTGATCCTTTCTTCTAATGTTTTTATTTCTCAAGTCAATCTTAAGTTATTTTGATGAAATCTAGAATGTTTCATTGCAAATGCTAGTGGTAATGAAACTGCATTTGAAATTGCATTTGTATGTTTAATCTTAATAAGTTCTTTCGTCGCCTATCAGATTGGTCTTTGAATTGCATTCAATTTCAACTCATGGTAGTATGCTTACTTTACCTCTGATGCTCTCTAGTAGTTTGTTAGTCTTGTTAGACTCACATGTTAATAGAAAATATAGAGAATTTCTAGAGCTAGAGAAACTAAAAACTTTATAATATTGGATTTTGGACGTTGCAAAGGGCTAGGGTAAATCTCGCTCCAGTGTAATAGAGAACAAGCAAATGATGTGAGGTAAACAGCACTAGCAAGCCCCATGATGAGTTCAATTGAGAAAGTATGCAGGGAATTTCGAACCTGAGACCCCCATTTGGGAGATCCCCTGCTCAACTAACTTGGTCACCCTTGTGGGTGTTGTAGAGAAATTATTGTGTAGCTTATCCACTTTTGTATACAATGCCACTTATAGTTTGTTTTCTTGGAGCAAGCAGTTTATCTACTTTTTTGGGTTGCATGCTACAGGAAAAATCAACTTTCTTAAAATGGAATCCGACAATCATTGGGATTAGGAACCGTCGGGTTGAGGACATCGCTCACCTGCATTCTCTAACTTTTGATCTCTCTAGCTTATTATTCTTCTCAAGACCAACTTCGTAGTGAGTAGGCTTACTACAGAATAGAAAACGCTTACTATTTTTAGAAATTTGAATACCAGGAACTTCAAATTGTACACCAACAATTTTTATCAACAAAAAGAAAAAAGAGTACTAGGAACTTCAGTAGTATTTCTCTATCTCTCTCTGTTTTTGGTTCCTCCATTTCAGATGTAAAGATAAATTTCTTTCCATACGCCAGGTTAGATGTCCAAGTTGTTGATGTTGGACTCCCTGCTGATTGGGTGAAAATCAATGTTCGTGAAACAGTAAGTTCCTCTTAGAAGTAAAAGAATTAAGAACCTTCAGATTATACATTCCATTTCTCTCATGTGATTTGTAATGATTTTATGGAAATAGAATGATTCTTTCAAGGTCTATGCACTGGTGCCTAGGCTTTTACGAGATGAGGTATAATACCAATCACACTACTTGTTTCCATCTAGTGCATTCAATTTGTTTTCTTGTGTGTACTCTCATGATTTATTTTATCAAAAGTATAATCATGGACTTGTTTATGTGTTTGTATTATTGCTTGGAATCATTGAGTTTCTCTTTTTTGCAATTGGTGTTTGGGTTAAGGTTAAGTTTTCAGTGTTAGCTTCATCTCATTGAAAGGACAAAACAACCTTCTAATAGACAGTGTTAATATTTTATTTTTTATAAGTTCATTATTCAACCTTTATAAAGAGATATGCATCTCCAAAAAATCTGGTGTTTATATTTTATTTTTTATGTTTGCACTGTTGTAACTTCTGACGGCAACTTAAATAATCTTCTAACTTTTACAAACTTGTATTTTACTATTTTAGTGAGTCATTTCAGTTTTTCTGTAAAAAATTTCCACAAAGGTAATGATTTAGCATCATAAGACCACATAATAATTGTTTCAACTTGTGTTACTTTTGCCTTTTGTTTTCATCTTTTTACACCATCTCAAATCTCTAATGCCCTTATTTCTTGGTAAACATAAGTACGGGTTCAATTTGATCCAGCTGGTAGCTTGGCCATTACCGGTCAGCCAAACCAACTTGACAATCTCTGGGGTGTTACTGGCCTCAAGAAGATACACACCTTGCTATTTATTTTACTGATTTTGACTTTGATAGAGTAATTCAATCTTTGACTTACTTGCATATTTTTGGACTAGTAAAGAGAAACTGTCATGCAGAGAACTTGATATTTCTTCAATGGATCTGAAAACTATATCATTGTTATGTTTCTATTTGTTGATCACAACAGTCTAAGAAATCTACGACAATCAAAAGGTTCTCCACTATTAAGTTGGCTGGACATAATATTTTTTTCAAGTGGTCACCTTACCTGCTAGAATTGATCAACTTCGCACCAACATTGTTGTCAGCCTTTATGGGTGTCTTTGTGTTCATGTGCCCTTTGCGCAACAAAATCTCTAAGTTGACAATGTAGGAGTATTGGTAGTTAGCCAACATTGTGAATGCTTCGCCATAGTTCTTTAGTTGTTGTTGTTGATGATACTGTGGGCCAAAAACTTTGAATTGGCCTATATAGCAAAGGAGGTATTTTAGCTTCAGCTGCCCCAGTAGAAACTTAGATTTCTTTTCAAAGATAGATGGATATCTGATGAATAGTGCCGGCAAAATGAGCCCATGTTTTGGTAACCCGCCCAACCCACCCATATTTTAATGGGTTGGGTGTGTGATTTTTTATATGGGTAAAATATGGGTTGATACCCATATTTAAACCATAAAAATATGGATAAAAAATATGGGTAAACTATGGGTAAAATATGGATTAGCCAAATGGGTTAAGCTATCAACTTTTATTCATTCAAAATTCATGATATCACTAAAAATATTGTAACTTTTCTTCCTTTTAATATGTCTTGTATAAAACTAATTATTCTTCTCTATAATTGAAAAGATGAAAGTCTTTGGCCCTCCAAAAAATCATATATATATATATATATATATATATATATATATATATATATATATATATACATACATAAAAGAAAACCTTAGGCCCGCCTAAGTGGTGCCACCACAAACCAAAATTCACTTTTAATTTATTTATTTCCAATACTAGCCTTCCGCTTTCATGAAAAGTTGTGTATATATATACATAAAAGAGAACCTTAGGCCTGCCTATGTGGTGCCACCACAAACCAAAATTCACTTTTAATTTATTTATTTCCAATACTAGCCTTCCACTTTCATGAAAAATTGTGACATTTACGAAAAGTTGTGATTTTTATGAAAAGTTGCGACTTTAATGAAGAGTTGCGACTTTAATGAAGAGTGGTGACTTTCATGAAAAGTTGTGACTTTTACGAAAAGTTACGACTTTTATGAAAATATGTGACTTTAATGAAGAGTTGTGAATTTTATGAAATGTTGTGACTTTTATGAAAGGTTGTTACCTTTCTGAAGGGTTGCAACTTTTTCAAATAGTTGTAACCTTTTCGATAAGGCACAACAAATATTTTTTCACACTACTATTTGTTGTCTATAAATAGAGGGCTGCTGCTTCTTCTTCTTCTTCTTCTTCTTGTTCTTCTTCACAATTACGTATTTGTGTACTTTACTCTTGTTGAGTGGTTCAGTGACACCATTGCTTATGTTACAGATCTTTGTAATTATTTTTACAATCATTAATAATTTATGCTTATGTTTTTAAGGATAAATGATAAGATTTAATAATTTTTGTTTTCCTTTACATTATTAATTTGTTATATAAGATAATATAGTGTTTAGTTTCAGTGACTGATAGGTTTTAAGTATTATTTTATATATTCTATGAAATTAAATTCCCGCACGAAGCGCGGGTAATTTTACTAGTATGTATATTAAATGTACATTTCTTTTGTTAATTATAATTATATATAAGAGTATATGATGATTTAAGAGAACCTGAATACAATAAGAAGTTTTGCTACGGTCACTATTCCTTTTTGATAAGAGTATGAGTTCAAGCAAAAACTAAAGTTGTCGGATGATGATCCTAATATAGTTACAGTGTTAACTAACAGCTCAAAAGTTTTGGAGAGTGCTAGACTTAATATTGGGAAATGATGAGGAGAAAACAACTCAATGATAAAGATATATGAAGAAGTCAAGTTGGCAAAGAATTAATGAACAATCTTACCAGTATTTTTATGCTCTTTGCACGCTTTGGCGTATTGTTGGCATTCCTGTCCTATAAAAGATGAAAAACACCAAAATTACTTGTACACGGCAATAGACAGGATCAAACTTAAGAAAATCAATGTCCAAAGACCTCTACAAGGATTCAGCAGTAGACCTTTACAATTGGCTCAACAACCTCACCATAACCAAGAATGTGTTGCTCCTGCCAGCCTAGCCTACAACAAGCAGTTGAATCTCTTACGACCCTTCCTCATGCAAAAATTTGGTAACCACTCCCCTGAAAAATTACTTTAAAAAGTTCATTTTTGTATATATATATATATATATATATATATATATATATATATATATATATGTCTACTACAAGGCTACATTAGTTGATTCGACATTTAGATGAAGTAAAGACCAACTCCATAGCCTAATTCTTATCAAAACAAAATGCCCATCAGTAATTTCATAATGAAAATTCAGGCAAGTTCTGATAAGACATTTAGGTCGGAGACAAAATTAGTCACGCTGGAGAGTAAATTGAGACCTCTAACATTTGGAATCATCCTCCCAGCTCTTTTTCACAATATTCTAGAGGACAATGGAGATGAATTCAATTCTAGGTCAGTTCAACTGGAGCCATATGAAACTGGTTCATACCAAGCAGCTCGAAGGCTACAATTTTTGGAAGAGGACTCCTTAGGTCAGCTAGCACTACTGGGAAGCCGGCCTATGAGGGCAATAGGGAGGTGAAGCAAGGTAAAGTGTTATCTTATGTACCATCCATCTCTAAGGAAGGAAAAAGTTATGTGAGTATTGAACAAAAAGACTTAATAGAACAAGTAGATTACTTGAAGTCAACCCTAATTGGGTATATTATCGGTCATACCTCATATATTGAAACAATGGAAAATTTCGTGGTACACAATTAAAAGTACGTGAAAAAACCCCAGATCTTGTTACATGATGAGGGATACTTTCTTTTCAAATTCGATATTGTTGAAGAACGAGACAGAGTAATGCAAGATGATCCTTATACATAATTTAACAAACCCTTTATGCTGCAGAACTGTGATATATATTTTGAATTCAATCTTGATTGTATCAATACTATACGCTTGTGGATTAATTTTCTAGGGCTACTGGTAGGGTATTAGTGTAGTGAGGTTTTGAGCAAGGTTGTGAGTGCAACAGGGAAACCTCTATACACTGATAGCTTTACTACTACAATGGCTAGAATTTTGTACGCCAGAGTTCTTGTTTAAACAAATGTATCACAACCTGTGTTGGATTCCATAGAAATTGTGACGCCAATAGGATCCTTCTAGCAGGTAGTGGAATATGATTGGCGTCCAAAGTTTTGCACTGAATATATGAAATTTGGGCATTGTGCTGAAGCATGTTGGACTAAGGTTGAGGGAAAGTAAGTTGAGGAAAAGCAAGAAGAACCTCAATTTCAGGAAGTTAAGAAGAAGAAACGTAGAAACAAAAGACAAAATAGCTCCACAACCAAGTGATGTTTGTGTAATCAAGGACACAACTTCCGATGCAAGTGTCTACGATCGTGCAATAGTATAATAACCCAACCAAGGGTTGGGATCATTCCCAAGGGAATGGGCGTGAAAACTGGTGGTTAAGTGCAAATGTGCTAAAGCTAATCGTAGCTAAAGACTTTGGCAAATAACAACATAACAAGTTAAATAGGGTGATGTAGCGTCAATTATCAAATAGGGGTTTGTAAGCAAGAAACAACTAAAATAGTGAAAATGAGGAAAAATAAGAGTAAGGAGACGGGATTCTTGGGATCTAATAGGAATATGGGATAGACTAAATCATTGGGTACATGCTTTTGATAGTAAATTCATTGAGTATTTTTGACTAGGCTAGAGTTTAAAGTTGATAAACTCTCTCTCGAGCAACTTACCCCATTTCAAGTGGGTTCCTCTCAGACACCCACTTGCCGCATGAAGAGCAACCTCTGCCTTAACCTAATCACTCTCTCGGGTTGAACTCATGTCGACCCACTCGCACTGGCCATCAATTTAGTGGTCTTAGTTTTATGACCTCTCTCTCGAGCAAGCCGAAAACACTTATTTGAGACTATACTTGCAACTACAACCTCATTAAGTTCATCCACAACCACTAAACAAAATCACATTTAAACTACGAATAGACTATCAGCAAGCAAAGTCCAACAACTAATCTAACCCATATTTACAAAATCACACCCCAAGAATTGGGGTTTTTAGCCATGCATGCAAAAGAGATAAAGAAGTATACCAATCTTAGTTTCCATCAATGGGTATGCATGATTAAGTCTTAAAATAGGCAAAAAGTGAAGGATCCAAGAGACCAAAGACCAATTTCTTGAAGATGAAACCCTTGAAAGCTCCAAGTTCTTCAAAACTCTCTCCAAAACTTAGAGTGAATATCTCCAAACTTTGTCTAAAACTTAATAATCTAAAAACAAGGTAAAACTCTCCCCTAAGAAAAAAAACTGAACTAGTGTTTATAGTTTTCAAAAAATGTGCTTCGAAGGATCTTTCGGCGACGTTAGTGAGAATCGCCGATGCATTTAGTGATCTGCCCTTTGGTATACTTTATCGCCTTTCATCAGTTGCCTTCAGCGTCTTCATGTCCTAGATAATTAGGTGATGTAGAACTGCTTTGTGGAGTCGTTCAGTGATACACCGGCTGCTCCTTTTCACTACCGATTCTCTCCTTTCCTTTAGGGCTTAGCACACTGGAACAAAAGTCAAATATGTGATCTATTGGCAATTCGCCGAATAGGTTCGGCGATTCACAGATCTTCATTTCTTCGTTCTTTCAGCTTCATTTTGCTCTTTTTTGCTAAGTAGTGTCCATGCTTTTCCTCAAACTTCAAATAACTAAAAGTCAAAGGTTTTCATCAGATATCGGGATAAAACATGCATTTGAGGACACAATTTCTGTTAAAATATAGCCCTAAATGAGTCCAAATCATAGACTCATTGACACCCTCAACTTAAACTTTTGCTTGTCCTCAAGCAAACTCAAGTTCAAACATTCAAAAAGGATGCCTCGAATAGTGCTACATAAGACTCAATCATGAAAGCACACAACAAGACTCAATTTACTTATGCAAAGATCAAATGTGCACTCAAAGATTCAAGTTGTGGCTCATTAATATCAAAGAATCTCATGCTTACAATACTTGCTTCAAATGCAATTTCAAGCTCAACCAAAATGTTTAAATGCCCTCACACAAGGAGTGATTCCATATTCACACAATGGTTCGTAGTTTAAAGCTTCAGAATCAGATGCAACACTCACACTCACAAAGAAGAACATAATGCATGCTTTCACCCATAGGTTTGCCCGTATTTTCCAATCAACATTTGTTTCGACTTACTCAAGATCACAAAGGTCTTAACAAGGCTTTTTAAGTGTAAATATATGGTAATTTAGGCTCAGTGACTTTTATCCTCATGAAATGTGGTGCTCTCAACACTTCCTTTCTTTTTCCTTCATCATTTTCATTAGTGCATCATAGGCCATCCTATTATTTGCTTCCCATAGTGTGTTGGAAATCTCTTTTCTTTTGCACTTTATTCTACAACTTTCTTTTTCATTCTTTTCTGTTTCTTTCTTTTCTCTCTTTTTTCTTTTTTTTTAATATGGAGGGGTTCCATTTTTCTTAAAACCATGGGTAAGAGGAGATTTTCTTTGCACTTCTTAACTTGCCCTTATCTTTTCACCACACCCCAACTTAGGCTTTTGGCCTAAGTTGGCTATTCAACTAACCACAATTCAAAAGGATTATAGGTAATGGATTAAGACAGGTTTAGTTTTCATCAAGTTTCTTCCAAAGAAGGGTAAGGCTCAAAGGGTGTTCAAGAGAGAATCACATGCTCACACTATAGGTCACAAAAGAGGTATATGTCCAATTGGTTCACACTCTTCGAAGTTGCCTAAGATCATATCAAGAGAAAATCTTACTTAGTTAACTAGACCAACATGGCAAATTCTAGGTTTTGTCATGCATGGTTCCAGGTAAGCTTATCACATAAGGCATCAACACTTAAGTCAAACAATACTCCACACTTTCACTAGTATATGTAACGTCATCACAAAGGAATCAATTTGATAAATGGCTAATCACAACGAGATGCAAAGAGTTCACATATTGTCTATGCAACTTTATTTGGCCTCATCGTAGCCGTATATTCATTTTCTTTCAATTCTAAGCACTATTCAAGTCATTGATATTGATCGGAACCGAGACTTAAATTTTGTAAAAGAACAACCACATTCAACATACGAGAGGTGTCAAAAATTTTTAGACGGGTTAAAATTATTTTGAAATAAAATAAATAAAAGGAGCCATAAGCTAAATCATCCACAGAAACTGTTAAAACACAATTTTAAAGTAGAACGACCCAAATATATACACAAAACACAACTATCAACACAAAAGGTGTGGGCCTCACCCCACCATAAATAAAATGTATTTGTTCTCAAATACAATTAAAAGTATCCAAAAGTAAAAATATAATAAGACAGAGAGGGAGGTAACAAAAGGTCTTGTCTATGCGGTCTCTCTCTCTGTCGGGGTCTCGGTGGCTGGTGTAGTAGTCTGTACATGGGCATCAGTGCCCAGAGTAGCCTCAAACGGAATAGCAATGCCAGATCCACTAGGAGTTATTGTGGACGTCTCAGTCGACAATATCTGGATCACCAGCTGTACAACCCTCTCTATAAGATCTGGTAACTCTCTGAATATGCTCTCATCTCTACTCTCCTATGTCTCCTCAGCATATACTAATATCAGCTCCTCGTCGGTCTCTACATCCAAATCTGCATGTGCTGTGCCATCCCCTTGTACATCTTCGGTGTAGCCGAAGGAATCCTCGAGATCTCAGGAGCATCCCTCTCCTCAGCTGTCTCTAGTAGTGAAGTAAAGTCAGTGAAATTAAGATAGTATACGTCCTTCCTCAAACTCACAATCTCAACTTTTAAAGCCGCCACCTCAGAGGCCTCCCTTGTCTGCTCTCACTGTTAAGGCATCAATAGAAGTCTGAAGGAGGGTAAATGCTGCTAGTATGGCCCTATTGATCATCTCCGGAACATACCTCTCCAATCAGGTAGCTCTCACATCAGTTGAATAGGCCAATTGCCCCATCTTTAGGATCATGGCTTGAGTGATCTTGGTAGGCTGGGAGGATGAGGAAGCACCTAAATCCTGTGAGGAAGAGGGATAAGGAGAGGGTATACCTGAGGGCTCAGAGGCTGGAGTAGGCTAAGGTGCCTCTGCTGGTAATGAGTCAATATAGATATCTGGAGAAGTGTCTGCTGGAGCTGCTCTCCTTTTGTCAACCTCCTCTCGTGTGAACTCTGCCTCAATACGCCTGATATCAATGGAGGAAGACAGGGCGACCTCAACATCCCTCGTAGTGTCACGAGGTACTCCAGCTCGCCGGCACAACTCAGTGACCAGAATTGGAAATGGCGGAGACGTCAGCTTCTGTTTGGCTCTCATGGTCATCTCTTGTGACATCAGCTGTCCATGATCGATTAGTCTCCTGGCCATGATAGAACCAAGGCAAGCTGTTTTAGGATGGCGAAGAATAGACTCATTCTGGGATGGCATTATGGTGCTGCTGATGAAGACAAACCAGGACCTAGAGGCTCTGTTCATTCCCCTTTTCTCAATAAGACCCCCTGCATCCATCCACCTCGGGGTGGTGTCAAAAATCATTGGAGCCAACCAACCCTTCAAATCATCTTGAGACTGAACAATTGGCAACCTCTCGTAAGGGAGTGTAGAGTGCAGCGGTCTACCTAATACAACATTAATATGCTCGCTGTGACACTCCACCTCTTTGCCTCTGACCATGACCGACTTCACCGGTCGAAACTCACTTGCCTTGTTCTTGTTCTTAGATACCAACTCTACATAAGTAGTGTAAAACTCTCTTACCCAAGAAGGAATGTACGGGCCTCGGAGTTATGTGAACTGCTTGAATCCATGATATCGGAGAGTTTCAAGCACATCAAGATGCTTGCCTTTCAGACCTTCCATGGATAGTAACTTCTCCTCTATGATGGTCCGTAAACCATCACCTTTCAATCTGTTTAGTAGCCTTGGTGGAGGAAGTGCAGGAGTTACTGAGGATGCCATGGTTGGCACTGAGTCTGTAGTTGGATGAGTGGCAACTGAGGGAGTAATGGTGGATGTGGGCTGAGATCTAGCCCGGAGTGTATCCCTTCGATTAATTAGAGGCTATTCATCCTCTAGTGCAGCGAAAGTTGGCTCAATAGCTACTCATTTTCTAGCTATATGTTTGTTCCTCTTGCCTTTGTCTCCCGGTTGGAGGTCATCCCTTCTCCTCTTTGGAGGGTTTGATCCTTTTTCATTTATTATAATGCCCTTTGCCTTTTTCTAGGGTGGTTCAGTTAGATTGGTGTATACCATATCTGCAGAAGATCGAGAGAAATTAAGAAAACAAAATCAAACTCTAGCACAACAAATCTTGTTGCAGATAAACTCGCCTATCCAGTTGGTGAGTCGCCAAACCGCTTTGGCGAGCTAAGTGTGGCTTGCCGATGAGGTTGGCTAAACAATTAAGCAAGTTGGTGATAGGAGAGTCCTTTTGGCGAATCACCGACTACATTCGGCGAGTAAGGGATTGTTTGTTGAAAGTTACAGTGCATTGGGGGGTCAAAATAACATTCAAAAGGGTGATCAAGAGTAATTTTGATGAGTCGCCAAGTGTGTTCGGCGACCCATGACTTCTCGTCAAAAGTTACAGTCTCAAACATCCAATTTGATATGCTATTAAAAGGGTGAGATGGAGACATTGGGCGAACCACCAAACGATTCGGCGAGCTCAACCTAGCTTACCAGATGGCCCAACGTGCCTATTTTCAATCCATCTTCTCCAATTCAATCCTGCAAACCTCGAAAGCAAAATCAAAGAATGCACTAACGAAATTCAAACAAGACCCGTACTACCCATCACCCTGAGATACTCAGATTTCTCTCGAATTTGCCGTAGTTGGCCATTTGATGATATTTGCTCTTAAGAGTGGTGTCACCTGCTCTATCTTTGAGAAAATTTTCAACATTTAGTGCAAATGTGGGCTACTCAGACTTCACCCAGTCAATCTAATGACAAGCAATCACAACCCAATTCATCAAAAAGCACAAAACTTACGTGCATTCAACAATTAAACAATACGGGCAAGATTTTCAAATTAACTAGGAATTTAATCATTCTATTCCTATCAAAGAGGACCAGCACACATCAATACTATACGATCATTGGAAAAGAGTTCAAAATTTTCAACAATAAACTCGGGGTTTTAGGACTAACCTTTAATGCCAATTAAATTGCGATTGAAAAGCTATGCGGCAAAATATTCCAACTCCAAGCATAACTCAACAAACTAGAATGCTAGAAAAATCTAAAATATAGAAAATACTAACTTAGTGTGAGTTTAGGAGATTCAAGAGTGAGGGAAAGTGAAGAATTTCAAATTTTGACTCTCTTGACCATTATAAACCATCCAGTTCACACCCATTTGGCGACGTTAGTCGCACTTGCCGATCCATTCGGCGACTCCTTGAGTGGTCACTTGCCCGCCGATTGCTAAATATCTTCAGTTACTTGGGGTAAAATCGGCAGTCTACATCGAGGTCGTCGGCCTGGTCGGCGACGCTCCGAACTGCTTCATAAGTTCGCCGAGTTTTACAGGCTCTGACTTGAACTTGAATTGAGCCAAATGACGGGTCAAGTCAGGCTCGCAGACCTATTCAGTGATTCGCTGACTGATCATTTTCTCGCCAAACTGTATTTTTCACCACTTTCCTCATTCAAACCTGCACCACTAGCACACCATTATTTATAAAAGCAAATTAAAGAATTTAAAACCTTGGGTAGCCTTCCAAGAAGTGCCTTATTTAATGTCATGGCACGATACGAGTCCTTACTCACTCCCCATTAGTTGGGTTGGCCCTAGTGTTACTAGGTAACCCCAATAGTTCGTTTGAGTGAAGAGGAGGCACCTCATAATTCAAGAGTGTCCTGATCAGCTGGATCGATCTAGAGTGAGATCCCACCATTTGATTCAACACTTCAATACTCTCCTTCATCTCTTCCAACATTTGATCTTGTTTGGTGATCTTTTGGAGAATGATTTGGAGTGTGTCTTCGACATGATTGTTTTCCCTGCCTCTATACTGCTTCCTCTTATGAGAAGGTATGTACCTCCCTTGACTCTTGCACTGGTCTTCCACCTCTGTTATTTTGGTGGCCAACTCGTTTAGCTGAGTTACCAGTGCGGGTAATGTGAAGTTCTTTTCGACTTCTTACTTCATCTCAACCGAGTTACCACCATTTCCCTCAGCCATGTTCATGGAACCTACCTACACCAACAAATTTAAAGAAAAACAAAACTAAAAATAAGATTAGTAAACTACAATTATTGAAAGCATAATTCGACTTAAACCAAAAACTTTCACGCAACACCACTCCTCGGTAGTGGCGCCATTTTGATATTTGCGTAATCAAGGACACAACTTCTGATGCAAGTTTCTACGATCGTGCAATAGTATAATAACCTAACCAAGGGTTGGGATCGTCGTTCCCAAGGGAGTGAGCGTGAAAACTGGTGGTTAAGCGCAAATGTGCTAAAGCTAATCATAGCTAAAGACTTTAGCGAATAATAACATAACAAGTTATATAGGGTGACGCAAGCGTCAATTATCAAATGGGGGTTTGTAAGAAAGAAACAACTAAAATAGTGAAAATAAGGAAAAATACGAGTAAGGAGACGAGATTCTTGGGATGTGATAGGAATACGGGATAGACTAAATCATTGTTCAGTATTTGTGACTAGGCTAGACTTTAAAGGGGATAAGATCTCTCTCGAGCAACCTACCTCGTTTCAAGCGGGTTTCTATTGGACACCCACTTGCCGAATGAAGAGCAGCCTCCACCTTAACCCACTCACTCTCTCAAGCTGAGTGTGTGGACATGGGACTAGGGTTCACTCTCTCGAGCTTAACCTATTGTCGATCCACTTGCACTGGCCATCAATTTAGTGGTCTTAGTTTTACAACCTCTCTCTCTCTCGAAAGCCAAAAACACATATATGAGACCATATTTGCAACTATAACCTAATTAATTTCATCCACAACCACTAAATGAAATCATGTTTAAACTATGAATAGAGTATCAACAAGAAAAACCCAACAACTAAATCTAACCCATATTCAAAAAATACACCCCAAGAATTGGAGTTTTTAGCCATGCATGTAAAAGAGATAATGAAGTTTACCAATCTCCGTTTCCATCAATGGGTATGTAGGATTAATTCTTAAAACGGGCAAAAAGTGAAGAATCCAAGAGACCCAAGATGAATTTCTTGGAGATGAAACCCTTGAACGCTCCATGTTCTTCAAAACCCTCTCCAAAACATAGAGATAATATCTCCAAATTATGTCTAAAACTTAATAATCTAAAAACAAGTTAAAAATCTCCCCTAGGAATAAAAACTGAACTAGTATTTATAGTTTTTAGAAAATGTGCTCTGAAGGATCTTTTGGGACGTTAATGAGAATCGCCGATGCATTCGGCGATCTGCCCTTTGGTCTACTTCATCTCCTTTCATCAGTTGCCCTCAGCGTCTTTGTGTCCTAGATAATTAGGAGATATAGCACTGCTTCGCGGAGTCGTTCGGCAATACGCCAACTGCTCATTTTCACTGCCGATTCTCTTATTTCCTTCAGGGCTCAGCCCACTCAAAGAAAAGACGAATATGCAATCTATTGGCGATTCACCGAATGGGTTCGGCAATTCGCAGATCTTCATTTCTTCATTCTTTCGGCTTCTTTTTGCTTCTTTTACTAAGAACTGTCCATGCCTTGCCTCAAACTTCAAATACCTGAAACTCAAAGGTTTTTATCAGATATCGGGATAAAACATCCATTTGAGGACATAATTTCTATTAAAATATAGCCCTAAATGAGTCCAAATCATGGACTCATCAATAAGATATGACTGGAAAGCTAGGGGGAAAATTGTACAGACGAAGCCAGTTGCTAGCAAACTAGACACGGATGAAGGGAAAGCAGCTAATTATGATCCTGTATGCTCATGACAAGGTATTACTCCTAATTCGATGCAAGTTCAAGCGAGGGTACAAATCACAAATAGTTATGATGTTCTCTAGGAAGCTGGAGATCCTGGAGGCACTCACAACCCTAAATGATCATCTCTACATGGAACATAAGAGGGATTAACCAGCTCTTAAAGAATAAAAAGCTGAGACTTTTGCTGGAGAAGAGTAAGGTAGATGTTATGGGAGTTGTTGAAATTAGAGTAAATGTTCACAAAGATGGGAATATTTTGCAGAAGATGGTGCCTGATTGGAACCATTGTCTAAACTATCCTATGCCTTATAATGGTAAAGTTTGGTTACTATGGAAAGATCATATACAAGTACATGTATTGGGTATACATGAGCAATTCATCCACTGTAAAATTTCAGACACAACTAGTCCTTCGCAGCCTACTTTACTATTGTTTATGACAAGAATGAAAGTCAGCAAAGAGAGGACCTATGGAGAGAATTAGTAAAGATTGGGGGTACTATCTAAGCGGCTTGGTTTCTTAGTGGTGATTTCAATAATGTTTTAACTAGTGATGACGGGTTAGGCTAGACACAAGCTTTCTAAGATTGTATTGATACTATCCAACTTACAACACTAAAGCAAATAGAAGGGTAGTTCACTTTCCGTAATAAACAACATGGTGTTAATTGAGTTTATTCCAAAATTGATTGGGTCATAGGGAACTTTCAGTGGATAATGGATTATGGACATGTAGAAGCAAAGTTCTTGAATACAAGAGTATGTGATCACTCCCCAATTCTCATTCACGTGAATACAAGACCTCCATCCAGACAAAAACCTTTTAGATTGTTTAAAACTATTATGGATAATCCAGATTTCTCTAGAATATTATTAGTCGTTTGGAGTGGGAAGGTTGCTGGTACAGATTGTTTCAGTTGTGGAGCAAGATTAAAGCTCTAAAAATGGGCTTGAAGGATCTCAACGCCTATATGGCATCCTATACCCAATAAATACAACATGCTTGACAGAGTTTAGAGGTGATCTAGAGTCAAATTGCAGCACAACCTCTCAACTTGACTTGCTTGAGTAGGAACAAATGGTATTAAATGAAATTAGGAAGTGGAGTAAAGTGGAGGAACATGTTCTCAAACAGAAATCCAGAGTAAACTGGACAGTTTGTGGAGAGGCAAACACCAAATATTTCCATGCCCAAATAAAGATAAGGATTAGTAGGAATTGTATTAATTCTATTTACAATGCTAATGGGGTTAAATTGCAGGAACCCACACTTGTGGAGGAGGAATCATCTCATTTTTCTCCAGCCTTATAGGTACAACAACTGAAGACCTTCCAAGTCCAAATGTAGAGGTCATAAGGAAGGGTCCTTGCCTATCCTATCAACAAAGATGCTTGTTCATAGAGTCACAGACAAAGAGATAATTGAGGCAATGAAATGGATGGCTATGGATAAAACCCCATGCATAGATAGTTTCCCAATGGAGTTCTTTCTGCAACATTGGTGTACTGTTAAAGATGATGTTATAAATGTTGTTAAAGAGTTATTTAGTACTGGGAAGTTATTGAAAGCTGTCAGTGGTACATCTATAACACGTGTGCCTAAAATTGCTACCCTAGCCCAAGTGAAAGACTATCGATCTATAGCGTGTTGTTCCACTGTCTATAATATTATCACCAAGGTATTGACTAATAGAATTAAACATGTCAATGGAAAGATTGTTAGTCCATCACAATCTGTTTCCCTTGAACGGAGATGCATTATAAATAATATTTTATTTAGCCATGACATGTTGAATTGGTACTCAAGGAAAGGCATGTCCCCTAGATGCACTGGAAGGTTGATTTAAGGAAAGCTTATGATTCCATTGAATGGGAATTCCTGAGGAAAGTGCTTGTTGAGTTGGGTTTCCCTTTTAAATTCATAACTTGGATAATGGAATGTGTGTCTAGTGTATCTTACTCTTTGATTATCAATAGGGAATTAACAAAATTGTTTCGAGGGAAAAGGGGAATTAGACAAGGAGATTCAATGTCCCCTTACCTTTTTGTTTTGGCCATGGAGTACCTTCAGAGAGAGTTGGAAGAGATTAAACTTAACAAGGACTTCAAGTATCATCCAAGATTCAAAAAACTTGGGGTAGTTCATATATGCTTTGCAGATGATTTGTTGTTGTTATGCAAAGTTGAAGTTAAGTCTATCCAATTGCTCCAAAGATCTTTTCAGAGATTTTCTAAAGCTTCCGGTTTAGAAGCCAACAATGAAAAAAGTTCTATATTCATGAGTGGAGTGAAGCCTAAATTGAAGCAGAGTATCCTTGAAACTTTGGGATATGTAGAAAGGGAAATATCTTTTAAATATTTAGGGGTGCCTGTGTCATCCAAGAAACTAACCATTGGTCAGTGTTTTCCCTTAGTGTAGAAGATTACAGAAAGAATTAGGTGTTGGTCTGCTAAATTTCTTTCATATGCTGGGTCAATTCAACTAATTAAATCAGTCATCTTTGGTATGCAGACTTATTGGGCACAAACATTTGTATTACCCAAAAGAATCTTGTAGATGATAGAGGGAGTGTGCAGAACTTATTTGTGGACAGGCTGAGCAATAAGGTCAACGAAGGCTCTTGTTTCGTGGGAAAAACTCTGCCTTCCAAAGACTAGATGAGGTCTGAATATTATAAATTTGAGTTTGTGGAACACTGCTGCCATATTGAAACTGTTGTGGGCTATTCATGAAAAAAAGTATTGTTTGTGGATAAGATGGGTACATATCTACTATATGAAAGATGAATCTATAGAGAACTGCACTATTCCAGCTAGTTCTACTTAATTGGGTTGTAAGGAAAATTTTAGAGTCAAGGAAGTACTTGGAAACTTGTTTTTACCAAGGACATCTTGATGTAAAGCTGAATGAAGTGGTTGAAGAATGCAAATTTTCTATCATAAAGATGTATCTTATGCTCATGCCTACCCACCCAAAAGTTCCCTAGAAGAGTATTGCACTACAACAAAACATCCATCCTAGACATAAGTTCATATTGTGGCTAGCAGCCTAGAGAAGAATAGCAATTGTAGAGAGACTTCAGAAATTTAGTATTCATGTCCCTCCAGATTGTGCTTTTTGTGGTATAGCTTTTGAATCCTTTGAACATCTTTACTTCGAATGTTACACTCACTAGAGCTTTATGGCATAAGTTATTGGTGTGGCTGGGGATCAATAGAACCATTGGAAGCTGGCAAGATGAACTAGACTGGGTTACTATTTGGGCAAGGAAGAAAATAGGGAAGGGTGTAATAATTAGTTGTGTATTTTCTATGCTTGTGTATCTGGTATGGAGAGAATGAACTGCTATTTGATTTCAGTCCAACCTCTATCAAAGTGACAGACTCTATAAAGAAATTGTGTTGTATATACATGTGAGAGAAAAGAACCTGGCCAAGTGGAAGAATACACTACAAACACAGTTGGATAGACTACCTTGAAGATGGAACGATACTTTTATTTTGTGTATACATCCCTAAATTAAATATAGTTGCTACTTTGTAGATCCTTTTGTAAGTTGTCTTTTTTTTTTTTTTGGTTGGTTCAATTCTGAGAAGAAATTGGTCAGCAATTGTTTGGTACTGTAATGTTCAATTTTTGGTATCAATGAATGGTCAGTTTACCAAAAAAAAAAAAAAACAAAATGCCCGACTTCAGTAAATAATCAATCAAAATAGTAAAGTTCATCAAAAGTTTTCTTCCAGATAAAATATGGTTTTGTTTCACTTAATTTTTTTTTGTACATTTAAATATGATGGTCCAATCTGACAACCTTTTAGAAACTTAACTAGAGGCTCAGACTGGGAGATTGAGGTCTTTGACAACAATGTGACCAGCGGGAGCATTGAACTGCAAAGAGACAGCCATGAGGGGCATACTGGTGCTATACTGATACAACATACTAGTATAATTTCTTGTCTAACCCCACTTCTGTCAAGGACTTTAATATATGACTGTACCATCACCATATGACAAGCTAGTGCTACCAAGCTAGGCTGGATTATTATCATTCATGTAGTTGATAATGTTTTACATAGAAAGGTGGATTTTCTTGATGGATGACTCTGGCAGCGGGAATCTAGCCCTTGAGATATGGGTTCACGGGACCCCGTGTTTTTTTTTTCATTGCTTGTGTTGGTTAAGAAATGCACAAAGTATTTATAAAAATTGATTGTGAACCCAATTATTTTTACATTAACTTGATCATTGTAGGAACCCATAAATTACAAAACCTAGATCTGCCGCTGGACTCCAGTTGAACGATGAATTCACTTTTGTTATTAGCTACACGTCCTTTTTAGAGAAAGGTAATTTCTTACAAAGCTAGCACTAATTAAGTGTTGTAGTAATTACAAGTGAGAAAATAAATCCTTATCCAATTCTTCTAGTTATTGGAAGAAACTAAGTATTGATTATGCTTCATTTACAAATTCCTCTTTACAATTTACACCAAAAGAAAGCAAAAGTATGCAATCTGAATTGAGTTAGCTATGACTTCAAAGCAACTGATGTTCCTTTCCTTCAAAATAGTCGACCATATGCATGTTGGAGTTAAATTTTTTTTCTTTTTTAAAAAATAGTTATACATTGTGTATAGTAACAAATGGAAACTGAAGCTACACATGGGCAAAACCATATATGGCCAATCTTAGATCAAGTTACTCCTTACTTAAAAAGAAGTCTTTTCCTAGTGGTCCTTATCCAAAAGTAAGGCCATACTGATTTCCATCTAAGTCAACTAAAGAAGGATTTCCATGATCAACTTTGCGAACTTGAGCAAAGTCAAAATACGTTGATGGTTCTAATTACTTAGGGTAATAGGCTTCCCCATATATCATATAACCACTATGTAAACACAGTGTTACTTGATTGTCAACACCCGAAAAACTAGGTGGAGGAGCAATATGAAGTTGAAGCTTTCCGTTTTGTGTCCTTGATTTAATAATGCTATCAAAGACACTTAATCCAGTTCTAAGAGTCAATGATCGTTAGTTAGTATATAACCCAACTAAATGAGTTGGGTCGAATCCTACAGGGAGTGATACGTGTTTAAGATTAAATAAGAAAATATGAATATGTTCAAATCAACCATAGGAATAGAAATTTACGATTAAGAACATAATGTAAATCAAAGGATTGACACGAATGTCAAATAAAAAGGGCGTTTTGGGTTTAACTATCAACTACAACAATAGCAAATAACACAAGAATAAAAATAATGAGATGGGTTATTGGGATGTGATTCGATTATAGACTAATATAGACAAATAGGTAATTACAACTGTTAGTAAATAGCTATAAATCAGTGAATAAGCTAGACTTTAGTGGGGATAAACTTTCTCTTGAACAATTTGCCTTGAATCAAGTTAGTTTCTCTTGAACACCAACAAGCAAGAAAATAAGAACAACCCACGCTTTGGTCCATTCATTCTCTCGATCTGAATATGTGGAAAAGGATTTAGGATTCACCTCTCTCGAGCTGAACCCATGACAACCCAATATCCACAGACCATCGATTCAGTAATCTTGGTTTTAAAACCTCTCTCTTGAGCAAGCCAAAAATACAAAGGTAGAACTACATTTGTAACTACAATCCTTTATTTTAACCACAATTACTGATTGAAATCACTTCTAAACATTATTTAACTAACAATTAGCAATACCCATAAGCTAAATCAGCCCATAATCACATTATCACACCCCAAGAATTGGGATTTTAGCTAGACATCATAAAAACATAAAAATCGTTACCAAATTGTATTTCCATCAACTGTGTAAGATTAATTTTGTCTTTACAAAGGTCTAAATTGAAGAATCTCAAAGACACACTTCCAATTTCTCAAAAATGGGAAACTTCAATTCTTCAAAGCTAAGGAAAAGTTGTCTCAAAACTCAGGGTTCAAACTCAAAAATTACTCTAATGAATGTTCAGAATAAAATTTTGATACTAAACATAATGTTTTAAAATGTATTTATAGTCGCCAAAAATATGCTGCAAAGGACTATTCGGTGCATTAAGTAGGGCTCGCCGATCAACTTGACGATCCGCCCTTTGGTCAAGTCCATCACTTTTTTGCTTTGGCCTTCAGCATACTCAAGTTCTGTAACTTTGGGCGATCAACACTACATCGCGGAACCACTCGGTGACACGTCAACGACTCCTTTCTATCGCCAACTTGATTTTCTCCTTCAGGACTTGGCACACAGGAACTTTAGGCGAGATGGTGGCCATTCGGCGACTCGCCAAAGGGACTTGGTAATTGCCAGGCCTTCATTTCTTCGCTTTTTCTGCTCATTTCGTTCTGTTATGCAAGTTAGTGTCCATGCACTGTTCCTCAATCCAAATACCTGGAAATCAAGGATTTTATATCAGTTATTGGCACAAAACAAGCATTTGAGGACACAAAATCTATCCAAATAAAACCCTAAATGAGTCCAAATTGTGGACTCATCGACACCCCCAACTTAAACTTTTGCATGTTCTCAAGTAAAACTCAAGTTCACCAGTTTAAAAAGGATGTCTCAAACACTGCCACACAAGACTCAATCATGAATGCACACAACAAGACTCAATTTACACATGCAAGGATCACTTGTGCACTCAAAGATTCAAATTGTGACTTACCATTATCAAAGATTCTCAAGTTCACAATACTTGCTTCAAATGCAAGTTCAAGCTTAACAAAGGTACTCATATGCCCTCACACAAAGAATGATTCCATATTCACACACAATGGTTCGATAATTTATATCTCCGTAATCACAATCAGCACTCACACTCACAAAGATGAACACATGCATGACTCCTCCATATTTTTGCCCTTATTTTCCAAACAACACTTGTTTCGGCTCACTCAAGATCAAAAAGGTCTTTTCAAGGCTTGTAACGGGGCTGAGTGTAAAGGTATGTTAATATAGACTTAGTGGTTGCTATCTTCATGAAATGTGGTATGAACAACACTTTTTTTCCTTTTCTTCGTTATTCTCATTCATGATCAAAAGTCACCCCATTATTCACTTTCCATGGAATACCGAAAACACCATTTTCTTTTGCAACTTTATTTCAAACTTTTTCATTCCTTTTCTTTTTCATAATTTTTTCTTTCGTTTTTCTCTCTCTCTTTTTTTTTATGGAGGGGTTTCATATTTCTCAAAACCATGGGTCAAAGGGGACTTCTCTGTACTTTTTGATTTGCCTTCTCTTTTCAGCACAGCCCAACTTAGGCTTTTGGCCAAAGTTGGCTGTTCAAACAAACCACATTCCATGAAGATTAAGGGTGAAGGGATAAAGAAAGGTCACAATTTCATCAAGTTTCATCCAAGGAAAGGCTAGGGCCCAAAAGGTGCTCAAGAGAAGTTTACACACTCACAAGGTAGGCTACAAAAGAACTATAATGTCAAATTGATTCACTCTTTAAAATTTGTTGCCTAAGATCATTTCAATAGCTTGCATCACTTAGTCAACCGGACCAACGGGGTAAATTTTAGGTCTCATCACACATGATTCACGGTAAGCTCATCACACAAGGCATTGACACCAATGTCAAACAAGACTCCACACTTACACTAGTGTGAAATGTTCATCACAAGAGACTCAATTTGATAACCGACTAGTCACAGCGAGATGCAAGAAGTTCACATATTGTCTATGCAACTTCATTCGGCCTCATCGTAGCCGCACATTCATTTTTGTTCGATTATGAGCACAATTCAAGTAATCGGTATTGATCAAGACCAATACTCATATTTGAAAAAGAACAGCCACAATAAAACACAACCAAGAGGTGGCACGAAATTTTCAAAAAGGGTCAAAAACCATTTACAATTAAAGTAAGGAGCCCCAAGCTCAAACATCCACAAAAACAGTGCCAAAACACAATTTATAGCACAAAACCCAATATATACAGAAAATGTCAACAAAACAAGAGGTAGGTATGGAAGTACCTCACCCCACCACAAACAAAGAGAAATTTTTCCTTAAATGCAAGAAAATATCCAAAAATCAATAAAAAAGGATAGAGAGGGAGGTAAAGAAAAATCCTGTCTACATAGTCTCTCCATCTGTCGGGGCATCAATGCCCGGTGTCATAGTCTGATCTTAGGCATCAGTACCCAGAGTCACATCAACAGTAGTAGGTCCACTAGGAGCTGCCAAAGTTGTACCTGCCAAAGATGTCTACACAAGTGCATCTACCATGCCTTCCTCAGTCTCTGTAAGGCACTCATAAGAACCCTCCTCAGCAAACTTAAGCATCTCCTCATCCGTCTCAGCCTCAGACTCGGGATCAACTACCATTTCAGCTCAAATATCATCTCCGATGGTAGCCGGAGACATATGTGGCTCAATTAGTACATCTGGGATCTCCACCGTCCTGAAAATCATAGACATGTCGGTGGACTTCAGTTGGTCCACATCTCTCCTCAATGCAGTAGTAGCGGCCTTTAGAGCCATCACCTCATCGGTGGCCCTTTAGCTACGCTCCCACACCGCTATCCTAGCTGCAAGGGCATTAATGGTAGCACTCAAAGGTGTCACAGCATTAGCGAGGGCTGTCTGATTCATGCCTGGAATGGAGGCCTCAAGTCTGGCAGCATGACGATCAGCAGAATGGGCTAGCTACCCCATCTATAGCAATGCAGCCTGAGTGAGCGGGGTCTAGGAGGCAGCAATAGCAGTACCAGATCTGGAAGTTAGGAAGCAGCAGAGGTACTAGGCGTAACAGAAGGGGCAGCACTAGATGTACTTGAGGGCCCAAGGGCCGGAGTAGGCAATACTGCCTTTACAGGTAGTGTCTGAACATCAACAACTGGGGATGTGTCCACTGGGCCTTCCTTCTTATTCTCTGGCTCATTGTAGCAATCCAAAAATTGATAGGTTAAACTAGAGCCTAAATGTGAGAATGAACATCTTGAATGAGAGTTATAGGAGTTAAGGCCATGAGGCAAGTGCCATGGAAAAAGGGGCCAAATCAAATCCAAAAGCCAAGGTTGCCCCTAGCCTTTAGCTACTGCCTTAACCTTCATGAGAAGGACCATGTGTCGTGTTCCTCATTGTGGCTTGTAAAGGTGAGCGTGGACTTGCTTTGGCCGTGAAAGTGTGGCCACCACTTTTCCTTGATACTGCCTCAACTTCCACGGCCATAACCACGGTCCGTGATCATGACCACGACCATAGGAGGTGCACGTGGAGTTTCCTAATGCAAAATAGCTAAAGGCCCCAAGTGGTGAGGCTACTACCTTAATGACCACAGTAGGGACCACGGCTCGTGGAACCCCTCGTGGTGATGCCTTGTGCGTGTGAGCCTTGTACCACCTTAGAGGGGATACTGCCTCAAGGTCCATGAGAGGGACCATGCCTCGTGGAGCCCCTACCTTGGTCTCATGAGCCAAATGCCCCAAAAACCAAGCCACTGTCCCAACCTTCATGGGAAGGACCACGAGTTGTGGTCCTCACCATGGCTTGTGAAGGTGCACGTGACACTTGGGCATGTGTCATGTCCCAAGGCTAGCCCCTAGATGCGACACGGCGTACTTGAACCCCAAGAGGTCTGATACAAACCTCATAGCATTCTTGAACATAAGAATGTAGGAAAATAGAGAGGAATTAAAAACTTTCTTTACAATTAAAGACATTTTTCATTAAAAAGCAAGCGGAAAAATTTGTAGTCTTTGTCTCAAACCTTCTAACACTTTGAATACAACATTAGGACCAAGCCCATACAAAGACTCTAAACATACAATGAAATACATAAAAGGAACATAGTGGATTTTGTCCTCGAAACTATGAGGACTAATCAAGTCTTCATCTTTAAGCTCCTTAGAAACCTATTTTTCAAGCATAGAACATCAATATCTCAAAACCTTACACTTTGGTAAAAATTGAGAAATATGGGTTAGCACAATTAAGTACTAAGTATGGAAGACATGCAAAAACCATGCTTAAAACGAACATTTTCTTTAAAAGTCATGATATATGCCAATTTGAGAAAATTTCATGAACATAAGCATAAGAGACATAATATTCACACATAATCAACTTACAATTCATTTCACCACATTATATTATAATCAACATTTAAACCATTACCTTCACATTAAAGTATAATAAACATATAAACCATTACCGTCACATTTAGCCTTCACCTCAAGTAACCCTCAAGCTATACCTTGTGCAATGTACGGATAGAGTCCCATACCACCATCCACACTAAAGTACCACCTTAAGGTCCCCAAAAGTGAACTTACCATTCAACCTTTCCATCTTTACACAGTACTCATACATAAAAGACATAAACATTTCATAAGCCATATAATTCCATAAGGACCATCATCTAGGGCAACTCTGAGTCATACTTGTGCATTGTGCAAGTAGCATTCCATACTACTACTTACACTAAGTACTCCTTTGAAGTCACCATAGACAAGGCACATTCATACACATTAGTCATAATAAGGAAGTAACTCATAATACGATCCAAGTATAACATGCATCATCTAATTTAAGCATATAAGTCAACATTCTTCATTACCTTCATTACTTTAAGAGCACCTTCATTCATTAGACATTAAGCCAACATTCTCATAAACATCATCATAAGAGCCCATTCATTTCTTTAACATTATAAAGGAAAACACCAAGACCCCTCTTAAAGCCTACTTGTGCAATGCATAGATGGCGTCCCATAACACCACCCACACTAAGTAGTGCATTCTTATGAAGCCATAGTTTATTAACATTCTTTGTTGGGGTAAGCCATAACTGACATAGACCATGTGAGAAATTCATTGAATCCCGGTGTCACCCTCACCGGATAAGGGATTTGCCTAAGGTAGGACCATTGTTTTTAGCTTATGTGGATCCACTTGCTAGACCTATGTGGGCACATAGTTTAAGGGATAGAGAGATTGCTACTAGATAACCCGCCTCAACTCACGGATGAGCATTAATCTCAAGAAATTCTTACTAAGTACCCCGCCTCAACTCATGGATGAGCACCCATCTCAAGACATATCCACTCGGTGCTTGGCATTATTCCCCACAGAGTACTTGACATTCATTACATTAGTTCATTATGGGATAGGAGATTGTTACTATATACTCCACCTCAACTCATGGATGAGTATCCATCTCCAACCCAACATTCACTAAAATGGGGTATAAGGAATGTTACTATATACTCCGCTTCACCTCATGGATGAGTTTCCATCCCATCCCAACATTCATTCATTGGAAAGCTCATATATTCAAAGATGAGAATAGCCTTTCACCTAAGAGTCCCCCTCATTGTGATAAAGTCCTTTCACAACAAGTCATTATCATTCATTAGAGTACAATTGAGAATAGCTTTTCAATAGACTTATCATCATTAACATTATCATATAACTTCATTCATTATTCGTTCATGAGTGTGTGTGAGTATGTAAGATTAACCTTTCACATATAGAATCTTCATTCATAAGTACTACATTGAGAATATACTTTCATTCACAACACAATTACATCCTAAACATGATCATAACACTTTCATTGAGGTCACACACATATATTTCACATCATAATCATACATAGATTCTTCATGAACTTGCCTTCAAGGCGATAAACCAACATCAATCCATAAATACAAGATACTACAATAGATAATGAAACTGACATGATCAATCACTTAATACAATATAAACATCAACAATTCAACATACTTGCATAATTAATCAATTCCCAATCACAAATCACAATTTAGGAATTTGAGGGAAAACATGGGTCTAGGAAGAAATCATCTTAATTCATCTTTAAATCCACAATTCATTCATAATTCAATGCAATAAAGCCTTTAGAAATATTTTTGAATCGAACCCATGCATAGATTGAAAACTAGGGTTTTTGGGTAAACTTGGAGATTTGAAATCAACTTTGAAATTGGCTCCTTGAAAGAAACTAAGTCAAGAATGAAGAACACCGTACCTTTAATGGAATATATCCATGAAAATCACTTGAAAAACTTGAAGTCTTGACCTTGGAAGCTTGAGTTCTTCATCTTCAATGGAGGTTTCTTTATAGATCTTTTGGAGAGGAGAAGAGGTTTTGATTTTTGGGTTTTGAAATAATGAAGTCTAAAATATGTTTTAATACTTTAAAAACCCTTAAAATAACATAAATAACTAATTAAAATCGTCCCCCCAACGAAACTATACTTAGGGTGAATTTACCAATTCACCCCCACAATGGCCTAACCCATTTGACAGATTGCAGGAATGACTTATGAAACCCAACCATGGTCCGTGGTTGGGATCACTCTCCATGCTACTGAGTCGTGGTTTGTTACTGAGGCTAGGTTTTGGGTTCCATGACCCACGGAGGCCATCCACGGGGCGTGGATGGACCTACGGGGTGTGGTCCCCTTCCGTGGTTTACCAAATTATGGGCAGCCTATTGGTTTCAAGGGATCTTGGGAATAAGGCTTAGGGTCCTCCTCAAGGACCCTTAGGGTGGTCGTACCTTGACGTTTAATCCCTAAACCCCTCAACCATGTCTCGAGGCAATATTATACATCCTCTAACCTCATGAAAAATCAAAGACACACAAGTTAGGCTCTAATTTCACTTATTCATTTTACGGGTCGTTACATGATCCCCTACTTAGGAACATTCGTCCTCGAATGACTCTTTAAACACATTAAGGGATTAACGACTCAAGACTAGCAGCCCATCATGCATGCAACATCATATACAATGCACACAACTAGGAGGAACCCTCAACTCCACATCAAACATACTTCATGCAATTCAAGAAAGTAGGAACTGCATCTACAAACTCGTTATGCATCAGAACCTTATCATTTCTCATTACATTGGAGGAATTACCTTCTCTAACTCATATCATGGTCATCATAACAACATTAGGCACATTATGCACTTGCACATAAAAGCACATTTAGGCGTGTTCAACATTTAACCTCATGATGCATATACACAACTCATACTATATGCATATTAACATGATTAGTAATATTCATAGAAACTCATTTTCTCATTTAAACATAAACTCATCAAGAACGTGCATATCATAAGGAGATCATGGAAACACAACATCACACATAACTCCAAAAATATGAAACATGCCAAGAAGGAAATCTTTGTCTTAGGCTTGAACAGACATAAAAAGAAAGAGGTAAGGATATCAGAACTCTCAATAACCTTACTATTCAACTTACTATCTCCTACTTAAGGGTAAACCTAACTATGGATTATTATGAACACAACGTAGGAAACTTAATCAAGACATCCACAACTTACAAGAACCTATCAACATACCAGTGCCTTTAAACTAGGAAGGTCCTCATTAAGTAACTCTTGCTCACAAACAACGTTACCAACACCACTCAAGGCCTCATATGAGTCTACCACACCGGGTCTAAACTCTTCAAACTCACTACACTTCTTAAGGTGAGATTATCAACCAAGCCTAACTTATGAACATCAAGGACACTCAAAGACCTTACCATCTAGGCATATTATCCCTCACTTAGGAGAAAGCTTATACTAGCTCTTTCAAACTTCACTTCTTTCCACTCTAAGGTTGGAGCAAGACATCACTAAACCTTCATTACACCTAGGTATTTCTAAAACACCACATTTCATCAACTCTTTAAACATACCTCAAAACTCATCTTAACTAAGTCGGATTCTACCAACAACACACATAACCATAAAGCAACATATTATACTAAATTCAACACCACAATCTATCATCTCAAATCTATCAAGTCACATAGCCATAATTGGCATCACAACCAACCTTCCTCCTTCGCTCCTTCGAGCATAATCCCTTTCAAGTGGTTATACACTAAAGACCATCACATAAGGAATAAGGGAAATACATTATAGAGTTAAACTCTATGACACGACTTGAAAAATGAAGAAGTGAGACTTTCTTAACACCCAATAGCCTCCTATTCATAATGTGGCGTGCTTCACATTATGAACAAGACTCTACTAGATGTGGTTTGAGACATCCTAAGACTATTCCAAAATCTTGTGGTCTGATACCATGTTTCTCACGACCCAATACTAGCCCCTAGATGCGATGCGGTGTACTTGACCCTAAAGGGGTCTCATACAAGCCTCATAGCATTCTGGAACATAAGAACATGGGAAAATAGAGAGGAATTAAAAAATTTATTTACAATCGAAGACATCTTTCATTAAAAAGCAAGAGAAAGACTTTCTAGACTTTGTCTCAAACCATCTAATACTTTGAATACAATATTGGGACCAAGCCCATACAAAGACTCTAAACATACAATGAAAGATATAAAGGGAACATAGTGGATTTTGTCCTCGAAACTATGAGGACTCACCAAGTCTTCATCTTCAAGCTCCTTAGAAACGTATTCTTCAAGCATAGAACATCAATATCTCCAAACCCTACTCTTTGGTAAAAATGGAGAAATATGCGCTAGCACAATTAAGTACTAAGTATGAAAGAAATGTAAAAACCATGCTTAAAATGGACATTTTCTTTAAAAGTCATGATATATGCCAATTTGAGAAAACTTCATGAACATAAGCATAAGAGGCATAATATTCACACATAATCAACTTACAAGTCATTTCACCACATTAGAACATAATCAACATGTAAACCATTACATTCACATTAAAGAATAATACACATATAAACCGTTACCTTCACATTTAACCTTCACCTCAAGTAACCCTCAAGCTATACCTTGTAAAATGTATGGATAGCATCCCATACCACCATCCACACTAAAGTACCACCTTAAGGTCACCAAAAGTGAACGTACCATTCAACCTTTCCATCTTTACAAAATACTCATACATAGGAGACATAAACATTTCATAAGCCATATGATCACATAAGGACCATTATCTAGGGCAACTCTAAGTCATACTTGTGCAATGTGCAAGTAGCATCCCATACTACTACTTACACTAAGTACTCCTTTGAAGTCACCATAGACAAGACGCATTCATACACAATAAGTCATAACAAGGAAGTAACTCATAATACGATCCAAGTATAACATGCATCATCTAATTTAAGCATATAAGTCAACATTTTTCATTACCTTCATTACTTTAAGAGCACCTTCATTCATTACACATTAAACCAACATTCTCATAAACATCATCATAAGAGCCCATTCATTTCATTAACATTATAAAGGAAAACACCATGACCCCTCTCAAAGCCTACTTGTGCAATGCATAGATGGCGTCCCATAACACAACCCACACTATGTAGTGCTTTCTTAAGAAGCCATAGTTTGTTAACATTCTTTGTGGGGGTAAGCCATAACCGACATAGACCATGTGAGCAATTCATTGAATCCTAGTGTCACCTTCACTGAATAAGAGATTCCTACTTGTCTAAGGTAGGACTACTGTTTTCAGCTTAAGTGGATCCACTATCTAGACCTATGTGGGCACATAGTTGAAGGTATAGAGAGATTTCTACTAGATACCCCGCCTCAACTCACGGATGAGCATCTATCTCAAGAAATTCTTACTAAGCACACCACCTCAACTCATGGATGATCACCCATCTCTAGTCATATCCCCTCGGTGCTTGGCATTATTCCACATGGAGTACTTGACATTCATTACATTAGTTTATTATGGAAAAAGATATTATTACAAGATACCCCGCCTCAACTCACGGATGAGTATCCATCTCCAACCCAACATTCACTAAAATGGGGTATATGGATTGCTACTAGATACTCCGCCTCAACTCATGGATGAGTATCCAACCCATCCCAACATTCATTTATTGGAAAGCTCATAGATTCAAAGATGAGAATAGGCTTTCACCAATCCCCCTTATTGTTAGAAAGTACTTTCACAACAAGTCATTATCATTCATTAGAGTACAATTGAGAATAGCCTTTCAATAAACTCATCATCATTAACATTATCATATAATTTCATTCATTATTCGTTCCTGAGTATGTGTTAGTATGTGAGAATAACCTTTCACATATAGCATCTTCATTCATAAGTACTACATTGAGAATATACTTCCATTCACAACACAATTACGTTCTAAACATGATCATAACACTTTCATTGAGGTCCCACACATATACTTCACATCATAATCATATATAGATTTTTCATGAACTTGCCCTCAAGGCTATAAACCAACATCAATCCATAAATCCAAGATACTACTATAGATAATGAAATTGACATGATTCAATCACTTAATTCAATATAAAAATCAACAATTCAACATACTTTCATAATCAAACAATTCCCAATCACAAATCACAATTTAGGAATTTGGGGGAAAACATAGGTTCTAGGAAGAAATCATCTTAATTCATCTTTAAATCCAAAATTCATTCATAATTCAATACAATAAAGCCTTTAGAAATCGTTTTGAGTCGAACCCATGCATAGATTGAAAACTAGGGTTTTTGGGTAAACTTGGAGATTTGAAATTAACTTTGAAATTGGCTCCTTGAAAGAAACTAAGTCGAGAATGAAGACCACCATACCTTTAATGGAATAAATCCACGAAAATCACTTGAAAACCTTGAAGTCTTGACCTTGGAAGCTTGAGTTCTTCACCTCCAATGGAGGTTTCTTCAGAGAACTTTTGGAGAGGAGAAGAGGTTTGGATTTTTGGGTTATGAAATAGTGAAGTCTAAAATATGTTTTAATACTTAAAAACACTTAAAATACCATAAATAACTAATTAAAACCGTCCCCCAACTAAACTAGACTTAGGGTGAATTTACCAATTCACCCCAACAATGGCCGCACCCATTCGACAGATTGCAGGCATGACTCACGAAACCCAACCACAGTTCATGGTTGGGACCATGCTCCATGCTGCTGAGTCGTGGTTCATGACTAAGGCTAGGTTTTGGAGGGTATGACCCACAGAGGCTATCCACAGGGAGTGGATGGACCTACGGGGTGTGGTCCCCTTTCATGGTTCAACAAATTATGGGCAACCTATTGGTTTCAAGGGGTCTTGGGGGGCAGGCTTAGAAGGACCCTTAGAGTGGTCCTTGTGGATTCTTACCTTGACATTTAACCCCTAAACCCCTCTACCATGGCTCGGGACAATATTAAACACCTTCAAACCTCATGAAAACTCAAAGACACACAAGTTAGGCTCTAGTTTCACCTATTCATTGTATGGGTCGTTACAACGTGGTCTTTAAATAAGGGTCATTTGAGTCTTTTTCCTTTTTAAGTCCAAATAAAGTGGTGTTGTTTTGGTATTTTAGGGGTAAAATATATATTGGTTTCAATTCAAAATTCACAAGACTTAGTCATTATTCACAAACGCCCAAATATTTCCCAAAAATCCTCTTCTCTCAATATTTCTCTCTCTAGAAGTTCCTCCATTGAAGAACACCAAGAACTTGAAGGTTAGGGCTCAAGAATCCAATTCGTGGGCAAAACTTCAATTAAGGTATGGGAACCTTGATTCATGGAACACTTTTCTCCATGAAGCCCTTCATCTCTAATTTCGAAATTGGGTATATTGTTCAAAAACTAGGGTTTTCATTCTAGCCATGGGTCTTCCTAAAAACGATTTCATTATGTTATTTATCTTATATTATGGATGATTTGACGTTTAATGGTGATTTTTATTGTAAAACTCTCCATGAACCCATGAACTACCCAATGACCCCAATTTCATGAATTGTGATGGGTGTATTGATGCAGGATGATTACTATGAATTGTGTCTATGTTAATGTAGTTATTGAATCTTTTTTTATTCATGCTTAAAGTAGTATTTCTAATTGTGATTGTGAGACTTGGTACATGACCCTTGAAGGGGGTAAATTGTGAAGGTTTGTTCATAATTGATGAAAGTTGTATGTGAAATTATGATTCACTTGAAAGGTAATGATTCTATGACTATGGTTTAAATTGAGGTATTGTTGAAAGGTCAATTCCCCCATACCCTTTACACATGTTCATGTATGACTTTTCTAGGATGAGGATAATGTTGTTGTGTTGATTGAAAGGCTATTTATCATGAAAACACTATGAATAATAATGTCAAAGGTTTACTCACTTGTTAATGATGATTCTAAGGTTGAAAGTTAGTTCTCACCTAAATGAATCTATGAGCTATTTTATGAGTTGTATTGAATGAAGGATAGAGAACTCCTTCATGCATGTAAATACAATTTAAGAATAATTATGTATAATCTGGGAAATAATGCTTAGTACCGAGCGAAAATGGAAAATGAGGTAAAGGCCCTTCCGTCAATGCAAAAGGTCGTCATCTAAAGTAAACTCATGAGATGGAAGCTCTCCGCCAATGCAAGAGATAGGGTTTATAGAAGCAATCTCCCTATCCCATAAGTATGTGCACACATAGGACTTTATCTAGTGGATCCACCTAAAGGCTAATACATTTAGTTCTACCTTAGGCAAGTAGGACACCTTTTTTCAGTGTGGGGTTACATGACACCGGATTCCATGTAGCTCACATGGTTTATGTCGGTTGTGGCTATTCTTCCCTATATGATAAGATAATGAAATGAGACATGAACTATACTATGACTTCTTGATGAGTTTTTATTTAGTAGTAGTGGGGGTATGGAACTTCACTTCCACATTGCACAACTAGACTTAGTAGGTTGTTATGGGATGGTTCCTTTATGTTATAATGAGATATGAAAGTATGCATGTATGTTGAATGGATAGTTGGTATGAATGACTTTCCTTATGTTCAAGTATGTACATGACTTTTTCTTTATTGATGACTATTGTTTATGATGAAGTCTAAAGATGATATGTATGACTAAGGTAGCTTCAAGGGAGTGCTTAGTATGGTTGGTATGATGGGATGCCAACCATACATTGGACAAATGTTCCTTAGGGGTTGCTAAGGTAGTGATGTTACTATGTTATGAGTATAAATGTGATTATAGCTTGTCTTTTACATTGAAAATGCATGTTGGTTTCCAAACATGATAAATGCATACTTTTCAAGGAATTTATGCATGTTTCCATACTTAGTACATATTTGTGCTAACCCTTACTTCTTCTACATTTTTAATTAGTGTAGGTTCTGGCTAGGTGACATACACTCTCCTTTCTTGAAGAAGACTTGGATTGCTTATGTCCAAGTGGTGGTGAGTCCTCAAGTTCAAGGATGGATTTCCATTTCTTAGTTCCTATTGTATCTCTCTTATATTGAGGCTTTATTGATGTAAAGGGCTAAGTCCCAAACTTTGTATTCCTATGTTTTAGATGGTGTATGAGACAAAGTCTAGATTCTTATGATTTTCGATTATGAAAAAATGAAGTTTGACTTCGACTATAAAAGTTTTAAATTTTTCGCATTATTCTTATGAATTTATGTGTATGATTGTGCTAAGGGCTTTTATGCAACCCCTTCGGGGTCAAGTACGCCGTGTTGCTTCTAGGGGGTAACTCCGGGTCGTGACACTCATCCTTCAAGTACTCCGTCTCAATCCTCTGAATGTCAGTAGAAGAGGTGGGAATCACTTCTACATCTTTCTTCTCGTCTCTAGGCACCTGAGCTAGTTTACACAGCTCGCTGATCAACACCGAAAAGGGAAGGGAAGTCTAGCGCTGCTTGGCCCTCATCAGCATCTCTTGTGCAATAATCATCCCCAGGTTCAGCCGTGTCCCATTAATGATGCACCCAAGACAGACTATTGTTACTTCTCCGTAAGAGGTAATTAGCTTCTTTCCTTTTTATTTTCTTTTAGTTTTATTGCCTATAATAGATATATTTTCGAATTTGAGTTTCAATTTTTGCATTCATATTATTGTTTGTTTAAAGTCCTTTTCATTTTTGTGCTTGAAATAGATATATTCTGTTTGTGTTTGAGCTTCAAATTGTTTGAATTTTTGTGTTTCTCTGCTTAAGCTATTGTAGTCCCTAATATATGAATGTTATAACATGATTTGTAGAGTTAAGGTCCTTCGTCATTAGACTCAGTATGTATTGATAAAAATATCTCATTATGAGTTTGAATTTAAATCTGTTTAGGCATATTTGATCCTAAATTTTGCTTCTTTCATATTCTAATCGATTGATACTTTTTTTAATCAAATCTTCAGTCTTCTTGAACTCAAATAGACACTTTATTTGGAAGTATTGTTGATTGTGGTAGTTGCGTTCACTCAATCTTGTTAAGTTCCATCCAAGCTCAGTTTTTTCTTCTTCTTCCTCTTTTTCTTCCTCTTTTTCAGGCCTGTCTATTTATGAATCCTCTGTTGATGAATCGGATGTGCGATGGGACCCCTTCCTTGATGAGAATTGCTAAAATATTTCTTTTTTAATAAAAAAGACCGGGTTTTTAAGCTCGATCTGGGAAGTGGAGGTTCTGGAGACAAGCTACCTGAGTCATGTAGCTCGTTTAGAGCAATAAGGAATTCATTCTAATAGGGATTTTCCCTTACTAGTCAAGTGGTAAGGTAGGGCGCTCTTCGATGAAGAAAACAGACTTTAGGGAAGTGGTTCAGGTAGCTCAGCTGATTAGAGCAAAGGACTGAAAATCCTTGTGTCAGTGGTTCGAATACACTTCTAAGCAGGCGAAAGGTCCAAACCGTAGCAGGGAGTGAGCCGGATTGAGAAATGAAAGTGAAAGAGTAATATGACTTGCAGTTAAAAGATCTTTGAATTTGAAATGAGGTCTAATCTAAAACAAAAGGCCTTGACTATTCTTAATAAATGATAATCTATCTTCTTAAGGTTTAGGTTCCCATTTTACCATCTTTGTTGAAATAAATATGTGAGTTATTTTGATATGTTTAAATTGCTAATACTTGCTACACTGCTTAAGAGGTAGACTAAGTGAATGGGTACATCAAGATTACCACTTCTTTTTTCTAAACAGTTTGTTTGTCTTTAATCAAGATGATTTTATGGTTGTTGTCCATGGTAGCATAAGTTATCTTCCTTTTTTAACATACTAGTTTACTTAGTTAAGTCTCTTAACCTTAGAATTTCCTCTTTTGATAGATAACCCTCAAAGGACTAGTTAATCTAATGAATATTCAACCCTTTGTTATGATAATCTATGAGTTGAAATTAATCAATGTGATGTGTCAATTGAGAGTATTATTATATATTTATTTTTAACCAACAAGGACTGAAGTCATGAATTTTATAAAAAAATAATTAAAAGAGGTTTGTTTAGGCCCAAAATGGATCAAACCCGAAAATTTCTACAAAAACAAAAGCAAATATAATAAACGTAAAAGGAAAATAATTAAATAAAAATTCATTTGGGTAGTTCTTATTTTTAAATTCTAATTAACACTCATTCATGTCTCAAAAGCCGACAGAGACCAAAGAATTTAGTGTAGAGTTAAGGAGCTCCATTTGTTGGTCTACTTTAGCGTTGAGATAGGAGTTGAATCTCTTGAATCCATCGATTTGCATCTATGGTTATGACTATCTATTTCAACAATGTATATTTCTTATTTTTTGGGCAAAATATATAAAACAAAATTGGCCAAATGTCATTATTTTTATCTAAATAGTTCTTTTTCCTAATTAGTCAAGTTCTAGAAAGTCTATACAAAACTAATTCAGCCCCATAAAATTTAAAAACTTGAAAATTTTGAAAAAATAAATTATTAGAAAAAACGACATACGAAAAAATTAAAATAGAGTTGTCTACAAGTTCATCTCCATCTGCCTCTTCTAATTTTTCACCTTAATGTGTGCTTGTGTGTATATATATATATATATATATATATATATATATATATATATATATATATATATATATATATATATATATATATATATATATATATATATAAACAGTAAGAACTAAGGTCTAATCTAAGTAATTTAGACATGCTTATGAAAGGCTGTCACGAGATCAGTTGGATTACCCTAAGTTGAGGGCGGACCCGGAAAAATCCGTTGGATTACCCTAAAGGCCAGACCCGAATAGATGAAACTTTTAAGAACATTGTTAGAATTGCTTATATTTGTAAACGAACCTTGTATTCTACTGTACGATCCTTTTTGTATGGTATCAGAGTCATGAAATTACAGTAATTATAGGTGATATAGTTCAACACATTATTTTGATGAATATCATAAAAAATAAATCTACTGTTAAAAACAGTAGAAAAGAGGCATATGATATACCATAACATCTTGATTTGCTTAATAAATGGACTATTCCTAAAATATCCCCTAGAATTATATATCAAATGGGCACTTTTGACAAATTAGGTCTTAAACAAGGGTAAGGACTACTGAAGAAACTATTATTATTGATAGTGACCATTAGACTTTTAGACTTATATCATAAAATGATCTTGCCCCTTATATGGATGTTTATAGATTTATGCATATTGGCTTAGTTCAGGTGGCATTTAAGCCTCTTACTTTACGTGGTCTACCTGAAAGTTTTATAGATCGTACAGTAGAATACAAGGTTCTTTTACAAATATAAGCAATTCTAACAATGTTCTTGAAAGCTTCATCGATCCTGGTCCGCCCTTTAGGGTAATCCAAAGTATTTTTCCGGGTTCGCCCTCAGCTTAGGGTAATCCAACGGATCTCTTGACTGTCTTTCATAAGCATGTCTGAATTACTTAGATTAGACCTTAGTTCTTACTGTTTAAATTGTCTTCATATAGACACAATGCAATTTAATTATAATAACTTAGTATGATATAGCTCAACACAAACAAATTAGCCTATCATCTAGGCCAAATTTAAGAAGAAATAAATAAAAGAAAATAGTACCTGTAAATTAACTTCAAAATCCACATTAGTTCAAACCAAATTCACAGCCTTTATTCAAACTTTGAAAATATTACAAATAAGGTAGAACAATTTAAAGAAAGGAAGAGAAGGGGTTCTAAAACTTGCCTCTCTACTAAAACTTACATCCTATTATATAGAGGGAAAAATAAAACATAACGAATAAAAAGATGGCCCACAATCTTTACAATGGCCAATAACAAAGAGATAAGGCCGACAGATACATGTGGCTTTCTCCACTACTTCATGTGGCCAACATAACTTTCGGTGCCCACTAATCTTTATCAGAGATTCTTTCTTCTTTATTAAAGTCTTTCATCATATTACCATTTGGTAGGGTCTATCTTCACATCTTTTCTTTACCTTTGCATGTGACTTTGTCAGAGGATTCCTTCACTTGCTCTTGGAATTTTTTGAAGAAAGCATCAATATCAATTTCTTCTATACTATGATCGCTTTGGGCTTCTCCTGCCATATACACTTCATCATCCTGATTAGTATGGCTTGCTGATACCATGGTAATATCGTCTTCAATATCTATATCAAGATTCCTTATTAAATCTTTCTTAACTTCTTCCATGTATAAGGCTATAGTCTCCGTCCTGGATATAATTCCTTTCTTCATTTGAAGCTTTCTAGCAATTTGTTTGAACGGACTAAGAATAATTTATTGCGGTTTAGAAGTTTCATGATCCTGATATTTATTAATTTTCTCATTTATTAAATCTAAAATTTCTTGGCCATGAACCTTGCCTTCTAGGTCTCTAGTTATCAACTTACTCCAAAACTTTGTATAAAAAGTTCTTTGCAAACATGGAAATCCTTCAGAAGTAGTATTAACTTCTACATTCCATTTCATAATCCATGGAATTGAAAACTCTATAAAGAAATACATTACTGTCATTCCTTCGAAGAAGATATTATCTTGTTCCATGCTTATAAGCTTTGGAAATATGTATATCCATTCCAAGTATAATTGCTTATATTGTTCTAGTAGAATTTTTATTGAAGGCCCGTATAACATTCACCATTTGCAAAACCAATTTGGAATTGACTGAGTAAAAAAATTTGGACAAATCTTTATAAACCATGAATGGTTTCGATTAGCATTCTCATATAACAAAGCTTTATTAAAGTCATCAACATAATCTCAATAATTATATTTTACCACTATTTTTTGCTTAGGGTGGATATAATCCCTTTCCTTTAGAGGGCTCATTCCCCATTCTTCTGGACTAAGGATTCTTTTTATGATAATTTTTGAAAAGTTATAAAATTTCTTCGTATTGGCAGGGTAGAAATGTTGAAATTCTCCTGACCCTGTTGCTGAGAGTATCATAATGCATTCTGTATTTGTATGCAGTTGTAGTATAACAAAGTGAATCTAAATACCTGGTCATTAATTGTCAAGGGTCCTGTTTCCATTTTAGATCATTGTTTTCTAATAGAACTATAACTTCTTTTTTTCTCATTCATATCAAATGCCTCTATAGTCTCTTCATCCACTAATATTGTGGAATAAGTGGGAGAAGTATGATCTTGACTTTGTTTGGATTTCATAAAATCCATAATTTTTTTATACATAGGATGATTTGTACTCATCCCTTCTCCACTTGTAGAAGCACTATGTGCCGCTACTAGTTGTTTATTTCCTATCTGAGTGAGGATATGACCTCCTCTGGCTACTATGTCTCGTGCTCTTCCCCTTCGTGAAGGGGGTCATGATGGCCTCATTCATGAAATAAAAAAAAAAACTTTTATTAGTCTAGGTATTCTCTAGTGAGAAAATCAGGTAGACTTCTCTAGTGAGAAAATCAGGTAGACTATTATCTTCTCCTTTCTTATAATGGATCTCAAAATCAAAAGGGCGCTAATAAAGCTTGTCATCTAGCAAAAATTTGTTTAGAAACATCTTGTTTACAATATTTATTAAACATAAACTTAGTTGCTTGGCAATCACTTTTTATCACAAACTTTTAATTATAAAGATCGCCTTGAAATTTCACCACACTTTTCACAATAACTACTTTGGCTACCGTGGCATAATTTTTCTGAGCTGGGTTCCATTTTCCAGAATAAAGTTGAACTATATAATGTAGTTTATTAAAAGGACAATATTGTGTAAGGACACCACCAAATCCTAAATCTGAAGCATATGTTTCAACTGTCTTCTTCCAATTTGGGTTTGCCAATGTAAGACATGGAAGGTTTTTAACCTCTGTCTTAATCTGCTTAACAACTTCAGTATGATCAGTTGACCAAGCTTTTGGATTATTCTTAAGCCTGTCATATAAAATAGTTGTATCTATGGCCAAATCTTTTATAAAAGGTGCCACATAGTTAACACTTCCAAGGAATCTCTGCAATTGAGTCTTGTTAGTAATTTCATTAGGAAATTTAGAAGCAAATTCAATACTTCTATTAATGGGACTAATACTTCCTTTTTCAATAAGATGACCCAAAAATCTAACTTTAGTTTGAAATAAATCCATTTTAGGTGCAAATAAAACCAAACCATTTTGTATAATAATTTTTTTAAATAACTCAAGATGTTTGAAATGAGTTTCTATATTCTTTGAAAATACTAGAATATCATCTATGTAAACTATTATAAATTACTATAAGGTATAAAAATATCATTCATAATTTTTTGAAATTCAGATGAAGCGTTCTTCAAACCAAAAGGCATGACGTTCCATTCAAATTGACCCATGGGGACATTAAAAGCGGTTTTAAACCTATCTGATTCATTTATTTGAATCTGCCAGTAGCCTCATTTTAGATCGAATTTTGAAAATATAATAGCATCATAAGCTTTATCTAATAAATCTTTTTTATTAGGAATGGGATACCTGATCCAGCGTAACGCCTTATTAAGTGGTTTATAATTGATAACCAACCTGGGGGACACCTCTTTCTTGTTCAGCATGTTTATTAACATTAAAGGTTGTACAAGACCATGGAGACTTTAAATGTCTTATAAGGCCTTTCTGAAGTAGAGACTCAATCTCTTTTTTGCATAATTCCAAATATTCAAAATTCATCTGGCATGGCCTTGCTTTTGTAGGAATATTATCCTCAATAAAATCATCCTGATATGGAAGACTAACAACATACTTTTTCCTATTCCAAAAAGCATTTGGATGATCTCCGCAAATATCAAGAGAGAACTAATTTTGTAAAATAGCAATTTTATCCTGTAATTTATGGTTTTGCAAAATATTATCAATTTCTATACTATTAATTTCACCTTTAAGAAAACTCATCTGATTATTTTTTAAAATCATTTTTGAGGTTAGTTCATTTATCATCCTTGTAAAAGGTTTGGTAATAAATTCTAGTATAAAAAGTTTATTATTCCAAGTACCTACAATTTTTTCATTATCCCAGTGAGTAAGTGGGAAAATATCATTGATAAAGGGTATTCCAAAATAATTTGATTAGTGATGTCTTTAACCAAAATAAAGTTTTGAGGAACGCAATTTTTTCCTTTGCAAATAAAAACTTTAGGTAATTTAAATTCAATATTCATTTTACTACCGTTTGCTTATCTCAAACTATGGGTGGTTTTATGAAAGTATCCTGAAGAGATAAGTCCTTCTTGTATGCAATTGAAATCAGCTGCGCTATCAATAAGAGAAATAAAATTTATTTTATAATTATAATCTATAAGAAGAGTAATTTTTGTATAAAATTATTGAGAAGTAAAAGATTTTAGGCTTTGCAAAAAATCTCCTTTGGTATTACCAAAATTTAGATTTTTGAGAAAATCTAGATTATTACTTTCCCCTTCATATGAAGAAGAAGATGCAGAGTTATTACTCAACTTTTTCCTTGTTTCAAAACTATCAAGTCAAACTTCTATAATGACATTCTTTTCTTTGAGCTGCTGGATGTCTTCTTTAAGATTATTAATCTCTTGTTTCAAATCATTGATTGTAGACGGAGAACTTATGAGCTTTCTTCTAGAAGAAGATTCTTAACTTCTGCCATGGTATATGAAACATCTTTGGTTAGAATCTCCTCTGGAGCCGAATTCTTAGAGGTAGATGATGTATTGCTGATTTTATCAATGATTTGAGCTCTTATTTCCGAATCCTTTACCATTTGCAAGAGTTCTATAATCTTATCATTATCAATGACATTGATACTCAGCTCCTTAAACTGGGAATAAATCTTATAAAGATCATCCTCCTCTCCTTCCTTATCACATTTCAATCCTTGTTGACAAGGTAAATAGGCATCTTCTGTAGACATATAATCTTCCTAGTAAAGAGCTTTAAGGTCTTCACTTTTAGATGATTCTTCTCGGCTACTACATGCTAAATTTGATTTCTCTGAATCAGAATTGAGCATAATCTTATACAGAGAATCTTTAATATTATCTTCTATGTCAAGGTTTTTAATCTTCTCCTTTACTCTACAATCTCTTGCGTAATGGCCAAATCTTCCATATTTGTGGCGAGTATCTGACTTATGAAATCTGCGTTTAGATTTATAAAATCTCTTGTCGCTTTTCCATTCTTTACTCTTCCTTTCCGTTCTCTCAATTTTCTTCCTTTTCCATTCCTTATAATCATTCTTGGAAGATCCATTTCTAGAAGGATGCTTTTCTTTCTGCTTCTCCTTCCTATCCTTAGAAGTAGGTTTTAGAATATCTAGAGCAAATTTCTCACAAAATTCTCATAAACGTTGAATTTCATAAAGACGATGTCTTTTGGTCTGTTGATTCAACTTAATTTCATTACATAAGGAAAATCCTTCCTGTACACAAGCACTTATCAATTTTCCATATGTATAATCCTCATAATTGATACTATGTCCATCTTCTCTGAGACCTTTCCTAAGTCTGTTAGCAAAAAGGGCTGACAATCCATCAATTAATTTGGATTTCCAATGAGTATTATTACATTTCGGTAATTCCATAACTATACTGAGGAAATTTTTTTTATAGAATCTGAAAGATGTCAGAGTCTTACATCTCAAATTCTTAAGTAAGGTCTTGATGGTTTCACTATTATCTGACCATCTTCCTAAGAAATGTTCTATAATGTTTAGAACCAAAGTATAATCAACATTTTGAGTCATTCCTTGATCCGCTTGCTTAACTACTAAGAAAATTTTATATCTTTGGTCTTGATTGAGATAGTTATCCCACAACCTTTTAATTGTCTTGTGAAACCTGCTGTTATCATATCAGCAATAGTCTTATCACTATTTTTGTTCGTCTTACAGATAGTATTGTACATAAGCATTCTATGTACAGTCGTCTAAATCTGTCTATCTGTATACCCATCTATGTTCCATTCATAGATTTATTTTCCATTATAACTATTGGTTATAATATGTTCGTGTTTTTCCAAGAGTACATCTTGAGGAGTAGGTCTAGGATAGTAATACATCCTTTTCACAGGTTTCCTAGCATACTTTTCTGAGAACTTATCAATCTCATCAGAAAACCCTTTATTACTAGTACTTTCATCTCTCGAAAGATTATTAATATTTATAGGTTTAAGGTTATTACCTTTGAAAGTTTTCTCTAAGAAATTTTCCAAATCGAAAAAGTCTTTTAACTTAAAATCTTTAATAACTGGAGGAGGTTGAATGCTAGGTTTAGCAACCTTACTCTTGCCATTCTTGTCAAGACTTAATTGAGAAAGAAGTTTATCAACTTTATCATGAAGAGAAATAATATGATCTCCTAACATGCTCATATAAATATTTGTATAATTATGCTGCTTTATCATGATATTAATATGCTGAGTGGTAACTAAAGCAGTATTGTCTTCAAATAATTTTGAGAAAGCATTAAAATGCACAATCTTATCTTTTTTAATTTGAAAAGATTGTAATGGAGGAAATAGTGATTTAGTAATTTCACCATTACTTAAAGTAAAATCTTTTTCTGTTACAGAAATATAATTATAGACATGCTTACTCATATACCAAGGGACAAAAGTAATTAATATATTTTTCCTTGATTTGATAAGGTCTTTATAAAATTCTTTTTGAAAATCAATTTGATGTTGTTTAGTAAAAATTTTAAAAAATCATTTTCTAAAAGGTTTCTATCTGAATTTTTGAATCTCTAGCAATCTTTTCTCTTGCCAGTGATCCTGGACTAAAATCAATGGGTTTGTGAGTCATCAAAAACCATTTTATGTGGATAACTCATCTGGGAAGTTCATTTAAGATTCAGTTATATCTAAATCTGACCTAAGTCTAGCAATATTATCTTTATCAATTTTTATATTATCACATCTGTAACTTTCTCTAATTTGAGAAGTAGAGGCTCTCGAAGGAATCTGAACAATTAATCCAGGGGAGATATATAAGAAGAATTAGATCTCATAATTCTAGAAGATATGCTACCATTATCAATTCTATTATTTGACATGGAATCAGAAAATTTTATTTTAACAGTTCCATCATTCAACTGTTCAATTTCTGAAATCTCCTCATTAATATTATTTTTAGGAAGAGTTGCACCCTCAATGACCCATTCTTGTGGAAAATCAATTTCTTCCCACTTAATATGCCTTCGAGTGACTACTTTAGATTTACCAAAATTAGTTTCTATTAAAATAGTTTCATTTTTGAAATCAATAACTTTGCACATAGGATTCAAAGTATGCAATAGTTTATAATAAATTCTATAACAAATACAAACAACTTTAGTGCCAGGCATATAATCATATTCATGAAGTTTCACATTTAACATAAGAGAACTAAGAGAATTCTCATCCTGTAAAGATATCTGCAAATTAGGATAAGCATTAAAATACACTGGTCCATAAACTAGACTTGTTTGAATAGTCCCTATAAGGCATTTCTTCCAATTCTTGTTTTTACCATCTCTTAAAGCTGCTATAAAACTTCCAGGTAGACCACGTAAAGTAAGAGGCTTAAATGCCACCTGAACTAATCCAATATGCATAAATATATAAACATCCCTATAAGGGGCAAGATCATTTTCAGATATAAGTCTAAAAGTCTGATGGTCACTATCAATAGTAATAGTTTCTTCAATAGTCTTTACCACTTGTTTGAGACCTAATTTCTCAAAAGTTCCCATTTGATATATAATTCTAGTGGAAATTTTAGGAATAGTCCATTTATTAAGCAAATTAAGATGTCGTGGTATATCATATTCCTCTTTTCTACTGTTTTTTACAGTAGATTTATTTTTTATGATATTCATCAAAATAATGTGTTGAACTATATCACCTATAATTACTGTAATAAATTTTAGCTATTGTGAAAAGTGTGTTGAAATTTCAAGGCAATCTTTATAATCAAAATTTTGTGATAAAAAGTGATTGCCAAGCAGCTAAGTTTATGTTTAATAAGGATTGTAAACATAACGTTTCTAAGCAAATGTTTGCTAGTTGACAAGCTTTATTAGCACCTTTTGATTTTGAGATCCATTATAAGAAAGAAGAGGATATAATATATATATATATATATATATATATATCAACTTAATATATCATAATTTACCAAGTTGCCCAATTTATCCTTGCATTAATATATCAACATACAAAGTTGCCTAATTTATCCTTGCATTTTTGTTACTTAGAGAAAGGAGGAGGAAATATATATATATATATATATATATATATATATATATATATATATATATATATATAAAGGGAAAAAAATAGAAGAGGCATGGGAGTTGAGCTTGGAAACAACTCAACTTTTATTCTAATTATGAATGTATTAGAAAATATGTCCACTATTTTACTTTATTTCTTTATTTGGAGCTTGTGCATTAAACCTCATTGTGATACTTTATATTTGCGAAAACCCCCTAAACTTAGCTTGTTTTATTCAGAATACATTGAATTATTAGTAATCCTAATTACCCCTCTATATTTGCCTATTTGATAGTCTTTGCCCCTGCATGATCTCATCCTAAGAGAGTTAGATATACTCGCCTATCACATAGATTTTTTTTTTGCATGTATCATTTTTAGAAAACATAAAAAAGTAATTAATTTTTTAGATTTTGTCAAACCAAATTTATTTTTAAAAAAATAGAAGAAAAAATATCATTTGGGTAAAAATAATGATATTTGGCCAATTTTGTTGTTAAGTATTTCACCAAAAAAATAAGAAATACATTATTGAAATAGATAGTCATTACATCTATAAAAACTATAATAAGAGTAATTGCAATGACTCTCGTGGTCACTTGTTTGCTTTTGTGTGAAGTTACTATTATGCCTCTTCTTGTAGCTTTTGTATAGTGTATGATGTGTGTCAGGATGAATGACATGATTTTTGAGGTGGTCAGGAGAATTTTGACGAAGTTTTTCATTTTGGAAGCATTTAAATTGAAATAGTTGACTTTGATCAACATTTGGAGAATATGACATTGAATTAGATTTTCATCAGTTCAATCAGCTCCAGAAGGGCTATTTTGGCAAAGTGGCATGGTTGATTTAGGTCCTTCGACATGAGTTTGAGTCATTAGGCTAGATGTTTGTCAAAGTTTGGCAAAGGGTTGAATTTAGTCACATTTTTGGTGAACATGTCGATATGAGAATCCATTAGTGTGGGTTTCTCTAGACCATCTAGAATAACTTTTGGTTCAGATCCCAAGGTGATCAGGGTGATTTTGTGCTATTGTACATTTTGCTTGTTTGGTTGCCTTTGTGAGTGTTGACTTGGGTCAACATTTTATCGAGATGACCTATATAGGTTGTTTTGTCGATTCCATTTAGTCGGGTATGACATTATGGCGGGGTAGCACAATTCATTTGCATTCGCAGAGTACCGAATGAATCTTGAGCCCCTGTTGGGAAATTTTCTCAACACCAAAATGATTTGATACAACTTATGTTGGTGCCACTAGCTTTGCTTTACACGACCGTGAGATGGGTACCATAAATGTGAAAACCGCCTTATACTTTGTCAACGCATTCAAGACCATTGAATAACAATCACGACTCTAGGGTCTCATAATCGCGATGAATACTTGAGTTGACTTATATCAGTTTTCTCTTTTCAACATGCATTATTTCTGAAAGTGAACCTCTTTTTGGCAATTTTGAGCCTGATTTTGGAGTAAAAATAGCTAGGATTGTTGGGAATTGTTTGTGGTTAGTTGTTCGGGGGGGGGGGGGGGGAGGGGGGAGATTCTGTGGGATTTTAATCTTCAGTGTATCTTGAAAGTTTCTTTGATTTTCACTCTTCATTTTTTATCATTCTTGAGCTTAATTGGTGGGACTATTTTGAGCTAAATCGATTCTCACTTTGTGCCTACGTTCGAGGCACAAGTTCCTTGAGCTAGCTGGGAGCTAGTGAAAAGGTCAATTTTATGATTCCATGTTTGGCTCCTATGTTCAAATTTTGACCCGATCTTTCGGTCCAAATTCATTTATTGCATTTTTGGTATCATTTCACTCATCATGACGTTCTTTTCACTAATTTGATAGCGTGGCACAAATCAGAGTCTCTTTAGAAAGAAAAATATCTAGAATAAAGGTTCGAGTGTAGTTTCAGCCTTGATATGTGTTACAATATTGAGTAATATTTATCATTTGGGAGTCTTTAGATTGAGATTCTAGGTTGTATGATCCTTAGTTGTATTTTTGTCCACTTAGTGTTATTAGCTTATCTTTTAGTCTTAAAGCCTTGTTTTAGGATGATCCTTAGTCTTGGTTGGTGTTATAGGGTCCTTAGAATGCTTCTAAGCGCCTTAAACTTATATTTAGGCACATTGGGTTGGTTTGGTATGAATTTGTGTCTTTTTGGTTGTTTCCAAACTTTTATTGTATTATTACTATGTTTGTGAGCTTGAGGCCTTGGACTTGGACAGGCTGGAGTTCCAGGATAGTATGATTGCACTATGACAAGTATCTACCTAAAAAATTGTGTGATGTGATTGGTTTATGAAGGGTTTGATTGTATTTTTAATGCAGTCATGTGTATTACATTTGCATTTAAGGTGTTTGTATTTGGATAGAAAATAAAGGTGTGTTTGAGACATATAAATGCTTTTCCACTTGTTTTGAGCTTAGAGGGAGCGGGTTACTATTTTTACTTGAGGGAACTTGGGATTTTGGAATACAAATGTACTATTTCCAATGTTTTGTGCCTTAAAGGGATATTTACTTTAAGACCGGTTGGTTTGAAAATAAAGGCTTGATTATTTCAAGGAAAAATACTTTTCTTATAAGAAGTTGGGTAAAAATATGGTTTCTCTTTAAACTACTTCTATATATTTTTATTGAAAGTGCTACTATTTTACTTGATATCATGAGCCCAAATGATTATTTTGGGTTGCATTTCATGCATACTGGATATGTTGATGAGCTCAAATGACCCACATATTGAATTCCAAGTTTTTATGATTATTGCATATGTAGTTTAGTTGAGACGGGTTACATACTTGTCCCGGAAATTCCACGGAGCTGCGAACTAGATAATATAAGAAGTTGGGTAGAAATATGGTTTCTCTTTAAACTACTTCTACATATTTTTACTGAAAGTGGTACTATTTAAACCCAAATGATTATTTTGGGTTGCATTTCATGCATACTTGATATGTTGATGAGCTCGAATGACCCACATATTGAATTCCAAGTTTTTATGATTATTGCATATGTAGTTTAGTTGAGACGGGTTACATACTTGTCCTGGATATTCCATGGGGCTGCCAACTAGAAAATTCTAGAATTATTTACTTTATTCATGAATTGGCCATATATGCATTGCATCGCCTCGTTTTGTATGCCTATCTTTGAGTGGCTTTATTTGTTTGACGAGGGCCTGTTCTTATCTTTTACATTGTTAGTGATGTCAGTTAATTCTAGTTTCTTTTAACTCGTTTTATTAGTACTATCGTGCTTCTTTATGAATATATGATTTATCAAAGCTTGATTGGCCTATGATACCTACTCATCACTTCGAATTTTGGTACCTATGCTTCACTTTTGCATCTTTTTCTAATGCAACTCCTAGCATGAGCCACCCTCACTGAGTTTTAGATCTCTCATGGACGTTGTAGATTTGGATCGTGGTGAGCTCCTGGCGTTCGGATATTTGTTGCTTCCCTTATTTTTCTAGTGTCTATGTATTTGGTAGTTTGATCAGACACAGTTGTTGTATATAGCCTTTTTCTTTACTTAGACTCTCTTGTACCGATGACACCAAGTCCGGGGTTGGAGTCGTATGTATAGTTTTGTCTTTCTGGGTCACTTTTGGGACTGTTTTGTATGTTTTGTATCACAAATACATATCTATGCCGTGGGCCCTATTCCATGTCTCTATTTTGCTTCGGCATTCTTATTTTCCAGTTCTTTATTACTTTTAGCCTTGTTGATTCATGTGCTTGCTGGGTTTTATAGTTTGCACTAACTTGGCTGATTTCGGGTCACGACAGCGTGGTATTAGATCTTTAAGTTCACCAATTTTACATGTACAAGAGCAAAGGCTTAGTAGAGTCTCGCAGATCGGTATGATGATATGTCACAACCTAAAATACACCTAGATATGACATGACATATAAGACCCCGTGAGTCACTACACAAGCCACTTGGCATGCCTATACACAGTATAATAGGATATGTAGGAAATCTCATATAATGAAAAGAGTTTGACATAAAAGTGGAAATCTAATCGTAGTTTTGACAAGCAAATCTAATACATTAAGATTGGTTGGTACGTAACTCATACACCACATACAACATCCAAAAACTAAAGACATAAAAGAATTTAAGCTTAGGTGACACCAAGTCTTCAATCTACAAAGCACCTCACTAGCTATGAGCGGGATGAGGTAGATCGTTGAATCCTACATTAGTTAAATAATGTAGGCAAAAGTATGAATTTGTACATGGAATGTACGAAGTATGAGGGACATGCATAAGAACGTAAAATATGATTATAAGGAGAGATAAGGGAAAACATGATATGCATGACCAAGCTAAGAATGGTAAAACCTTCAAAGCAAAATAATAGGTCATGAACATTGTCAATGAATCTTAAAATCATAATGAAAGCTTTGTAAAACCTTTGAAGTAACTTTAGTTCATTTGTGCGATGTTAGCTTTAACCGACATAGATCATGCGAGCTATAAAATGGAATTCGATGTAAATCCCACATCGAGAAGAGATAATCTACTTGCAAAGGAAGAACTTTATATCATGATTCATATGCAATTTGTGGATCCACTAGCTAGGTCATTTAAAACAATCCTACAGGCCCCCCCTATTTTGGAACTAGAGGTTGCTACTAGAGACTACCCTATTTGAGCCTCCACCTCAAAGTTCTCTTAATTCTAACCTAAATCCCAATGGAATAGTCATTTTTATAAACATAACTTCATACATGGAAAAACATTATTAAAATACTAATCCAAGCTCAAATTATCATAGAATAGCTCCTTAAATCATGAATAATACATGTGTGAAAAAACTTTTCATCAATCATGATTCCTTAACATGTGAGAAAATCCTTTCACAATTTCATTATGCTTATCTTAAAACAACATAGATCATAAAAGAATCATTTTCACAATTCATGCATAACTTTCATAAAAACATCATTCATAGATTCATAGTTTCTTCATATCATGCCTTTAATAGTTCATAGTCAAAATGGTTAAAATTGCATGGTTTTAAGTGAAATAAATTTAAAAGAATGTAATTGAGTAAAAAAATCATGATAAGATTAAAATCAAACAACTGAATAAAATACAATTAGAACTCATGAGGAATTGATTGAAAAGATAATCAAATTAATGAAAATTTAACTTGGAGGATTGAGAAATCTTTGGGGCTCAATGGGTGAATGAAACCCATTGATGAAACCGTACATACCTTGAAGATCAAATCCCAAAATCAATGTATGAATAAGAGACTTGAAGATTTGATACCCCATTCTTCTTATTGCTTGAGAGAATTTGGATGGGATTTGAGAATAACAGAGAATGAGAGAGTTGGGGTAATTTTAGGAGTAGAAGGTTAGTTATAAGACTCCAACTTAGGGTAAAAATGATACAATATAGGCACTTAATTCAAGGAAAAGACTCAAATATCCTTTAAAATAACTGTCAGATGGACTTTACAGTTTTGACCTACGATCCGTAGAAAATTCAATTGGCTGTACTAGTCAACCTTAGAATCAACTTCAGAAACCCAAAAATTACCCATAACACCTTTCTACGGGTCGTCGACCCCATCCGCAGAAGATAAGTTCAACTTCAAAATTTCACCAAGTCTGTGACCCTTCTACGAAACTTATCTACAACCCATCAAACTTTCTACGACTTGTATTGTTCACTCGTAGGTCAAACTTCATAAACTTGAATTTCTAAAAACTCAACTCCAAATCTATGACTTCCTTCCTATGGCTTGTAGGTGTTCTTACGATTCGTAGATATGACTCGTAGAACCTGCTTCAGTTCCAAAAATCTGATTTTTCCTTTCCTTTCAAACATTCCAATTTCCGAGGTAGTACATGATTTAAGTATCTTATCTTCGAGAGGTTATAGAGTATTATGAACTTCACTTTTCTAGTTTCTTGTCATGAATTCTTGACTTTAGCAACTTCTAAAATTTATTTTTTTTCATTTTTGCTGATATTACTAGAAAGAGAGCATTTACGAGTGGGCGAAAGCCTCCAATGCTAGCAAATAGAGCCATGGCTAGGGGTAGAGGAGAGGTTGCCCTAGGGGTCATGGTAGAGCATGAGTTCCAACACCAGCTCAGGACAAGGAGCAGGCACTATCACCAGAGCCTGTTATAGAGGTAAAGCAAGTCCAGGGTTGGCCGAATGGTGCGGGGTCAACCCAGCATCTACTTGGATTTATTGTCATGCCAGTTCTTCAAGTCACTTTAGTTAGGATCCTTAGCTTCATTAAGTGTATGTCCTATGCTGGGACTCTACCTAGTACTTTGGCTAATCTTCATGTTAGGGATAAGGTGCAAACTTCAGCCCAAATAGGGGCATGTACAGGTACTAAGGGTGCACCATGTTAATGTGGCTCCTCATTTAGCGGTTTTGTCGGTGCCGCCAGATTCTCCTCTAGTTTACTAATTTGGGTAGATGGCTAGCGGTAAATAGATTTGTATCTCATTTTTTGGTCAGTAGTATTAATATTATTTTTGGTATTTTTATTATTTTACAATTTTTTATATTCTTCACTTTTAGTTTTCTACTACTTGTTGTTTCGTATGTCTCTATTTTCTATACTCTCATACTAGTGTTACTACTTAATTATGTCTCATTATTGTTGTGTTTTTCTTTGAGTTGAGGCTTTATCAAAAATAACCATTAGATTCTACCTTACAAAGTAGGATTAAGGATGCATATTCTCTAACCTCATGAAACAACTCATATGAGACTATAATTAGTGTATTATTATCTATTTAAGTCATATGTTATATGCTAAAATCAATCATAATCATATGTTGATCATTCCAAACTTACGATTTATCATTTATAAGTACTTTCAATTTGATCCTTAATATGTTTTATTATCTCTAGTCATTGGTGAAAGCATCTAAACCATTCAACATAATGAAACTCTTCATAGAGGGAGTGTTTTTCATGAATGAAACCCACGAATGCGAATTCATATTAGCCAGACTTGAATTCAGGTCTAACACCGATGGGTAAACATAAATAGAAACGAAGTTAGTAAAATGTTCTTAACTCAACTCCCAAACTTAAAACAAAAAGTGTATGTCTTGTGTAATGTAAATTTTTAATGAGTTGATCAATATATATCATTTATACAGTGAACTCATCACTCAATTAATATTTTGAGCTCAAAATTGTAGGGTTTAGTATCTTTTCCCCTTTCTATGTGGATAAATAAAAGTTTTATTTGGACCAGCCCACATTAGCCCATAAATACAATATTATGAGGCATATATAAGATTTGTTTAGGTCTTATATTCAAACACTCGATAGAGAAAAATAAGACAGAGCCATTTTAGAGATTGAGAGAGAGAGAGAGAAATCTCATTTTTTGCTTTAAGGAATTTCTTGCTCAAGCAGGCCGCTTTAAACATAGTTTTCTACTTCGTTAACCATTGGATCATGCTCTAATTTTAACTGGCCATTGAATGGTGGAGATCGCATTTGGGTATCTGTAGCATCTGATCTTGGAGTGTGAACAATAACTCGGTTATGGGTGAATTCTCTCCTTTAATTCTCTAATTTTGTTGAAATATTGTTTTGTTGTTGTTCATTGTTTGATACTTGTTTTGTCACAAATTTTGCAGAACAATATTTTAACTCATGGTTATTATAGTGGAGATTTTGGTCTAGTGATTTTTTACTTTTCACATCAAAGGGTTTTCCACAGAAAGCTTTGTGTCTTGTGTGATTGGTTTATTCTTATCTTGTTGTTTTTTTTAGTTGATATACTTGTTGTCCATTCATTTTAGTACTTGATTTAATTTGTCTTTCTCGGTTCTAATTGAAAGAGAAAGTTTAACGTTGATATTATTTCATTGTTACGCTATCAAACATTGTTTATTACAGTCTTACCTTTCCCAACAAAGTGGAATCACAACCTAAGGTTATTGTTGATTATTTAACTGATGGAGACAAATATGAGCAAGGTGATTTGTTTGAATGATATTAATATCATACTTGGAAAGGCAAGATGAATGATCTTCTATAAGTCAAGAAGATGCATTTACATGTATTTGCTGCTAATAAATCTCAGTCCATGATGGATGAGGAATATATTTTGAGCACTTGCAGGTTTGGGGCTATTTCAGACAATGGGTTGAAGATAATGTTAGAAATCACATTGTGAATGAGACACATGCCTGAAGTTTGTGGGACAAGCTCGAGACACTTTGTGCTTCGAAGACTAAAAACAATATGTTGTTTCTGTTGAAACAGTTGATGAAACTCACGTATAAAGAGAACACTCCTATTTTTTATCATTATAATGATTTTTAGAGTGTTCTTGACCAACTTTTTGGAATGAATGTAAAGTTCGATGAAGAGATACAAGGACTTTGGCTTCTTAATACTCTGCCAGACTCTTAAATAACTATTCAAGTTTTTTTGACTAATTCTACTCCTAATGGTGTTGTAACTATGGAATATTCTAAGAGTGGTGTCTTGAATGAAAAGATTAAAAGAAGATCTTAGACCTCTTATTCTTCAATTTCACACACCGATGTTTGGTTACTGAATACAGTGGGAGAAGCAAGTTCAGATGTCAAAAGGACAAAGATAAAAGTAGAGATAAGTAAAAGTCTAAATACCAAATGTTACATGTGACTATTTCCACAAGAATGGACATATCAAAAAGTATTGCTATAGGTACAAGAGATATAGAAGACAACAAAAGAAAGAAGGTGATAATGAAAATTGTGTTGTTTTTGTTGCCAATGATGATCTTATTTCTTGTGATGAAAATGTCATAACTATTGATCTTGATGAGTCTAGCTGGTTTGTGGATTTTGGTGCTACTTCTCATGTCACGCAAAAGAAGGAATTATTTTCTTCTTATACTCTAGGTAATTTTGGCATGCTGAAAATGGGAAGCAATCACGAGGTTGAGGTTCTTGGCATTGGGACAATTTTTTTGGAAAGTAACAATGGTTTTAAATTAGTTCTCAATAATGGCAAGCATGCTCCAGATGTTCGCTTGACTTTTTTTTCTATGGGATACCTTGATGATGAGGATTGTGTTAATACCCTTGGTGTTGGCCAGTGGAATCTTACTAAAGGTTTGATGGTTGTGGCTCGTGGTGACAAGTTGTCTAACTTGTATGTATTCTAAGACTCCATATCTAGAGACTCGGTAAATAGGGTGGAGAATGATGCTTCATAATAGTTATGACCTAGAATGCTGAGTCATATAAGTGAGAATGGGATAGATAGTATGGCTAAATAAAATTTGCATTTCTAGAGTAAAACAAGAAAAGTTGAAAAAATGTGTTCGTTGCTTAGCCGGTAAACAGAAAAAAGTTTCTTTTCAAAGTCATCCATCTTCAAGGATGTTTTGATTTGCTGGAGTTGGTACATTCTGATATGTGTGATCCTTTTAAGGTAAGGTCTCATTGTGTTACATTTTACTTTGTGACTTTTATTGATGGTCATTCTCTCAAACTCTAGGTATTCTCTTTGAAGTCTAAGGTTCAAGTCATTGATGTGTTTAAGAGTTTTTAGGCCTTGGTTGAGAGATGAATAGGGAAGAAAGTGAAATGCATCCATTCCGATAATGGTGGTGAGTATATTGATCTTTTTGATAGATATTGTAGAGAGAAGGGTTTTCGACATTAGAAATATCATCCAAAAATTTCTCATTGAAATAGTTTAGTAGAGAGGATTAACAGAACTCTAAATGAAAGGGTTAGATCTATGTTTTTATATTCTAAGTTGTTGGATTCGTTTTAGGCAGAATCACTTAATACTACTATCTATGTTATCAATTTATCTCCTAGTCATGCTTTGAATGGTGATATCCCTGACAGATTTTGGTTTGGTAAGAATGTCTCTTATGATATCTTAAAGTTTTTAGGTGTAAAGCTTTTGTGCATGTTCCTAAGGACTAGATGTCAAAATTCAATGTTAAACTAGACAATGTATCTTTATTAGTTATGGTCTTGATGAATTTGGCTATAGTTTTCATGATCCAGTTGAAAAGAAACTTGTTAAAAGATGTGATGTTGTGTTATTTGAAGACCAACTAATTAAAGATCTTGACAAGGCTGAAAAAGTTGATTCTAAGAGTAGTGAAGAGTAGTTGATGTTGTTCCAGTTCCTTTGACTATTGCACCTAAAAAAATCTTCAAAATGATGAAAACCAAGTTGCTAATGAAGATGGTGATCATGTTCAAAATGACCAATATGAAGTTGTTGATTCTCCAATGCAAGATGATGTGATTGACCTGCAGCCAATTATTGATGCTCTAGAGAGTTCTCTCTAACAATCTACTAGAGAGAGAATTCATTCATATCCTTATTCTTCAAATGAGTATGTACTCCTGACTTATAGGGGAGAACTTGAGAGTCTTGATGATGCCATGGAAAGTGAAGAAAAATAAAGGTGGTTTGATGCAATGGAAGATGATATTAAATCCTTACATGATAATCATACCTTTGATTTGGTTATGTACCTAAAGATCAATAGGCTTCAAAAAATGTGGATTTTCTGGGGAAAACATGAAGATGGTAATCTAGTTCTACGGTATAAAGCTAGATTACTTATGAAGGGATTTAACTAGAAAAAGGGAGTTGATTTTGATGAGATATTCTTTCCAGCTGTGAATATGTCATCCATTCGTGTAGTTTTAGGCTTGGCCGCAAGTACAGATTTTGAGGTTGAGCAAATGGATGTTAAAATGGATTTTCTCCATGGTTACTTAGATGAAGAAATATATATGGAGCAGCCAGAACGTCTTGAAGTCAAGGGTAAAGAGAAATACATTTGCAAATTTAAGAAGAGTTTGTATGGTATGACAACAACTCCTAGACAACAGTACAGAAAAATTGCTTCTTTTATGAGTCAACGGTGCTTCAAAAAGATTTCTTCAGACCATTGTGATTTTGCTCAAAAATTCTCTAATAGTGACTTTATTATTGTGTTGCTTTATGTTGATGACATGCTTGTTGTTGGTCATTATACTTGCAGGATATAGAAGTTGAAGCAAGTGTTTAGTAAGTCTTTTGATATGAAAGACTCAAGACCAGCAAGGAAGATTCTTGTCTTGCAGATTGTTTGTGACAGAGAGACCAAGAAGTGGTTATCATAAGAGAAATTGTAACACCCCGAATTCGAAAGAGGTCAACCTAGAAAATTTTAGAAGTTGCAGGTACCAGCCACGAGAGCCAACTATGGCCCGTGGGTAGGACCACAGACCGTAGGTGGGGTTCGTGGACTAGCACCCAAAAGTTGTCTAGAGGTCCAGGAACCACAGCCTGACCAACGGACCGTTGATCATACCACGATCCGTGGTCCAGCGTCCAAAACCTCAAAATCATGTTTCAGAGGACCAACGATGGCCGTGCAGGACGAATCGTCGGTCAAGCCATGGTCTGTCAGTCATGGTCCATCGTTGGTGATCTGGCAATTAATTATAAGGGCAGTTGGATCTTTTCCTAATTATTTTATATTGATACTACATTGTCGTATGTACAAGACTCCTATATAAGTGATTTTAGCCCCTAAATTAGATCATTCAAGTCATTCTCTCAAATTCACCAAAAGAAATCCAAAGTTCTTCCTCTCCAAATATTTCTCTCTCTAGTAGTTGAAGAAGAAGAGTTAAACTAGGGCTCAAGGTCAAGTCTCCATTCTCCAATTGCTTGTGGGATTTCATAACAAGGTATGTTAGCTTTATTCATCTATGGAATCCTTTCATGCATGGAGCCCTTAAGATTCCCCAATTGAAAAGTAGAAATTCCCCAATTTGAGTTAGGGTTTTCTTCTAAGTTGTGGGTATTGATGGATGTTGATCCAATTTATTTGGTAATGATTGTTTATGCATGAATTGAGTGGAATACCTGTAGAACCCACTCATTGGGAGGCCAGTAACCTGGGCTCTGATACCAATTTGTCATGACCCAATCCACTGGGCCGTGTGAGTACCTACATTATCACCTAGATAGTAGAACCCTTAGTCTATAAACGATTTCATCATGCTGAAAAATTAAGAAGATAAGAGATAACATAGAAAGTTCATGAAGTTTACAAGATATTGAGTTAAAACGAAACCAATATTGAAATTATAAAATAATTAACATCGCCGGGGATCTAGCCTAAACAAGTACAAGAGCTATTAAAGATTTGTTATGTAAACAGAATAATATTATAACCCAGCTCCCACCATAAGGAAGGAAAGTAGAAGCTATTGGAGATCGTCTTCATCTTCTTTTATGAAACATCACTACCCCTGCAACTAGACTATTCCAAGTGGCATAGTAAGAGTAGTATCAGTAAAAGCAACACGTACTGGTAGGCATCATCGATAACCCTGACACCACATGCAATATGTACTGGCGGAAATCAACTAGAAGAAAACATATTATAAGGAAAATACCCCAGTCAACCTTTGCTCCCACACTCTGACCACCTTTTTTGTCTTAACCACAACTAATAAGCAACACATTATTTGCATCGCTACTAACTCTAATTTAGATTAAGGACTAACTTGTCTTTTACAGATAGAGAAGTTTTGAAAAAACACATAGCCCCCAACCCGGCCAACCAACATACTACACGTCTATGATTCTCAACTGCAACAATTCGACCCTTGACCGCATAGTATACCATAACAAGTCACCCTAACCACTATGTAACGAACCTCATTCCCAAGGTAAATCCTAGTCATTTATCACCATTCCTACTAATCTGCCTCTTACTCTCACACCTCCATATACGTGGGATACATAACACATTTAACAACCATAATATAGTAAAATAAATAACCTCACCACAATACGAAAATTGTAACATTATAACTTCCAATTCTCTCATATCCATTATTACACAATACAGGCATGATCAATCAGAGTTCTGTCAATTTCTCTATTATGGTACAGGAAATCAAATTCATTCACAAATAAGCAGTCAACAATGGTCCTCTCATTGAACCCACAGTCATACTGATAGTTTGTCGAAACGTGACATTCGATCCAATAATGTGTCAAAACGTGACACCCAATTCAATATGTGTCAAAACGTGACATCCTATCCAATTATGTGTCATAACGTTACACCCGATCCAATCATGTCTCAAAATATGACACTCGATCCAATCAACTAAATTAAAAACACAATCAACAACGCAATGAATGATTTAAACATTTGTATCATACCATCAAATAACAGGTTCCTTGCATGCTACGAAATCATAACTAATCATTTCATTAGGTTCATTTCATCATTCCCTATTCACATACATGCATGAACACAATAGAGTAGTTATCGGGCATATATAACACTGATGGGAAATCAAACCATCGCTTACCCCTAAATTCACAAGATAAGTTCACCCACACGGTACACACTAGTTCAACCACAGGGACCACACTTACAATCCTCCCATCTTTGGGCCCGAATGACTAAAAATGAAATCTCTAGTCGACTCACAATATATTAGTGGTGGGAATAAGTTATCAACTACTCGATAAAGAAAACCTAGCCTACCTGGGCTCCAAGTAGTTGTATGAGGATTACAACATGATTCCTGACTTTTGGACAACGAAACAATGGTGGCAGGCCTAGAAGCCATGGGTTGTAGTCTTTCTTGTGTTAGAATTTCTCCTCTCCCTTGTCTCCAAGGCTACAACAGCCTTTTGAGGGTTTTTAGGGTGAACCCCGTCTATTTTTGCACTTAATAGAGGAAGTGGAAAAATAAGAATTCGTGTCTTTCAATTATCTTTTTGACTATCCCGGCATGGTGGCACCTATCTCGTTGTAGCAGCACCACTATGGTGGCGTTATTGCAACTATGGCAGGATGGCACGACAACTTAGTTTCATGAAATACAGGTCGGGTCATTACAGAAACTCCTAGAAGGATAGTCAAAATACACAAGAAGTTTACCTATTTTTCTTTTTCGCCAAATTTTTAGACATATAGTCGTTGCTATATGTGAGAGTTAGATGTCATCGAAGTCGCGATATCTCTTTCAATATATATCAAATTCATTTGAATTATTTGATACAAAATTGTATCAACCTTTTGACATGCAAATAAAATTTGACGAAAAATAAATTTAAATTTGGCAAATCTTATTCAATATAGACAAGGTGTAGCACAATAATGATAGAGATTTTGTTCATACTACTTACATTTTAAAATGTGTCCTCATTGCTCAACTTTATTGTCACGATCCTTGTCTATTTCCATCTAGACAAGTCAGCCTCAACCCAAAGAAATGAAGAAAAGAAAAAAGATAAGCAAGAACAAGATGAAAGTGGAAAAACTGATTCTTTCTATTAACACCCCAATATCTGGTTATCACACGTACAAGCCACTAATACATAAAGTGTGAAATTAATAAATAAGTACAAGTCTCAACCTCTGTTTCTCAAATAGAACAAAGCATAAAGAAAGGGAAAAAGAGGGACCTCCGAGATGACAAAAAACTACCTCTCAATCGTTCTTTGACAAGCCTCAGAAAGAAGGAGAACAAGGATTATGACATAGTACCGGGCTCAAAACTTACACAAGTGTAGAAGCATGAAGTGATGTAACACCTCGAACTTTGAAAATGTTAAAGTGGGTTAACAGAAGGTACCACAGGCCTACAAAAGGCCAGGACCTTTAGTGATCCAAAAATTATCTGTGAAATGGGTCCACTGGTTGTTTAAGGAGTTGTCCAAGCCATTAAAGGCTGCCAAGAAGTTGAGGGCCCTAAATTGGTCGTGAAGCTTTGTACAGACCATTTAAGGGTCCTTACAGATTATCCATCAAGTTTTAAAGTTAACTTTATTTTGGTCTTCCCCTTTGTGTTGGGTACCTAAGTTATGTCATTTAAATCACTTTTTAAAGACCTATATAAGTGATTTAAGTCCTAAAACTACCCATTCTAAATCATTTACCTGATTCCTAAATTTCCCTTCAAGATCATCCCCAAAATCCTCTCTAAGGCTAAGGAAGAAAAATCTACGGTTTTACTTCAAGAACTCCAATTCATCATAGATTGTGGGCATTGATCACTAAGTTATGTTAGTATTCACCTATGAATTCCTTTCTTCCATAGGGTTTCTAAATTCTTCAAGTTTTACGAGTTAGATTCTCAATTCAAAAGTTGGGGTTTTATTCGATCTCTATATATAGGTTCCTTTCAATTATGATCCAATTAATTGTTTTCTATCTTTTAATGCAAGAATTAAAGTATTTACATGATTTTGCTTTGAACTCATCTGGAACCATGCATGACCTATGATTTCTTACTATGAACACATGATGAGGCTTACGAACTATGACTTATAAAAATTATGCATGTTTTATGAAAGCAATAATTATGACTCAAGTAAGCTTATAGATTAACACATCTATATGTTCTTTGAAGCTTGGCCATATTACATGAAGGACATCTAAATTTTCTATCAATATTTTAGACTATTTTCCTAAATTAGGTATTTAGTAGTATGGTATCCGGGTATGCCATCAATGATTATGGATAAAGTTGTTAAAACTATTTACATTAGTAGTACGACACTTTTAGCATGAAGTTAGTGACTATGGGCCTTATAAAGATAATATGAAAAGATCATGGAAGATGAGAGGTTTTCTCACACATAGTCTAAGGAGCTACTCTACTATGTATCTAACCTAGATTAGTATCTTAGTTGTACTTTTTCATGGATGATAATATGAATAAGATTAATGACTATTCTGTGGGATTTGTACTTAGCACCGAGAGGATATTGAGATAGAGTCTCTCCTGTTGTTAAAGGTTGGGTGCCTAGTAGCAATATCCTTTTCCCTTAATATGTGCCACCATTGGATGTTGTCTCAGAAAGAATTTAGCTAGTGGATCTACCTTAGCTTAAACTCATGGTCCTTACTTTGGCAAGTAGACAGTCTCTTTTTGGTGTAGAAGTAGTATACTGGATTCCATGTTATAGCTCACATGGTCTTTGTAGTTTAATGGTAAATTTCCACAATAATGAACTGAGGTCAGTTTTAAAGTATTTTACAAAGTATTTTTTTAAGATATTAAGCTTGCATTGACCATGATTATGACTTATGTTGTTTAAACTTTTATCTTATGATTTAACTTGGTCATTGCATGTCATATAAAGTCCTTTTTTTCCATGATTTCATAACTATAATGCAATGTTATCATACTTAGTACATTCTATGTGATAATGCATACTTGTGCCTATATGGTTTTTTGAAGCTTTAATTATGAGATGTATTTTTTAATTTTATGGTACTTGTTATTACAAAGAAGAAAAAAGTTTCCTTTTTTAAACTTGATTTAAAATTTTATAACTTCTTTTAAAAAAGAAATATTTTTTTAGAACCATAAATTAGTGTCCATTACCAAATATCCATTGTGATTCCTATAGACTCATCCAAAACCATATAGCCTCAGGTTGTTTTTCTGAACCCATTTGTGTTCAGGTTGTACTTTCCTATAGAAGGCGACTCCCATTTGAAATGGATGAGAACTTCCTTATTTTTGGGATCACTGTTGTTGGTAATCATCAAATGAGACTCAGTTGATTGAGCTATAATATTTTCCATAAGTATACCTTCGTTATTCTTATTGAAAAAGCACATCATTTTTTTAAGCCAGGTGTTACACATGTAATAAGGAATCATAGTATCCCAAGGTAACCAATTATTGTAAGGCTTGCATTGAAGGATTTTTTAAAGGCCTAACTAGATTAACAGTATTAATTGATTCAATGTTAATGTTTTGGACTAAGGTGATCTTCCCTGCTATTGTAAACCTAGAAGGTGATAGTGTTAGGAAAGGAGAAGAAGATATATTTGATATCTCCAGTAGGTGAGTAATAGTATTAACAATTAGGGCTATTGTTCAATCCTATTAATAAAGGAAGTGGTTCATTGGAAGTCTACCATGAGGAGAATCTATAGGAAGGTTTGATCTTGTTGAGGGCTTGGACAATCCGAATCTTGTTGAAATTTTTATTGGTCCTTATGTCCTTTCATTGATGGAGTTTTTGATATGGTTTTTCGCTCTGCTAGTAAAGAAGAGACTATTACTAGTGAGGCTCGATATGAACTTAATTATCTTTCTTGGTGTTTTTTTTTTTGGAGTGGGGGGGGGGGGGGGGAGGGGGAGTAACTCATAACGTCATAGGTTAGGTCCTTAGAGATTTAAAGGTCCCTCTCACCATTCTGCTAAAGATTAGTAGGTTCTCATCTTCTCTTGTAGGCGTCCCCTGGATGGTGCTTCTAATAGAGCTTAAGTTAGGAATCCACGTGTCACTTAGAAATCTCACCATGTTCCTTTCACATGATCTATATTCCCTAGAAATCCCACTAGTAGAGGATTGGGTTCGGTAGTCCAATCTTAGTTCTTTAGTGAGCTTTTTATTCTCAATTTTTTGGTTTCCTGAAGCACTAAAATAGAAGGCTTGTGCATATTGACCATGACACGCTGTAATCTCACAATATGTTGATGTTCAATAGCTTTGATGGAGTTAGTAGTTGGTCCTACCAGCCTTGTCATTTCCCTACCTGGATAGGCATTTTCAAATCCATCACTAAATTAAGGGCTACAACTGTTGGGATTAGCTCCTACTTGTTCCTCTAGTTCAAGATGCACAATGGGGACAATTGAAATAGTAGTTGTTCTGTTTCAAATATATGTTGCCACAATGAGGACAAATGGATCACAAAAGTTGGAGGTTGTGGAGATTGGGGTGGTCTTAGGGGTTTCAAATATATGTTTCCGACTTTCTTTATTATAAAGTGTAAGCTAATGCAACAACCATGGGAACTTCAATTGATCTTGTGTGGTTATTATTCTTTGCTGAGTAGGAATTACTCTAGTTGAGGGAAGGGGAACGGGGCAGAGGCTTCCATGGGAGACTCAGTAGGATGGGAGTGGGTGGTTAGGTCCTTGACCCCTTCATATTAAGGGAAATTCTTTTAGGGTATTTGTCTAATACCTTTTGAATTTGGGGGTTGCCTGCAGAGGCATTTTGGGGGTTCATCAAAGTCCCCTCATTTAGTGTGCTATTAAGAGATTAGTAGACTATTGGATCGTGTTTCACGGACCTTTTTTGCATTCCCATTTTCAAGTCTGATTTCAGTAGGAATGATTTTCCTTCCATCTTCCATTATTTGATTAAAATAGTGTCTAATGTGATTGGAGTATTTTTGGTACGGTTGATCCATTGTATACTTTTACATGTGTTTAAATATGTCCCTTGTGTACTTTGTTCTCTTCTACAAAATGTCCATTAAGCTTACGCATTTTCTTTTCTTTTTTTTTTTTTTTTTTGGGGGGGGGGGGGGGATACCATTTGTCATGTATCTATATTGTTGTTTCCACCTTGGATATGAATAATGATTGTTATCAGAAATTCATCATCATATCATTTATCTATATCTATATTACTTTAAAAGCATAAACTCCTAATTTGAATGCTAAATTACTATAATTTCCCTAACTTAGGTTGTGATTTTTTCGATGAGTTGTGACTTTTTCGATAAGTTGTGACTTTTTTCGAAAGGTTGTAATTTTTTGATCAGTTGTGACATTTTTAAAGAGTTGTGACTTTCAATAAGTTGCGACTTTTTCAAAGGCTTGTGACTTCTCGAAAAAGTCATGACTTTTCAGATAAGATACAAAAAAAATTTGTTCATACTACCCTTTTTTTACTATAATCGGGGGGCTTCCTCTCATATTTCAACCATGATTTTTTTAATCTTCTAATCTTCTTCTTCTTGCATTTAAAATTTTTTGAGTGATTTATTGTCGTTGAGCGAGTTTGAAGTTTAGCAGAATATGAGGTACCACTATTCTGATAATGTAAGTCGTTCTATCCTAAGAGGGTATATTCCATAACCTCGAGTACTTGAGAAAAATAATTTTGATGATATAATAATTAATTTTTCTTGCTTAATGTATACATTAGTATGTAATGTTCCAATATATGAAGTTAACATGATGTAGTCTAAATTCATTTGTTTTTGTTAACAATTTCTCTTCTAATGTAGATGTATGCTACTGAATATCTTTTCCAAAATTTAGAGCATTGTCATGATTTGTTTTTCATGCTCAAGACAAAAGAATGACTTTATTTATCAATGCTACTTATGTGATTTAGACTCTCATGAAGTTTGCTTCAAAATAGTAATTACTATACAAACATTGCCCTTTTGTTTTGCTTATTTACTATTTCTTACTATTTCAGTATTCTAGACAAAGAAAATTTCATATGACTTTTAATAATGCCAGTTGAAGTTTTTATTATTTTAATTTTTATTATTTATTTAATAGTTAATTATATGAGATAAATATTTTCATTAATGCAAATATATATTTATATTTAGGTTGGTATTTGTATTTAAATTAAAGTATTATATATGTCCCAAATGTTTTATCAAGTTAACAAAATCTTCTAACTTCAAAATATATTATTTTATAATGTTTCAAGTTTTTTTTAAAAAAAACTCACAACCAATGTGAAAATCTGTGAATATATAAAATGTAGTTGTTCTCTTTCACATGTTCATATGACATCTAAATAATTTAATGTAGAATACACATGCAAAGCATATCTGGTTAGATGATAAGAAAAATACAAAGAAAATATTGTCTATAAGGTAATATTAGTAAGATAAGACTAATTACATGATTAACCTCATCAAGTTGAAATAAATATTTACATTATTGCATTTAACTAATAAAATTTTTCACTGACCATCTTCATAGGTTAGGGTAAATAAGAAATATATCTGACGATTCACGTTGAACATTCACAAAGAATCTGCAATATTATTATTTGCTAAGCTTATTATTCAAATCTTCGCATAAATAAGTAATACTATTTACTATAACATATCTTTTTGGAATTGGTAATCACATGCAACGCATGTGTCCAAAAACTAGTTTTCGGTGTTTGGCCAAGAGGGACTTCCCTCCCACGGGCACTTATACGGCTTGTGGTGAGCCACACGACCCGTAGTGGTAGCCGTAAAAGGGAGGCAAAACCCACTTCTAGGCTAGCCTCCTCCCACGAGCCCCTAGACGACTCGTGAAGGGCCAGACGACCCGTATAGGTGGGTGTGTGGAGGGGGGAAGGACTGTCACACCACTTTTTCGCGCGGATAGGTAAGGGTTTTTCCAATCTATGTGACGTTATTGATTTAGGGATTATTTTATTATTTCAGAGTAGCCACTTGGAATTGAGTTATGGTGTTCCAAGCCACCTTTTGTGTAATCCCTAATCAAAAGGAAATGACACTTTATATGGTCAACAAACTAGAAATTCAGGTAAGAAATTCTGTTGACCGAGGGAAAGGTATTAGGCATCTCTCGAGTCCCGTGGTTCTAGCACGGTCACTTTTATTGACTTATAATGTTTTAACTATTTTTTTGGATATATTTTATATGCTAGAATTTTGCTCATATATTTATTGTTGAACATTTATTTGGTCTCGACCTAGATATGTAACTGCATTCTTAGTCTTGACATTTAGAGATATAATTGTCTTCTTTGCATCACATTTAATAATTTTTATCTATAAGTCTCTACTTTAAATTAATTTAAGTTATTTATATAATAGTACAAGATGCCCCATCGCATCTTTGCATCTTAATATTTAATTTTTACTAGATAGCTCCAGCATTTTATTGGTGATTAAATTACCTTTTTACTATTTATATTCAAAACACTATTTAAATAATAAAAGTCTAAAATTTTAAACAAATAGAAAGTTATTTCATATTCAAATTTTGATTAGATGCATTTACATTTTTAACATACTTACAAGTTATGACAAAAGACATTAAAAAAACTGTAACTCTTCATCTCTTAATTTTTCTAAAATAAACACGTTTGACCTTAGATAAATTTGACACAAAAAAAAACTATTAGAATACTACTTCAGACATTTTGTTAATTGACAGTTGCATACAGTACAAGATGAGAGATAACATATAGAGTAAAGCAAAATGAAAATGTTTCAATATTACTGTGTCAAAATTAAATACATATAAAATTTGAGCAACTTTATAACATAGGACACAAGTCTTGCACAACCATGACATAAAACTAAACAAAAAAATAAATAAATTAAGTGTTACCTCTAGTGAAAATTATTTCACTAGAAGAAAGGACTATAATAAGGAACCACGAACTTGAAATCATGAAAGAGAACCTCGAACTCAACCTTTATTTATAATTGGAAGAAAAATATAATGTGAGGATAATTTTTCCTTTTTCTTGTTCTGCCCGAATGCTTTTTTTCTCCCTTTTTTCGTGTCTACTAAGTAGTTTTCTTTTTTGGTAGCGTAGGATGTAGCTTTTGTGTTTGTGGAGGTGGGTGGGACATAAAATTATTTTTTTGATCTTGTTTTTCTTCTTCTCCTTATGGGTGTGGTATTGCTGATTGTAGTATATGTTTTCCTTATTTTCTTTCCATGCGTGTGTGTTGTAGTATTCTGTAGGTTTGTGCGTGTTGTTTTTGTGTTGGGTAGAATATCTTTGTTAGGTGCAGTAATATGTGTATATCGGTATAGGGGAGAGGCAATGGGTATGGTGAGTGGAGTGGTGATGAGGGTCTGTGGGTGGAAGTGTTGTGGTGTGAACTGGGGGTATGTGGGTAGTGGAGGAAAAAGGGGTGGTAATGGGTAGTTTAGGTTATTATTATTTATAAATTAAATATATATAAAAATTAAATTAATTATTTTGAACTAAAAAGTTAAATAAACAATTTGAAAAAGGAAATTAAATAAATACTAGTTTATCTATTAATCTAAATTAAAAGAACACATATTTTTCGTAAATTTTCATTTCTTTATAAATAATTGAAAAATAAAACTTTACCTAAAAATGTTTTTTGCTGTTTTCAAATCTTTTAAAATAAAGTTAATAAAATAAGGTAAAAGTCAAAATATTTAATTTAGATTTTTATAAAATATTTGAGCTCTAAAAATGGTGCAAAACTTAAGTTCGGTAAAAAATTATGTGTCTATAGTTTGCCCCTCTTTGATTGGAAATACAAAGAGTTTTCAGACAAAGAAGTAGATAACGTGATAAATTTTGATCGTATTTGTATTTGAAGAGAAAATTTTTGCGACCGAGTCTTGGTTTTGGACAACCTACATATCTCGGGTTATAAGAGAATCAGGCCACGTGTAGTTCAAGGAGATGAGGTGATGAGTTGGAAGTTAAGTGAGGTTCCATCGAGGCCCCAGGTCGCAGTTCTTATCCTTACATAAAAAAAATGAAAGCTAATAATCAAAAGTAAAATAAAAGTACAAGCTCCTGTCTATGCAGATTCTCTTGAGTCTTCACTTGAGTCTTGAATTTGAAATATCACCTTGATTTTGGTGAGTATCGTGATTTTGAATGGATTCGAGGCTTAACTTGCCACTTATAGTGAGTTTTTGGCACTCTTCAAAATGAAAATTTGAAAATGCTCTTGAATGACTGCATGTTTTCTTGATTAGAAGCATAATAGAAATAGATGCCAAGAAGTCAGGTTGCTACATGCATTGACGAAGCTGATTCAGGCTATCATGGTGATTGATCATTTTGAAAACTATTGAAACTTTGTTCTTGAATTTCAAATCCATGTATCGTTTGAAGAAAACTGAAAACCATCACAAACAAAAGAAATAAACAAAAAAAATTTCCCCAGTTTTCACTAAAAAAATTTTGTGAGTTATTAGCAAATGTGAATTTTTCAAAAGTAAACTCTTATCCTAGGAGAGAATAAAAAATAACGTCTCAGACTAGGAAGTATTTAATCTAGGAGAAAAAGAAAAATAGAAGGTCTCAGACTAGGAAGTGTTTATCCTAGGAGAAAATAATAATAGTCTCAGACTAGGAAGTATTTATCCTAGGAGAAAAAAAAAACTATCTAAGACTAGGAAGTGTTTATCCTAAGAGAAAATAAAAAATAACAATGTCAGACTAGAAAGTGTTTATCCTATGAGAAAATAACTAAATCATATTATGTAGGAGAGTCCTGCTAATCCCATTGTCCAGGAGGGTCCAACTAATTCCATTATGTAGGAGGATCCTGCTAATCTAATTTTCATTGTCTAGGAGGGTCCGACTACACTAATTCCCATTGTCCAGGAGGGTCCTGCTATACTAAATCCCATTATTCAAGAGGGTCCTGCTACACTAAATCCCATTGTCCATGAGGGTCCTGCTACATCCCGTTGTCTAGGAGGGTCTTGCTATATTAATTCTCATTGTCCAGGAGGGTCCTGCTACATCCCATTGTCCAGGAGGGTCCTGCTATACTAAATCCAATTATTTAGGGGGGTCCTGCTACACTAAATCCCATTGTCCATGAGGGTCCTGCTATACTAATTCTCATTGTCCAGGAGGGTCTTGCTACATTAAATCCCCTTGTCTAGGAAGGTCCTGCTATAATAATTCCCATTGTCCATGAGGGTCCTGCTACACTAAATCTCATTGTCCATAAGGGTCCTTCTACATCCCGTTGTACAGGAGGGTCCTGCTATATTACGTTCCATTATTCAGGAGGGTCCTGATACAATAATTCTCATTGTTTAGAAGGGTCCTGCTACTCTAATTTCCATTGTTTAGAAGGGTCCTGCTACACTAATTTCCATTGTTTAGGAGGATCCTGCTAGTCTAATCCCATTGTTTAGGAGGGTCCTGCTAATACCATTATTTAGGAGGGTCTTGTTATTCTAATTCCCGATATGTAAGAGGGTCCTTCTAAACCCATTATGTAGGAGGGTCCTGCTAATCTAAATCCTATTATGTAGGAGGGTTCTGCTAATCCCATTATAAGGATGGTCCCGCTTATCCAATTATGTATGAGGGTCCTTCTTAACAAAATCATCAAATAGAATCAGCACCATATTTTTTTTTTTTTTTGCACCAGAAAAATATTATTTATGCTATTAACATGAATGAGAAATACTTATACCAAAGAAAAATTGCAAGACAAAATGCAATTAGGGAGTTTGTTCCCTAGAAATAAAAGATAATCAGGTGTTTGTTCCCAAAGGTTAAAATGCAATTATAGTGCTTATTCCCTAGAAATGAAAGTGATTTTTTTTTTAACAAATGAAAATATGCCCCAATTTTTAAAATGAGGAACTTTGACACTCTTTTTAATTTATCACTTTCTCGATTTTTTTTTTTTAAAAAAATTTATCCAATTTCATTCTTTCAAGGATATAAAAAAATTGTGAGACCGAACCCAATGTAGGACTGCCTACGTATCTTGTATAGTAAGAATTAGGTCAAACATAGTTCATATATGAAATATTTTTTTCTCTTTTTTTTTTTCACAACAAACATTTTTTAAAAAAAAATAATACTAGATGATAAGGAGAAAGAAATCAATTCATGGTGGAGAATATTTTGACTTTAGTTGGTACAAAAAATTAGTATGATGCATATGAATCACCTTTGACTACTTTCAGACAAATTTGAAGTCAACTTTGAGTAATCCATGTAGTTTCAAATGGTATTTGAAACATACTTAAGTATTTACAAGATTAGTTCATCTTGCCTAAATTAATGGATAAAATTATTCATATCCTCATGTTTCAAGTGCCCTCGTAACAAATGAAGTCCTACTTCACACAATAGAAGTATTCTGATCTTAGGACGTTTTAGAGGTCACTCACACTCAGAAAAAATGTTCAGTTCATGTGATTGAGATACCATATGCTTGACCCTTATGTAAGTATCCACTAATGTGAGAACACCAAAAATGAGATCAAATAGGACTTGTCATTGGCTTGTAATGTAGGCTTAGGGAAAGGTAGGATATTCATTTGGGATAAAGTGACTATTTCCTCCTTAAAATTTGCACAATGCTCTCAATATTTTTTTCATTTTGGCATTTAGCCTTTGTTTTCTTGAAAACTTCTCCTCATTCATTTTTTTTTCTCATTTTCTTTCCTTTTTATTGGAGATTCTTTTTTATTTCTTCATTCTAGCTTTTCTTTGTCATTTTTTTTAAACTTTTGCATACTTGGCCTTTTCACTTTGTTACCCAACGTAGGCCTTTGACGCTGTATAGATAATTGATAGTGCGCTCAAGGAGGTGAGATCAAGGAATAGTGCATTTATGCACTCAAAAAGATATATGCTAAGATATGGTTATTCAAATAAAAAGTTTTTATGCTCAAAATGGGAGTTCTATGGATAACATGTCATTTGACAAGCTTGAAACGCTTGGATCAAAGAAAGCCTATAATCATTTCTCAAGTTAAATGTTGTTCAAAATTTCGCTTCAACCTACATTCGGGCCAAGTTCTAGATCAACAAACTCATGCTTTTGAATTTTATATCTAAAGTTCACTACACAATGTACATGAAACATGAGTTCAAATTTGTTTTAGCCTTAACTTTAAGCAAAACAGATTCTCAAGTATTACATAAATATATCAAGAGATACCAAAAGAAGTCTATAGGTCACAACAAAGTTGGTCTGTCTTGTCAAATAGTTTAACACTATTGTTTTTCTTTATGCACACTCCTAAGTATCTTGGTATCAACCAAGTCTATATTTTTCTAAATTATAAAAAAAATTCCTTTTTTTTTGCTCCAGTTTTTGTTACGAGGAATTTTTAGATTTTTTCCTTGATTGGACCGAATCTCAAAATAAGATTGCCTACGTATCTTGTCAAAGCAAGAATTAGGTCAAACGTAGTTCAGAATTAAATGAAATAAACTAAACAAACTTTTTTTTTTAGATCTTGAGATAAAGGAAAAAAACTTTTGTTATTCAAGCTTTTGAATAAAGATCAAATCATTTAATCATTTAATTGATTATATATTTTTTGAATAAGGATCACCGAACCCGAGGAGGGTTTCCTATATATCTCATTGAAGTGAGAATCAGGTGTGCGTAGTTCATCCAAATTGGACAGTTAAGAAAACTTTATGATATTGAAACTTGAGTTGACAAATGCATTTTTCATGTAGTACATAAACAGATCTAAGTGGTCAAGTAAGAGAGAGATATTTGTCCTATACAAACCCAACTCTTGTTCCAAGTCTCGCTAAGTCACATGTAAATGAGCAGAGTCTTCTAGGGATAACCATCTCTATGTTCTAGTTTTACTAGGTTCAAACTTGAAGAAGATAGGTATCTAGACTGGCTTACTCGAGTGGACAACTTGAGCTAGGGAAGGGCAACTTATCAGTAGTAGCGCTTTTCCGACTTCATTGCTAATCCAACCCCGTCTAACATGTGGGACTAAAATTCCTTCACTGGGTGTCAAGACACTCCAGCTTTATCTCAAAAGAAAGTGGGATGCATAACTGCATTCCCTGCTACCCTATTTTAAGAGACTCAGATGGTTGCGCCAGAAAAAACAATCTATTACAAGTCAACAATATAAAAACGATAAATGAGTCGCAAGTGGCACATTAAGCCATCATGCACAAAATATCAAAAAAATACAATAATAAAATTAAGTAAAAGTCAATATAACAAAACTCGAATTCTGGTTATTCCCCAACGGAGTCGCTAGAAATGTCACACCCCTTTTTCGCGCAGATAGGTAAGAGTTTTTTCAATTTAAGTGACGTTATTGATTTATGGATTATTTTATTGATTGAAAGTCGTCACTTGGAATTGAGTTATGGTGTTTCAAGCCACCTTTTGTTTAATCCCTATTAAAACTAAAACGACTCTTTGTATGGTCTACAAACTAGAAATTCGGATCAGAAATTCTGTTGACCCGAGGGGAAGGTATTAGGCATCCCTCAAGCCCCGTGGTTCTAGCATGACCGCTTTTCTTGACTTATACTTGTTTTAACTATTTTTTTTTGAATATATTTTACATGCTACAATTTTGCTTATATTTTTATTGTTGAACCTTTATTTGGTGTCAACCTAGATACGTAACCACATTTTAGTCTTGACATTTAGAGACATAAATGTCTTCTTTGCATCCCACTTAATAATTTTTATCTATAAGTCTCTACTTTAAATTAATTTAAGTTAATTATATAATTGGACAAGGTGGCCCCTCGCATCCTTGAGTTTATTTTAATGTTTCAAAAAAAAATGTGTAACCACATTCTTAGTCGAAACAAGTTTTAGAAATGAGTCATGTATATATCTTAATATTTACTTATTACTAGATATCTCAAACATTTTATTAGTGATTAAATTACCTTTTTACTATTTATATTCAAAACACTACTTAAATAATAAAAGTAAAAATTTTTAAACAAATAGAAAATTATTTCATATTCAAATTTTGATTAGATGCATTTACATTTTTAACATAGTTACAAGTTATGACAAAAGACATTAAAAAAAGCGTAACTCTTCATCTGTTAATTTTTTAAAAAAAAACATATTTGACTTTAGATAAATTTGACCCAAAAAAAACTATTAGAATACTACTTCAGACATTTTGTTAATTGACAGTTGCATACAATACAAGATGAGAGATAACATATAGAGTAAAGCAAAATGAAAATGTTTCAATATTACTGTGTCAAAATTAAACATATAAAATTTGAGCAACTTTATAACATAGGACACAAGTCTTGCACAACCATGACATAAAACTAAACAAAAATTAAATAAATTAAGTGTTATTTCTTGTGAAAATTATTTCACTAGAAGAAAGGACTATAATAAAGAACCACGAACTTGAAATCACAAAAGAGAACCTTGAACTCAACCTTTATTTATAATTAGAAGACAAATATAATGTGATTGTATTTGTTTTTCTTCTTCTCCGTATGGGTTGTGTGGTATTGTTGATTGTAGTATATGTTTTCCTTTTTTGCTTTTCATGCGAGTGTGTTGTAGTATTCTGTAGGTTTGTGCGTGTCGTTTTTGTGTTGGGTAGAATATCTTTGTTAGGTGCAGTAATGTATGTATATCGGTATAGGGGAGAGGCAATGGGTATGGTGAGTGGAGTGGTGATGAGGGTCTGTGGGTGGAAATGTTGTGGTGTGAACTGGTGGTATGTGGGTAGTGGAGGAAAAAGGGGTGGTAATGGGTAGTTTAGGTTATTATTTATAAATTAAATATATATAAAAATTAAATTAATTATTTTGAACTAAAAAGTTAAATAACCAATTTCAAAAAGATAATTAAAAACATGAACTTCTAACGTGAATGTTAAATTACTATAATATCCTAACTCATGTAGTGATTATTTGATGAGTTGTGAGTTTTCAAATAGTTGTGACTTTATCAATAAGTTGTGTCTTTTCCAAAGAGTTGTGACTTTTTCAATAAGTTTTGACTTTTTCAAAAAGTTGTGAGTTTTTCAAAAAGTTGTGACTTTTTCAAAAAGTTGTGACTTTTCCAAAGTGTTGTGACTTTTTCAAAGTGTTGTGACTTCTCGAAAAGGTCATGATTTTTTATATAAGACACAAAAAATATTTGTTCATACTACTCTTTATTGACTTTAAATAGAGGGACTTTCTCTCATTTTTCAACCACAATTTTTTCTAATCTTCTACTCTTCTTCTTCTAGCATTTTAATTTTATTTTTGTGTAATTTATTGTCGTTGAGTGAGTTCAAAATTTAGCGGAATATGAGGTACCACTATTCTGATGAAGTATGGCGTTCTATCCTAAGAGGGTATATTCCATAACCTCGAGTACTTGAGGAAAATAATATAATTTTGATGATATAATAATTATTTTTTTTGCTTAATATATACATTAGTATGTGATTTTCCAATATGTGAATTTACTATGATGTAGTCTTAATTTATTTGTTTTTGTTAACTATTTCTCTTGTGATGTAAATATATGCTTCTTAATATCTTTTTCCAAAATTTAGAGAATTGTCACGATTTGTTTTTGATGCTTAAGACAAAAGAATGACTTTATTTATCAATGCTACTTATGTGATTTAGACTCTCAGGAGGTTTGCTTCAAATTAATTATTACTATTTAAACATTGCCTTTTTGTTTTATATATTTACTATTTCTTAATATTTAAGTATTTTAGATGAAGAAAAGTTCATATAACTTGTAATAACACCAATTGAAGTTTGTATTAGTTTAATTTTTATTGTTTTTTTAATAGCTAATTTTATGAGAAAAATATTTTCATTCATGCAAATATTTATTTATATTTGGGCAGGTATTTGTATTTAAATTAAAATATTATATATGTCACAAATGTATTATCAAGTTAACGAGATCTTCTAACTTCAAAATGTATAATTTTAAAATGTTCTGAGTTCTTTTTCAAAAAAAAATAAAAAAATTACAACAAATGTGAAAATATGTGAATATATAAAATATAGTTGTTTTCTTCACACGTTCATATGATATCTAAAGAATTTAACGTAGAATACACATGCAAAACACATCTAGTTAGAAGACAACAAACATACAAAACAAATATTGTCTGTAAGGTAATATTAGTGAGGTAAGACTAATTACATGATTGAACCTCATCAAATTGAAATAAATATATACATAATTGTATTTAACTAATAACATATTTCATTGACCATCTTCATATGTTTGAGTGAATAAGAGATATATATGACGATCCACTTTGAAAATTCACAAAAGAATCTACTATATTATTTTTTGCTAAGCTTATTATTAAAATCTTCGCTTAAATAAACAATACTATTTACTATAACATATATTTTTGAAATTGGTAATCACGTACAACGCACGTGTCAGAAAACTAGTTAATCTAAATTAAAAGAACACATATTTTTCGTAAATTTTCATTTCTTATTAAATAATTGAAAAAAATTACCTAAAAATGATTTTTGTTGTTTTAAAATCTTTTAAAATAAAGTTTATAAAATAAGGTAAAAATCAAAAGTATTTAATTTAGATTTTTATAAAATATTTGAGCTCTAAAAATGGTGTAAAACTTAAGTTCGGTAAAAAATTACGAGTCTACAAGGACTTGCCTAGCCACTGGTCTAGGGACCACGGTTGCCGAGACAACTCATGGACCCCTAGACGGCTTGTGAAACCCTCCATCTTGGGGCTCGCGTCTGTAAATCAGAGTCAGTTGGGTCTTTTCCTAATTTTTTTTTTTATTTTGATACTACATCGTTTTGCTCTTACCTAGAAACCCATATATAATTGATTTCAACCCCAAATTCAACCCATTGAAGTTATTCTCTCAAATTTACAAAAGAAGAACAAGTCTTCCTTCCAAATATTTCTCTCTCTAGAAAATCTTGAAGAAGAAGGATTATATGTAGGGTTTCAAATAAAGTCTCCAATTCCTCCATTGAAGTTAATTAATTGACATTGAGGTATGATAGTTTTCATCTATGGATTCCTTCCATTCATGGAGTTCCCAAATTCTTCTATTTCCAAAGATAGAAATCCCCAATTGAGTTAGGGCTTTCTTCTATGTTGCGGATTCTCTTGATTATTAATTTAATTGGTGTATTGATGATCTTTTATGAATGAAATGAGTTAATCTCATTTTTTTTTTTTATGATGGTCCCCCAAGACCCCATGTAATTTCCATGTTTTTCCAAGTTATGATCATATAATGTGGGTTTTGGGTTATGACAGAAGATTTTATGAAATCAAGCATGAATAGATATAATTACATGAATTTATGATGAATTTCCTTGAACCCATGTCTAACCTATGTTTTATAGATATTGATGCATGAAAGTGGGTTTTGAACTTTGAAAGGTGAATTATGGAATTATGCATGTTCTTATGAAATGATGTAAATATTTTAAGGATGCTTTGAGAGTGAAGTATCAATGACGATGTTTTTTTTTGTGTTTTTGAAAGGATTTCTCATACACACAAAAAAACATAATTGTGAAAGGTCTTTCTCACCTAAAATGAACCAATGCTAAGAAGCTATTCTAATGATGAGGCAAGAGGCGATTACCCACGCTCTTTGATTGATGGACAAGAGGCGATTACCCATGTAATATGATATAAGGATAAGATGTGATTACCCATTTCATAAGATGTAAGGACAGGAAGCTATTACCATGTTCCTATAAGAGCTAATATGTATATGAAAAACAACTATTCCGTGGAAGTTAATCTTAGAACTGAGTGGACAAGTGGTGATTACACGTGTCTCATAACTATGTGCCAACATAGGATTGTCTAGATAGACATTAGCTAGTGGATCCACATAATCTAGAAGTTCATGTTCCTTACCATGGCAAGTAGGATAACTCTTTTTGGTGTTGGAGACACCGGATTCCTTGATGATAGTTCTTATGGTCTTATATGTCGATTAAGGCAATATCCCACAAGCAAGTTATGATGAACTAAGGTTACTTCAAGGAAATATCTCATGCATGTTTAAGATGATGACTATGTGCATTGAACATGTTTTATGACTCATGATTTTTAACTCTCCTATCTCAAGTTTTAGCTTGAGCGGACATTCTTTATTTTCAGTTTTGCTTACTTTGTATTTTGGACATGATGTATGGGCAAGGTTCAATTTCATTTTTATGTACTAGATGGATATGAGACTGATGTTATAGACTTATTATTTACTTTTATAACACTTTGATACATTGAAATTGTGTTTCGAATCTCTTTGTCTATTTCTTATGTTATGAATGCTAAGTGGCTTGTATGACGCCTTTCATAGTCCTATATGCCATGTTATGTCTAGGGGCTACCTTGGGTCGTGACATTCTTGGTAATCAGAGAACAAGGTTTGGAAAGGTCCTATGAAGTCTCATAAGCAACGCCGAGTAGAGTATTGTTCATGAGTGTAAAGTGCGCTACACTTATGAATGACATGCTACAAGATATTAGGAAACTCCAGTTTTTTCATTACAGTAAAGTCGTGCGGTAGATTTTAACTCTATAAGGTATCTCTCCTAATCCTTATCCGATGCCCTATAGAAGATGGTTACTCGAAGAGCTTTTGCTAGAAGAAATGTTAGGGAAAATGCGGAACAAGAAACTTATCCTCAAGCTCCTCCTTTTGCCAAGAAAGTGACTAATTCATAGTTTAGGGCAGCTTTTCAACTGTTGACCCAAGTAGTGATAACCCAAGAAAATAGGGAGGTTGCAGTTTCCGTGAACCCAAATTGTGGATATGGCAGAATCTCGAGTAAGGGAATTCACTATTATGAATCCTTCAGAGTTTCATGGTTATAAGGTTGAGGAAGATCCTCAAGAGTTTATTGTTTAGGTTTATAAGGTGTTTATAATTGTGGGAGTGATGCTAGTAGAGAAGGAGGAGTTGGCCGCTTATCAACTTAATGGTGTTGCTCAAATTTTGTTTAACAAATTGGAAGAAGGGAGACCAGAAGATGCAAGTTCTCTCGATTGGGAAAGGTTCAAAGTTGCTTTCATTGATAGGTTATTTCCCCTTGAGATAAGGGACGCAAAGGTTCTTGAGTTTATCAACCTTTTTCAATGAAGTATGAGTGTGAAGGAATATGCTTAGAAGATCTCATAATTGTCTCGATATGCTCCTACTATAATTGCCGACCCTAGGGCAAGGATGAGCAAGTTTGTTTCGGGTGTGTTCGAAATTGTGATTAAGAAATATCGTACCACCATGCTTGTTAATGATATGGATATCTCTTGTCTCATGGTTTATGCTCGACAAATTGACGAGGAGAAACTTAGGGAAAAGTCTAGGGAGACAAAGAGGGCTAAAAACGGTGAATGTAATTTATCATATGCAAGGTCTGGTGGGCATGGTCATTCTAAGTTTCGAAAAAGGTTTTTCGATCAAGGTTCCTCTAATGCTCCTTTTAGGTTCAAAAAAGAGAGGGTGTCTAACCCTAAGCCTTAAGGAGGAAATTGTAGTGGGTCCTTATTGCATACTTGTGCTAAGTGTGTAATGAAGCACAAGGGTAAGTGCCTAGCATATTGCAATACTTGTTTTGGTTGTGGTTAGATGGACCACAAGATAAGAGATTATTCTTCAGTTGCTAAGAATGAAAGAGATAATTACTAAAGGACGCAACCTAATCCTTCATTCGGTCGAAGTGGTTCGGGCTCAAATGCTTCCAAGCAAAACAAATTTTATGAACTTCAGACTCGTCTTGAGAAAAAGGGTTCTCCTGATGTGGTTCCTGGTATGTTGAAAGTATTTCAACTTGATGTTTATGCTTTACCCGACCCCGGTGCTACGTTGTCTTTTGTGACGCCATATGTGGCTATGAGGTTTGATATTCTTCCGAATGTGTTGTTAGACCCCTTTTCTATCTCTACTTTTGTTGGTGATTCTATTATGGCTAAGAGGGTCTATAGAATCTGTCCTATCTCGTTTTACCATAGAGTTACTCTTATTGATTTCGTAGAGCTTGATATTCTAGATTTTGATGTTATCCTTGGTATGGATTGGTTGCACTCATGTTATGATTCTATTGATTATAGAACTTGTGTAGTCATGTTTAAGTTCCTGAATGAGCCTGTCCTAGAGTGAAAAGGGGAAATTCTATGCCTCGAGGTCAGTTTGTCTCTTTTCTTAAAGCTAGAAAGATGACCGCTAAGGGTGCCATCTACCATCTAGTTAGGGTGAGAGATGTAGATTCTGAAACCCCTACTCTTGAGTCTGTCCTCGTAGTTAAAGAGTTTCTTGAAGTGTTCCCAGATTATTTACCTAGCATTCCTTTCGAAAAGGAAATAGACTTCGGTATTGATCTTTCCCCAGATACGCAGTCTATTTTTATTCCTCCTTACCGAATGGCTCCGAAAGAACTAAAGGAGTTGAAATAAAAATTGATTTTTTTTTGGATAAGGGCTATCTTTGACCGAGTATCTCTCCATGAGGTGCTCCAGTTTTTTTTTTTTTAGAAAGAAAGATGATTCGTTTCGTATGTATATTGACTATCAATAGTTCAACAAGGTTACTATTAAGAATAAGTATTCTCTCTCAAGGATAGATAATTTGTTTGACTAACTTCAAGGAGCGAATTATTTTTCCAAGATTGACCCTCAGTCTGGTTCTCACAAATTAAGGATGAAAGAAGATTACAATCTGAAGATGACTTTTCGAACTCCGTATGGTAATTATGAGTTTTTGGTGATGTCTTTTGGTTTGACTAATGCCTTGGCGAAATTTATGGATGTGATGAATAGGGTGTTTAGACAATACCTTGACATGTTTGTGATTATGTTCATAAATAGGATGATCACATCAATCATTTGAGGATCGTGTTGCAAATTCTCAAGGACCAATAACTCTTTCCAAAGTTTAGCAACTATGAGTTTTTGCTAAGGTCCATAGCTTTTCTTGCTCACATTGTTTCAAGTAACGGTATTGAGGTAGATCCTAAGAAGACGGATGCGGTTAAGAATTGGCTTAGACCTCTATCCCCTTCGGATATTAGAAGCTTCATGGGTTTAGTTGGCTACTACAAAAGGTTTGTTGAGGGGTTTTCTTCGATTGCCTCTCTCTTGACAACATTAACTTAGAAGAAGGCTAAGTTCATATGATACGAAGCTTTTGAAAAGAGTTTTCAAGAATTGAAAGATAGACTTACTTCTGTACCTGACTTTATCGGAAGGGATTAATGGTTTTGTTGATTATTGTGATGCCTCGAGAATAGGGATAGGATGTTGACGAGTCCTAGATTTGGACACATTTAGGGCTTTACTTATATATATTTAGTGTCCTCAAATGCTTATTTGGTGCCAATAACTGATGTAAAACCCTTGATTTCTAAGTATATGGATTGAGGAACAAAGCAAGGACACTAATTTGCAAAAGAGATCAAAGCGAGTTGAAAGAATGAAGAAACACAAGCCTGGTGATTGCCAAGTCTACTTGGTGAGTCGCCGAATGGCCATTTGACTGCATAAAGTTCTAGTGTGCCAAGCCCTGAGGGAACAAATCAAGTTGGCGATGGAAAGGAGCAGTTGGCGAGTCACCGAGTAGTGGCGCGATGAAGTGCTGGATCGCCCAAAGTTATAGATCTTGAGGATGATGAATGCCAAGGCAGAAAGGCAATGAAAGTGACCAAAGGGTGGCTGACTGACTGGTTCGGCGAGCCTGACTTACTTCACCAAGTGGCCCTTTGCAGCATATTTTTGACGACTATAAATACATTTTTGAACATTTAGGCTAGTATCTTATCTAACATATATAATATAATAACATCTGAATGGTAGCTGATATTCAGAGAAACAATTTTTCTCTAATTTTTCCTAAGATTTGAAGAATTGAAGTTTTTCACTTTTGAGAAATTGGAAGTAGGTCTTCGAGATTCTTTGAATTGAAACATTGTAAAGACGAAATCAATCTTACCCAGTTGATGGAAACTCAATTCGCTAACAATTTTTATCTTTTTATAATGTCTAGCTAGAACCCCAATACTTGGGGTGTGATGATGTGATTATGGGCTGATTTAGTTTATGGGTATTGCTAATTGTTAGTTTAAATGCTATTTAGAAGTGAGTTCAATTAGTAATTGTGGTTTAATTTAAGAATTGTAGTTGCAAATGCAGTTCTTATGTTTTTGGTTTGCTTAAGAGAGAGGTTTTAAAACTAAACTTATTGATTACAGCGGGTATTGGGATGATATGGATTTAGCTCGAGAGAGTGAATCCTAAACCCAATCCCACACATTCAGCTCGAGAGAGTGAATGGATTAAGGTGTGGGCTGTTCTTATTTTGCTTACTTGTTGATGTTCGAGAGAAATCAACTTGATTCGGGGTAAATTATTTGAGAGAAAGTTTATCTCCTCTATAGACTGGCTTACTCACTAATAGCTAGCTATTTTCTATTAGTTGCAATTACCCATTTGCCTATATTAGCCTATAATCAAATCACATCCTAAGAACCCATCTCATTTTTGTTATTTCGTATTGTTTGCCACTGTTTGTATTTGATAATTCCAAACCAAAACCCCCATTTGACATTCGTGTCACCCTCTTATTTGAATGATGCCTTTATTTGATAATTTTTATTCCTATGACTGATTTTAATGCGTTCATACTTTCCAATTGACTCTCAAACACGTATTGCTCCCTGTGGGATTCGACCCCAACTTATTTAGTTGGGTTATATACTGATTAACAACCGTTGACACTTAGAATTAGATGAAGTGTCTTCGAAACATTATTAATAAAAATGGCATCGCTACCGTGGAGTGGTGTTGATTGAGACTCTTTGGTGAAGTTGAATTTTTTTCTTTTTAGTCGTAGTTGAATCTGCTTACTTTTAGTTTTGGTTTGTGTGTTGCTTGTTTAGAATAGAAGGAATGAGCATGTCTTGTAGCAACAGTAACCAAGTGGACCACCCTCTTTCAAAAATGGTGGATTTTAGGGATAACATCCTAAATTTCAGGCAATTGGAGGGTGAGAAAATCAATGAGTTGTTGGTGAGATTTAAGGCATTATTATTGTGTTGTCCAAATCATGGAATCTCGGACAAGATGCTACTGGACTAATTCTATAGAGGTCTTGGTCTTCAGAATAAAGGGGTGGTTGACCAACTTTCTCCTGGTGATCTCATACGACTACCTTATGCAATAGCAACCCAACTTTTTGATCACATGACTAAGACCAACAAGGAGACAGAGAAGGATCATATCTTGGCCACACTGTTGACTTAGCTGGATCTCTTTGCCAGAAAGATCATGGAATTGGAATTAATGTACCAAAAAAAAGATAAGTACATTCCCCCTCATGAGCGTAGAAAGTCCAAGGAGTACGAGGGTGGACAGGTAGAAAAGATACTCTCACTCATTCTCCACAAAGTCGAAGAACACAACAGAGTGTTGAAATAGATAAAAGAGAATGTCTCAATGCTGAATCAGATAAGTGCTTCTCATTCCATATCTATGCAGCTACTGGACACCCAAATGGGTCATATGTTGTCACTTCTCTACCTCAGAGAAAGAGGGGGACTACCTAGTGACACTATGGCAAACCTCAGAAATGAAGTTTGAGTGGGGACTTGTGTCATGCCATAACGTTAACTAAGGCACTTCTTTAGAGGCAACCCAAAATTTTATTTTCTTTCTTTTTGTTTTTGAAACAATCGTGTGTTGATTGTGCAGATTGAAATGTAGAATGTGTTTGAAAAGTGCAGGTTGGCGAGAAAAATATCCGGTTGGTGACTCGCCGAAGAGGTCGGCAAGCCCTACTTGGACCATTGTTGGGCTCAAGAAATAAAAAATTAAAGTTTGTAACACTCGACGGACCCATAGGCAAGTCGACGAACCACCAAATAGGTCGGCGATCCCGACTTTGTCCGCCGTGTCCTGTAAAACTCAGTGAAGTAAGTAACTACTTGCCGCGTCGATGATTGGTTTGGTGAAGATAATTAATTTCGCTGATAGGGCGAGAAGTGAATGGGTTTTAAAAGACCCAAGGTTTAAAAGTTCAAACTCTTTCACATTCCCTCACTTTTTAACTTTATACAATCACACCCGCACTCTATATTTACTATATTCTTGCATTTTCATGCTCTTTTTGTCATTGATTCTGTGTTTGGAGTTGGGAATCCTTGCCGCCTAGCATTTCAAATCATATATTCAGCATTAAAGGTTGGTTATCCGAACCCCAAAAACTCGGAATTAGAGGTTAAACTCATTTGCAATCATATTGTTCTTGTTGATGTGTGTTATGCCTCTATGAGTTTGTTTATCTGCGCTTGTGTGCCTAATTTAATTTTGATATCAACCCTAAATTGCTTAAGTGTTGATTTACCAAATTACATGCTTTAAAATTGATCAAAATGGTTGGGTTGTACTTAGTTGTTGGTGAGTCTAGTCTAGTGAAGTATGAGTAACCAAAATTGTGCCAAATGGCGTGCTTTGCCCAATGATGGAGTGTTTGACATCATTCTTAAGGGATTAAGTCATTAAATGGCCAATTTTGGCCAAACTGGGAGAAGTCTGAGTACCTTGGTGGCATGGGTCTAGTGGGTTTGAGTCTAATTGAATAAGTGTATGTTTTGATTTCATTTTTGGGGGCTGCGGGGTTGACTTTGGAAGTTGGGGTTGAAAGTAGGCACGTTGGGCAGTTTGGCGAGCTGGGTCTAGCTTGCTGAAACACTCGGCTGTTCCTCGAATCCCCATTGATTGTATTTAATTTCATGCTCTTATTGAAGTTTGGTTCTGTATTTTCTTGGCGAGGAGCTTGAGTTTGCCAAGTGCACTCGGTGACACATCGAAAGTCTTCTTTGATCACTGTTTTTGCGCCCTTAACTCCTAAAATACACTATAGTTTTCAGTGGGCTAATTTGTGCTCACCGAATGATGTTGACAGTTTGCCGAAAGGGCGTTCCCATAGCCGATAGGCCATTTTTTTGAAATTTTTTTGAGTCAATCTTTCGATGATCCTGGTTTAGCTTACCAAAGTAATTCGGTGACTCGTTGATTGGTTCAGCGAGTCTATGTGCAATATATTTTCTGCATTTTTTTTCAACAGTTTCCAATTTGTGTTGCATATATGGCTAGACCAAAAGTTGCAGGTCGAGACATGCCGCCCCACAAGAGGGTAAAGGGAATTATTATCAATGAGGATGCAATGGCATCCCAGGCAAGGGCGACAAAACCTCCTACAATCGGTGGGAAAGGCAAAGGGAAAGGCAAGGCACCTGCACATGCATCAGTGAAGGCCGACTCCTTTAGTGAGGGGATCTATGCCACTCACCTCACCACCTCTGAGAGTGAGGGTGAGCACGAAGACCCTTAGACTGTAATTTATGAGCTTGGGGATGATGGCCTATTGTTAGCCCAAAAAGCGGAGCTGTATTCCAAGAGGTTGAATGATCCGTATAGGATTAGGATTCCTATGCCACTAATCCTCCTGCTGTTCCAGATCAGGCTGTGGTCCTAGCACCATCGGCACAAGGTCCCCCTCCCCAGTCTATGAATAGAATGCAGACTAAGGGATTGAGGACCATTATCGAGGAAAAAAGGTAATCTACTAATGGAGTAACAGATAGACACTCGGAGATTATGAGCTATTTGAGGACCCACAAGTTCCAAATATTCACTAGACCCCATGGCCCTTACATTCTAAATTGGGTACGGGAATTCTACAGTGCCTATAGAGCCCTAGTGCCACATGGGAAGAAGTAGGTCGCTAAGTTCAAGCTAGTTGATTATGTGGTTGTTAGAGGCAATAAGGTGAAATGTGACAACGGCAACATCAATGCAGTTTTGGATACACCAACAACATCTCCAATGATTATGAATACATGATCAATACAAAATCATTGGAGACTCTGAAGAAGTGGTTGGCCTCTTTGATATATGATGGTAGTCCTCGGTGGTAGGAGGCAGGGGCTCCAATAGAGAAGAAGGACCTCAATGTAGCAGCGAGGTACTATTTTTGCTTTATCAGCAGCACCATCATGCCATCCCAGAATGAGTCCGCCATACGAAGGCAGCCTGTTGATGAGTCTACAAGTTGGACACATTTAGGGCTATGATTTAATAGGTTTAGTGTCCTCAAATGCATATTTTGTCTAAAAAAATGATAAAATACCTTGAGTTTCAGGTATTTAGACTTGGAGACAAAGTCATGGATACAATTGAGCAAAAAGGAATAAAGGAAGCTGAAAGAATGGAGAAATGAAGATTTGCGTATCGCTGAAGCCATTCGGTGTGTCGCCAAATGATCTCACCTCACCTTTTGTTCCAGTGTGTTGAGCCTTTAAGGAAAAGATCAAATTGGCAGTGAAAAAGAGCAGTCGGCGTGTCGCCGAGCAGTTCTGCGAAGCAGTACTAGGTCGCCTCATGATCCAAAACACGACGATGCTGAAGGCTAACATATGACGACGATGAACTGCACCAAAGGGCGAATTGTTGAGTTGATCGGCGATTACGACTAATGTCGCCGAGTGATTCGCTGCAGCACAAATCATTAAAAACTATATATACTTGTTTAGTATCAGATTTTTATATATCAAATTTTACATAGTTTTATCAATAATTTTTAGCTTTTATTTTTGAGATCTATGTTTAGAGAGAGTTTTGAAGAACTTGAAGATTCAAAGGGTTTTATCTCCAAGAATTTGGGCTTGGGTTTTTTGGATTCTTCAATCATTGCTTGTATCAAGAGTTAAATCTTTATACCTATTTGAATGCAAACTCATTTTGGTATAAATTTCTACCTCTTTTATATGTCTAGCTAAACCCCAATTCTTGGGGTGTTATTTTGTGAATATTGGTTAGATTAGTTGTTGGGTCTTGCTAGCTAATATTTTAATCGTAGTTTAAATGTGATTTCATTTAGTAGTTGTGGATGAAATAAATGAGATTGTAGTTTCAAATACAATTTCATATATGTGTTTTTGGTTTGCTCGAGAAAGAGGTCGTAAAACTAAGACTACTAAATTGATGGCTGGTGGGAGTGGGTCGACATGAGGTTTGACTCGAGAGAGTGAACCTTAGTCTCATTCCCACACACTCAGCTTGAGAGAGTGAGTGGGCTAAGGTGGAGGCTTTTCTTCATGCGGCAAGAGGGTGTTCGAGAGAAACCCACTTGAAACGGGGTAAGTTGCTCGTGAGAGAGCTTATCCCCCTTAAAGTCTAGCCTAGTCACAAATATTCTATGAATTCTCTATCAAAAACATGTACCCAATAGTCTCATTTATCCCTTACATCCCAAGAATCCCGTCTCCCTGATTAGTACTTTTTGTATTTTTGCTTACTTGTGAAAAAATACCCATTGTTAATTGACGCATGCATCACCCCTATGATTTATAATGTTTTTAATCAACAATATCTTTAAATATGACTAATTAGAACTTAGTTTAATTTTTATATTAATTCTCAAAACCACTCCCTGTGGGAACGATCCCAACACTTGGTTGGATTACTAAACTGTTGTACGATCATGCACACTTGCATTGGAAGTTGTGTCTTGATTATGCAAACACCACCTGTCTTGGTTGCATTATTGATAGGCGCAGTCTCCACTTGGGTATAATTGTTGACCAAGAGATGGCCATGAGGGCTAAGTAGCGCCAAGCCTTTCTACCTTTCTCGGTGTTGATCACCGAGCTGTGCAGACGAGCCCGAGTGCCCTTTAATTCAAAGAAGGATGTGGAAGTGATTCCCACATCCTGTACCAACATTCAGTAGATAAAGGCTGATTATTTGAAGGATGAGGCAAAGAAGAAGTAGGCAGCCTCGGTGGACTCCTTCCCGATTGTTGATACTGACACATTACCTGCAGAGGCAGTAGTGCCTACTCTGGCCCCTGGGCCTTCATATATATCTAGTATTGTCCTTTTGTGACTCCTAGTTTCTCTACAACTCTCCTGCCACCTACGTCTGCTGCTGCTGCCTGTCGACCTACACTCACCCAGGCAGCAATACTACGGATGGGGCAGCTAGCCCATTCTGCTATAGGTATGCCTCCAGTCTTGAGTCCACCATCCCCCTAGGATGATTGAGAGGGCCCTCACTGCTGCTGTGACACCTCTTAGTATGTCCGTTGATGCCCTTGCAGTAAGGATAGCGGTGTGTGCATAAGGCCAAGGGACCACTGAGGAGGTGACGGCTCTACAGGCTGCAATTGCTCAGTTGAGGAAGGATGTGGACCAGGTGAAGTCCACAAATATGTCTATGATTTTCAAGACTGTAGAGATCCTCGATATGCCCGCTGGTACAAATGTGCCTCCGGCTACCACTGGAGATGAGGTTAGATTTGAGGAGGTAGCTGCTGCAAAGTCCGAGGTGGAGACTGATGAGTAACAGCATGGTGTTAATGAGGAGGCTACCTATGAGGGCCTGGCAAAGGTTGAGTAGGCGATGGTATATTCAGCCTTGCAGATTTCATTGGCAGACACCACCATGGCTGGATGTAGTGTTACTAACACCCTCGGTATTGATGCCCCGACAGATGGAGCAACTGCATAGACATGATTTTTTCTTTACCTCCCTCTCTGTCATTTTTATTGACTTTTATTACTTTGTTGCATTTGAGCATAAATTGCTTTTTATTTGTGGTGGGGTGAGGTATTTCCATACCTACCTCTTGTGATTATCATTTTTTGTTTATATATTGGTGTTTTGTGTTGTAAATTGTGTTTTGACACTGTTTTGTGTAGGTTTGAACTTGTGACTTCTTGTTTTAAATGCAAATGGTTTTTGACCCTTCTGAAAAATTTTGCCACCTCTTGTTGTGTTTGATTGTGGATGTTCTTGTGCAAATTTGAGTGTTAGTTATGATCAATACCAATGACTTGAATAGTGCTCTTAATAAAAGAAAATGAATGTGTGGCTATGATTAGGACAAATAAAGTTGCATAGACAATATGTGGATTTTTTGCATCTTGTTGTGACAAGCCGATTATCGAATGAGTCTCTTGTGATAAACATTGTACACTGATGAGTCCAAGATTTGGACCCATTTAGGGCTTTATTTAGATATATTTAGTGTCCTCAACTGCCTAATTTTTGCCAATAACTGATGTAAAATCCTTGATTTCTAGGAGTTTGAATTTAGGAACAAAGAAATGAAACTAATTTGCAAAATCGAACGAAGCGAGTTGAAAGAAGGAAGAAAAGAAAGCCTGGTGATCACCAAGTCCATTTGGCGAGTCGCCAAGTTGCCATTTGACCGCCAAAAGTTCCAGTGTGCCAAGCCTTGAAGAAGAAAATTAAGTTGGTGAAAGAAAGGAGTAGTCGGTGGATCGCCTAGTGATTTTGTAATACAGAGTTAGATCACCCAAAGTTACAGACCTAGAGGATGCTGAAGGCTAAGGCAAGAAGGCGTTGGAATTGACCAAAGGGTAAATCTCCGTGCTTGACTTACTACGTCGAATGGCCCTTCGCAACATATTTGTGGCGACTATAAATACGTTTTTGAACATTTAGTCTAGCATCATTTTAATCATATTATCATATTATAATCTTTTGAACCAATATTTAGTTGGAACTCTGAGTATTGAGAAAAAATTTTCATTAGCTTTGAAGAATTGAAGTTTTTCACTTTTGAGAAATTGGAAGTTGGTCTTTGAGATTCTTCAATTTGGACCATTGTAAGGACGAAATTAATCTTACCCAGTTGATGGAAATGTAATTTGGTAATAATTTTTATCTTTTTATGATGTCTAGCTAAAACCCCAATTCGTCGGGTGTGATTATGTGATTATGTTCTTATTTAGTTTATGGGTATCGCTAATTGTTAGTCTAAATGCTGTTTAGAAGTGATTTGAATCATTAATTGTGGTTTAATTTAAAGAATTGTAGTTGCAAATGTAGTTTTACCTTCCTCTTTTTGGCTTGCTCGAGAGAGAGGTCTTAAAACCAAGACTATTGATTGATGGTCTATGGGTATTGGGTTGTCATGGAGTCAGCTCTAGAGAGTGAATCCTAAACCCTTTTCCACACATTTAGCTCAAGAGAGTAAATAGACTAAAGCGTAGGCTATTCTTCTTTTGCATGGTTGTTGATGTTTGAGAGAAATCAACTTGATTCGGGGTTAATTGTCCGAGAGAAAGTTTACCTCCTCTATAGTCGAGCTTATTAACTATTATACAACTATTTCCTAACAGTTGCAATTACCCATTTGTCTACGTTAACCTGTAATCGAATCAAATCCCAAGAACCTATCTCTTTATTGTTATTTTTGTGTTGTTTGCTGCTGTTGTAGTTGATAATTTCATACCAAAATCCCCTTATTTGATATTCATGTCACCCCCTGATTTGAATTATGTTTTTATTCGATAAGGTCTATTTCTATGACTAATTTAATCATATTCATACTTTCCAATCAAATCATAAATACGTACTGCTCCCTGTGGAATTCGACCCCTACTCATTTAGTTGGGTTATATACTGATTAACGACTATTGACGCTTAGAATTGGATGAAATGTCTTTGAAACATTATTAATCTAAATGGCACTACTGTCAGGGAGTGGTGTTGGTTAAGATTCTTTGGTTAAGTTGCATTTTGTTCTTTTTAGTCATAGTTGAATGTACTTACTTTTAGTTTTGGTTTGTGTGTTGCTGTTAGGAATAGAGGAAATGAGTGTGAACAGAAGCAATGGTAGCCAAGTGGGCCACCAAGATTACATTGTCAACCACAACGATGTCAATGAGCCTATTATTAATGGCCCTCATCTAATGGGTGGAATTGGTGCCATTCTCTTGCCTCTAACTGAAGGGAACGGTGTGTTCCATATTACAAGTACCATGTTGCAATTCTTATAATTGAAAGGATTGTTTGGTTGGTTGGATCATGAGGATCTCCATCAGCATATTAAAAACTTTATTGATGTTTGCGGGCCGTTCTCCTTCAAGAATATAACCCAAGAGTCTATCCGGTTGAGGTTGTTCTGATTTTCTTTAATAGGAGAAGCATGTAAGTGGTTGGCTGAGTTGCAAAGAGAATCAATCACTTCGTGGGAAGAGCATGTCACTACATTTCAAGTGTGATTTTCCCTTCTTTGAAGATGATGACACTACGGGATAGCATCCAAAGCTTTAAGAGTTTGGAGGGTGAGCCAATTCATGAGACTTGGCTATGATTTAAGAAGTTGGTGTTGTAATGCCCAACTTATGGTTTGCCTGACAATGTTTTGCTGCAGTATTATAACTAAAGCCTCGATTCGGTGAACAAGGGTGAAGCTAACCAACTTTCTTCGGGAGGTTTGATGTAAAAACCTTACATTATAACAACCTAGCTTTTAGATGGTACGACCATAATTAATCGAGCTTGGTACACCCGTGAAGATCAGGTCTCTCCTCTGACATTTAAATTGACCAATGAGTAGCTTGAGAAAGACCAACAGAGAGACCAAAACATGGACAAAATCATGACTCAACTTGACATTTTGTCCAAAAATGTCATGGAAGCTGGTGCTAGAAGTGTCAATGCTGTGGGTGTCTGGTTTGTAAACCCTGAAGAGGCCAAGTTTGAAGCATTGTACAATGAGGAGGTAACTTTCCTAGCTAACCAAGGAGATGGCTATCGTGCAAACTACTTGAGGCGGGGTGATAACCAAGGTTGGAACAGGGATGAATGTTGGAGAGATCGTGATAGAGAGTGGAGGGATCGTAACCCTACTATGAAGGAAAGAGATGGGGAGAAGGACAAGTACATTCCTCCCCACAGCGTCAAAAGCAAAAGGATTCTGAGGGTAGCCGGTCTGAGGTTATGCTATCTCATATTCTCAACAAGTTTGAGGGGTTTGATAAATTTTGAAAGAGATGAAGGAAGATTTGTCGACCCTTAGCCAGACGGTGACTTCTCACTCCGTCTCTATCAAACAGTTGGAGACCCAGATGGGTTAGATTTCATCTCATTTAAACCCGAGACAACAAAGGGGGTTTCCTAGTGATACTATGGCCAACCCCAAGAATGAAGTTTGAGTGAGGACTTGCGTTGTGCCATGATGTTAACTAAGGTGCTGCTTCGGAGACAACCCAAGTTTTATTTGTTTTTTTTTTTAAATATTCGTGTGTTGATTGTGCAAGTTAAAGTGTGAAATGTTTTTGAAAAGTGGAGATTGGCAAGCAAAATTTCCAGTCTGTGACTCACCTAAAAGGATGTTGAGCCCGACTTGGACTACCATTGGACTCAAGAAATTTTGAAATTGGAGTCTGCAAAACTTAGCGGACCCAGAGAGAAAATCGGTATGTCGCCGAACGGGTCAGCAATTGTGTCTTAATCTGCCGTTTGGACCCTCACATTAACTAGAGGTCCTATAAAACTCGGTGAGGTAAGTGCCCACTCGACGTGTCGCCGAGTGGATCGGTGAGCAAAACTAATGTCTCCCAATGGGCGAGAACTGGATGGTTTTAAAAGACAAAAGGTTTAAACTTTCAAACTCTTTCACATATCCTCAGTTTTAACTTTCGAAACTCACACCCGCAATAGATTTTCCCATATTTTTGCTTATTATCGCTTTCTTATTGTTAATTTTGTGTCAGAGCTGGATATCTTTGCCACTTAGCATTTCAACTTATGTAATCGGCATTAAAGGTTGGTTTTCCGAACCCCGAATTTGTATTTAGCAATTTTACTCATTTGCAATTGTGTTGATCTAAGTGAAGTGTGCTGGGCCTCTCTGATTTCATTGTTTTTGTGTTGTGCGCATGTGTGCCTGTTTTGATTTGAATTTCTTGCCTATATTTCCTAATCGTTGATTTCTCAAAATTTTTGTTCTTAAAATTGGTATATATTGTTGGGTTGTGGTAATTTATTGTTGGGTCTAGTTGGGTGATGACTAAGTAACCCGCATTTGTGCCAAATGACGTGCTTTGCCCAATAATGGAGTGGTTGAGGTCATTCTTAAGGGCTAAAGTCGTCAAATGCAAATTTAGCCAAATTGTGAGAAGTCTGAGTATTCCGGGGGCATGAGTAGCATGTGTTTTATTCTAATTAAGTTTGTGTATGGTTTGATTTTGTTTTCGGGGGTTGTGGGGTTGAATTTGGAAGTTGGGGTTGAAAGTAGGCACGTTGGGTAGTTTGGCGAGCTGGGTCTAGCTCGATGAATCACTCGATGGTTCGCCGAATACCCCTAGATCGCCTTTAATTTCAAGCAATTGTTATGTTTGGGTTTTGTAACTTTCGACGAGAAGCTTGAGTTCGCCAAGTGCACTTGGCGACTCGTTAAAAGTCTTATTTGATCGCCCTTTCTACACCCATAACCCTAAAAATACACTGTAACTTTTGGTGGGTTATTCCTTGCTCACCGAATGCTGTCGGTGATTCGCCGAGAGGCCCTTCCCATCACCTACATGCCATTTTTCTAGAAATATTTGAAGCCAATCCTTTCAGCGAGCCCAATATGGCTTGCCAAAGTGATTCGTCGACTCGCCGACCAATTTGACAAGTCTGTCTGCAATGATTTCTGCAACTTTTCTTGAAATGAATCTAACTCTTTTTGATGTTTTTTCACATATGGCTAGAACCAACGTCGACATGCCGCCTCGTAAAAGAGCATGGGGAATAGTATAAATAAAGGGGTACCAATCCTCCTAAGAATGGAATGATAGAGCCTCCAAAGAGAAGCAAGCGCAAAGTAAAAAGACCCGTATGTGAGACTCCGAAGCACAACTCTGACAGGGAAAGAAAGTCTGCTGACTCTCAGGTTGCCCTCTTCGAGTCGGATGATGACTAGCCCGTACAGTCTAGGCGAGCGGAGATGCATGCTAGGTCTCGCCCATACTTATCTAAAGCTCCAACAGCCACTCCTTCTGCAGGTGGTACAGTGCGAGCTCCAGCACCACATGTGGCTTGAGTGCCCCCAATACAGATTCTTCCTCCTCGGTTACTTGATAGTTTAAAAGCCGGTGGGTTGAGGACAATTCCATAAGAGAAGCTACTATCCACAAAGGGACTAGAGGGTAGATACTTAAGTGTGAGGGAGATACTCCAATGGCTTATATTCCATATCTTCACCAGGCCCTGAGGCGCATATAACCCCACCTAGGTCAGTGAGTTCGATTATGCTTACGGTGCTCTTATTCCTCAGGGAAAGAAGAAGGCCAGTGCCTTCAGACCGGTGAAGTCTGTAATGGTTTGAGGAAGAGAAGTGAGGTGCAACAGTGATTATATACATATTGTGCTTGAAAGATCCACAGGATTCGAGCACGAGTACAAGGGCCTGGTGACTGCTCAGTCACTAGACGACCTTAATGGCTGGTTTTCCCTCCTTATTTCTAATACCACTCTAAGGTGGATCGAGGCGGGGACAAGATAGAGAAGAAAGATGTGAATGTTGCTGCACGGTATTGGTTTGGATTCATCAGGAAATCTATCATGCCTTCATAGAACAAATCCATCATTCGTCATGCAAATACAACCTATTTAGAAACAATCTTAGCAAATAAGCAGCTCAACTTGGGACTTATCATTGAGCAGGAGATGGACATGAGGGCCAAACATCCCTGCCTTTCCCAATCTTGATCACAGAATTGTGCCGGCGTGCTTGAGTTACTCATGATGAGACGAGATATTTTGAGGTCACTCCTACATCCTCCACATACATTCAGTGTATAGAGGTCGAGTACAATCAGGAGGAGGCAGACAGGAGGAAAGCAGCCCCAGTAGATGCACCCCCAGAGGTGGACATCAATTCTATACCTGCGGAGGCACCTTTTCCTACTCTGTCCTTTGGGCCATTAGGTACCTCCACATCCCCCAGACTCCTGAAACTTCTACTGCTTCCAAGACGACCTAGATCACTTTGGCTATGCTTCTGAAGATAGGAAACTTAGCCCATTCAGTGAATGTAAGGGCGACTCGATTGGAGGCTACGATACCTTGGATGATCGAGAGTTCTATTCTTGCTGCATTGACACCCCTCCACACTTCTAATAGTGATTTAAAGGCGAGAGTTGTGACTTGTGAGCATTGACAAGGGGAGTCTTTTGAGGTTACAACTTTGAAAGCCGAGGTTACAGATTTGAGGAAGGACATGGACTACTTTAAGTCCACTGATTTCACTTTATTTTTGGACGCAGTAGATGATGTGGATGCCCCAGCCAGTTTTGAGGTTCCTCTGGTTACCACTAGAAATGTGTCGATGGATGATGTGGCAATTAATTAGTTAGAGGTAAAGACCGACAAGGAGTAGATTGATGTACGAGAGGAGAGCATCTATAAGACCTTCCATATTTGGAGGAGACGATTGTACATTCAGTTATTCAGACATCGCTGACAGAGACATCCATGGCAAACCCTAGCGGATCAAGTCTCGTTGATGTAAGTCTGGGAACTTATGCCCAAGATTAGAGTGTCACACTGGGCATTGATGCCCCGTACGATGGAGAGACTGTGTAGACAAAACTTTTCTTTACCTCTTTCTCTGTCAGTTTTATTGATTTTTAGATGTTTTATTGCATTTGAGGACAAATTGCTTTTTGTTTGTGGTAGGGTGAGGTATTTCCATACCTACCACTTTTGACTATTATTTTTTTATATATTGGATTTTTTTGCTATATATTGTGTTTTGTGGATGTTTGAGCTTGTAGCTCCTTGTTTTAAATGAAAATGGTTTTATTATCCCTTCTAAAAATAATTTGCCACCTCTTGATTGTGTTTAATTGTGGTTGTTGTTGTGCAAATTTGAGTATCGATTATGATCAATATCGATGACTTTAATAGCCTCTCAATCGAACAAACATAAATGTGGGGCTATGATAAATCCAAATCAAGTTACATAAGCAATATGTGAACTTTTTGCATCTCATTTTGACTTGCCGATTGTCGAATTGAGTCTCTTGTGATGAACATTGGACACTAGAGAAAGTGTGGAATCTTGTTTGATATTGATGCCAATGCCTTGTGTGATGAGATTACCGTGAACCATGTGTGATGACACCTAGAATTTTCCTCGTTGGTCCTGTTGACTAAGTGATGCAAGCTCTTGAAATGATCTTAGGCAACAATTTTAAGGAACGAAACAATTTGACATTATACCTCTTTTGTGGCCTACCTTGTGAGTCTGTGAACTTTACTTGAACACCCTTTGAGCCTTACCCTTTTCTTGGAAGAAACTTGAGCAAATGAAACCTCTCTTTATCCCTTCACCCATAATCCTCTGGAAGTGTGGTATGTTGGAATAGCCAACTTAGGCCAAAAGCCTAAGTTGAGGGTGTGGTGAATGGAGGATGTAAATCAAGAAGTGCAAAGAATTCCCCTTTGATCCATGGTTGTGAAAAGATGGAACCCCTCCATACAAAATAAAAGAGAGAAAATAAGAAAAAGAATGAAAAAGTTGTGAAAGTTGCAAAAGAAATGGGGTGTCCGATATTCCATTGGAAGTGAATGATGGGGTGAGATTTTGAGAACAAGTGAAAATGTTGATAGAAAGGAAAGAAAGTTATGTTCATGCCACATTTCATAAAGATAGCAACCACTAAGCCTAAATATCGATACATTTACGCTCAGCCCCATTACAAGCCTTGAAAAGACCTTTTTGATCTTGAATGAGCTGGAAGTGAATGTTGACTGGAAAATAAGGGCAAACCTATGGGTGAAGTCATGCATGTGTTCATCTTTGTGAGTGTGAGAGTTGTATGTGATTTCAAAACTATAATTTGTTGAATAGTTGTGTGTGAATATGGAATCATTCTTGTTGTGAGGGCATTTGAGTACCTTTGTTGATCTTGAACTTGCATTTGAAGCAAGTATTGTGAACTTGAGTGTCTTTGATGATGGTGAGTCACAACTTGACTCTTTAAGCACACAATTGATCCTTGCATGAGTAAGTTGAGTCTTGTCATGCGCATTCATGATTGAGTCTTGTGTAGCATTGTTTGAAACATCCTTTTTGAACTGTTGAACCTGAGTTTTACTTGAGGACAAGTGAAAGTCTAAGTTGGTAGTGTTGGTGATTTGGACTCATTTAGGGCTTTATTTATATAGATTTAGTGTCCTCAAATGCTTATTTGGTGCTAATAACTGATGTAAAATCCTTGATTTCAAGTTATATGGATTGAGGAACAACGCAAGGGCACTAATTTGCAAAAAGAAACAAAGCGAGTTGAAAGAATGAAGAAACACAAGACTGGTGATCGCCAAGTCCACATGGCGAGTCGCTGAAAGGCCATTTGACCGCTTAAAGTTCCAGTGTGCCAAGCCTTGAGGGAAGAAATCAAGTTGGCGATGGAAAGGAGTAGTCGCCGAGTAGTTCCACGATGCAGTGCTGGATTGCTCAAAGTTACAGATCTAGAGGATGCTGAATGCCAAGGTAGAAAAGCGATGAAAGTGACCAAAGGGCGGCTCACCAAGTGGTTTGGCAAGCCCGACTTACTTCGCCAAGTGGCCCTTCACAACATATTTTTGACAACTATAAATACATTTTTGAACATTTAGTTTAGTATCTTATCTAACTTATCTAATATCATAACATCTGAATGGTAGCTGATATTTTGAGAGACAAGTTTTCTTTAGTTTTTCCTAAGCTTTAAAGAGTTGAAGTTTTTCACTTTTGAGAAATTGGAAGTGGGTCTTCGAGATTCTTTGAATTTGAACATTGTAAAGACGAAATCAATCTTACCTAGTTGATGGAAACTCTATTTGGTAATGATTTTTATCTTTTTATAATTTCTAGCTAAAACCCCAATTCTTGGAGTGTGATTATGTGATTATGGGCTAATTTAGTTTATGGGTATTGCTAATTGTTAGCTTAAATTCTATTTAGAGGTGAGTTCAATCATTTATTGTGGTTTAATTTAAGAATTGTAGTTGCAAATGTAGTTCTACCTTTCTCTTTTTGGCTTGCTTGAGAGAGGTTTTAAAACTACACTTATTGATTGATGGTCAGTGGGTATTAGGTTGATATGGGTTCATCTCGAGAGAGTGAATCCTAAACCCAATCCCACACATTAAGCTAGATAGAGTGAATGTACTAAGCTGTGGGCTGTTCTTATTTTGGTTGCTTGTTGATGTTCGAGAGAAATCAACTTGATTCAGGATAAATTTTTTGAGAATGTATATCTCCTCTATAGTCTAGTTTACTCACTAATATCTAGCTATTTTCTAATAGTTACAATTACCCATTTGTCTATATTAGCCTATAATCGAATGACATTCCAAGAACCCGTCTCATTATTATTATTTTGTATTGTTTGCCATTGTTTGTATTTGATAATTCCAAACCAAAACCCCCATTTGACATTCGTGTCACCCTGATTTGAATGATGTCTTTATTAGATAATTTTTATTCCTATGATTGGTTTGAACACGTTCATACTTTCCAATTGACTCTCAAACACGTATCACTCCCTGTAGGATTCGACCCCAACTCATTTAGTAGGGTTATATATTGATTAACGACCGTTGTCGCTTATAATTGGATGAAGTGTCTTTGAAACATTATTAATCAGATGTGTGCCTATCTAAAATAGGAAAGTTATTGCCTATGTTTCGAGGCAACTTAAGATTCATGAGAAGAATTATCCTACCCATGACCTTGAACTAGCGGCGGTTGTTTTTGCCTTAAAGATTTGGAGGCATTATTTATATGGAGTACATATAGATGTCTTTACTGACCACAAGAGTTTGCAATTGTTTAATCAAAAGGATCTGAATCTTTGCCAAAGAAGGATTATAAAATGAGTATTCTCTATCACCCTAGAAAGCCGAATATGGTGGTGGATGCTCTTAGTACATTATCCATGGGTAGTGTTGCTCATGTTGAGGATGATAAGAAGGAATTTGATCGAGATGTTCATATATTGGCCTGCATGGGTGTTTAGTTGATAGACTCTACTAAAGGTGGTGTGATGGTTCACAATGGTTCAAAATTGTCTTTTGTGGCAGATTTGAAAACCTAGCAAGATCTTGATCCGAATTTTTTTTGAATTAAAGAAATTGGTGCTTAGAAATTCTATAGAAGCTTTCTCCCTATGGGGAGATGGGTATATATATATCAAGGTCATTTGTGTGTTCCTAATGTTCATGACTTGAGGGAGCAGATCTTGTAAGAAGCCTATATTTCTCAATATTCCATTCACCCGAGAGCCACCAAGATGTACTGTGATTTGCAGAAGATCTATTGGTGGAATGGGATGAAGAAGAATATTGCAGAATTTGTGGCTAAGTGTCCTAATTATCAACCAGTTAAATTTGAGCATCAGAAACCTCGAAGGTTATCCCAAGACATTAATGTTCCTTCTTAGAAATGGGAAGAGTTGAATATGGACTTTGTCATTGATTTGCCTCGCACCCGGCGACACCATGACTCGATTGGGTTATAGTAGATCGAATGACACAATCAACTCTTTTCACTCCCATCAAGGTTTCTTATTTGGTAGAAGACTATGTTAAGTTTTATTTGAAATAAATGATAAAGTTGCATAGAGTGCCTTTATCCATTATCTCTGATCGAGGTACTTAATTCACTTCTCAGTTTTGGAAATCCTTCCAAAGGGGTCTTGGTACTCGTGTTAAATTTAGTATGACCTCTCATCCATAAACTAATGGGAAAGTGAAGCCTACTATCCAAACTTTGGAAGATATGTTGAGCGTTTATCTGATTGATTCAAAGGTAATTAGGATGACCATTTGCCACTGATCGAGTTTGAGTGTAACTATATTTATCACTCAAGTATTGTTATGGATCCATTTCAGCCCTTCTGTGGTATTAGGTGTAGATCTCCAATAGGTTGGTTTTAGGTGGGTAAAGTTGCCCTAATAGGTCCCGAGTTGGTACATGAGGCTATGGAAAAAGTTTAACTTATTAGAGGGAGGTTGAAAACGACTCAAAGTTGATAGAAGTCATATGCCGATGTTAGAAAAAGAGATCTTGAGTTTGATGATAATGATTGAGTCTATTTGAAAATTTCACCCATGAAGGGTGTAATGAGGTTTGGTAAGAAAGGGAAGCTTAGTCCCCGATATGTAGGCCCATATAAAATTATGAGGCATATTGGTAAGGTCATTTATGAATTAAAATTGCCTAATGAGTTGGCATCAGTGCATCTAGTTTTCCATGTCTCCATGTTGAAGAAATGTGTTGGTGATTCGACATCTATAGTTCCCTTAGAATGTTTTGGAGTTGATGAGAATCTTTCTTATGAAGAAATCTCACTTGAAATTTTAGAGCGGCATGTCAAGAAGTTGAGAAAAAAAAAGTTGCTTTCGTGAAAGTGTTGTGGAGGAATCAGTTAGTTGAGGGTTCTACTTGGGAGGCTGGGGACGATATGATGTCCCGTTATCCTCACCTCTTTCTTTCTAGCCCTATACTAGCTTGAGGCATTGAGTCCCTCATGGTTTACTCTTTGGTGTCATGTGTCTTAGATATTCCCATGATTTGCTCACATATGCATGTTTATGAAAAGGCTTAATTTTCGACACAAAATGAGTAAATTTGATTTATTTCTACATGTTTATGTGCATTTGAGTACGATTTGAATATAGACTTCATGATGTGATGTTTTGAAATGCTTTAGCTTGGAGTTGATGTTTACTCCTTGGATATGTACATTCATGTAATTGCATGCTTGTTGGGCTGCGAGGTTTGAGTTCTTCTCTTTCATGTGACGTCTAAAATTACATTCGAGGACGAATGTTCAAAAGGGGTAGACAAGGTAACACGTAAAAAATTTGAATGATAGAAAAGAAGCCTAATGGAATGTCACCAGCCCATGAATGAGCCATGGCAGCCTTCATAGAGCCCCAGATAAGTCGTGACGGGCACCACAACTCATGGTGGTGCTCCTGGCTTCCTTCTTGTGTTTGGCGAAGAGGGGATTCCCTCCCACAGGTCCTTAGACGGCTTGTGGTGAGCCACACGGTTAGTAGTGGTGGCCATAAAAGGGGGCCAGAACCCACCTCTAGGCTAGCCTCCTCCCACGAGCTCTTAGACGACTCATGAAGGTGGGCATGTGGAGGGAGGAAGGACTTGCTTAGCCACTACTTTAGCCCAGACATGTGGGGAACCCATGTGATCCTTATTTTTCCATATTTTGATCATATAATGTGGGTTTTCGATTATGAAAGAAGATTATATGAAATCAAATATGAATTGATAGAATTACATGAAATTATGATGAATTTCTATGAACCCATGTCAAAATTTTGTTTTCTAGACATTGATGATTAAAAGTGGGCTTCTAGCCTTTGAAGGTGAATTATGCAATTATGTAAGTTCTTACGAAGTTTATGTAAACATTTTAAGGATGCTTTGAGAGTGAAATATCAATGATGTGGTTATGGTGTGGTTGTTGAAAGGATTTCTCATATACACATGTAAACATGAATTGTGAAAGGTTTTCTCACAAAATAAGGCTTCTTAGGGTTGAAATGTTTTCTCACCTAAAAATGAACCAATGCTAAGAAGCTATTCTAATGATGAGGCAAAAGGCGATTACCCATTCTCTCTAATTGAAAGACAAGAGGTGATTACCCATGCCACATGATGTAAGGACAATAGGTTATCCATGTTCCTTTATGAGCTAAGATGAATATGATCAAGAACTATTTCATGGAAGTTAAGCTTGGAACCGAGCGGACAAGTTGTGATTACCCAAGTCCCATATACTATGTACCAATATAGTATTGTCTAGATAGACATTAGCTAGTGTATCCACAATAGCTAGAAGTTCATGGTCCTTACCATGGCAAGTAGGACACCCCTTTTCGGTGTGGGGTAGACACTAAATTCCATGTTGCTAGATTACATGGTTTTATATATCGGTTAAGGCTACTTCCCACAAATAAGAAAAGTTATGATGAACCAAGGTTACTTCAAGGAAGTATCGTAAGTAAATTTTAAGATGCTATTCACTTTCCTTGATTATGGTTTATGACTTATGGTTTCGAACTATCAAGATACATGATTTAGCTTGATCAATGCATACTTATGAAAACGTCCATTTTTTAGCATTTTTTAAATGTTTGTATGCATGGCTATCATACATGGTAAATTGTTTTGTACTAATGCGTACTCTTGCCTACATTTCCCTAAATGTAAGGTCTGACAGTCCGGGTTCTCAGTTTCATGGCCAGAGGTTGATTTGAGAGATTACTGAGTTTCGGTTAGTTCTCATGCTTCGATGATTGATTTTCATGGTTTTTAGTTTTTCATCTTATTTTTAGTTTTGGACATAATGTATTGGCTAGGCGCAATTTCATTCTATTATACTAGATGGCTAATGAGACAAGTGTTTAGACTTCCGCTTTGCTTTTATAAAACATTTGGATTTGAAATATTGTCTTTATTTGCTTTATTCTATTTCTTATGTTATGAATGCTAAGTGGATTATATGGGGCCTCTCGGGGTCCTATAAACCATGTTACATCTAGGGTGTAACCTTGGGTCGTGACAAAACTATACCCTCTTTTACCATGAAGTGACATTTCCCCAGTTGAGCACAAGATTGTACTTTTAACAATGTTTCAGCACTTCACCGAATTGTACCAAGAAATCATCAAATGAGTCACCACCCACTAAGAAAACATCCATGAATACCTCTATTATGTCTTCACTCATATTAGAAAATATAGGCATCAAGCAATGCTGAAAAGTTGTTGACGCATTATTATATACTGTGCGTTTAAGGTATTTTTAGTACATTTCACTTAAGAGTTGTATGTGTATAGGGCCATTTTGTATTAGAACTATTGTTTATTATGTTATATTTGCAGGAAATAGGCTATGACGAGGATGAGGACTTGGACGAGAGAGACGACATCTAAAATTCTGTAGAAGGAGCCACCCACGGAGGTGACATACGGACTGTAGGTCCAATCACGGTCCGTTGTGGGTAGGCGTGGAATGATCATTAGGGAAGTCTGACTAAGTGTGGAACTACGGAGGTGAGTGATGGCGTGTAGGTCGACCCATGGGCCATCTTGCACATCCGTCAATGATCAGTGGGAGTTAAAATTCCAATACCTGATGAAAAGTTAAAAGTGTGGAGCCGCGAAAGGGGACCCACGGAGTGTAGGTCAACTTACGGTCCATGCTGCAACCCGTCGTTTGTACTGAGAGTTGAAGGTTCCTGTGGAAAAAGTTCTAAGTATCAGGCTATGGAAAGGTCCTACAGACCGTAGGTCTAACCACGGTCCGTAGGTCAGTCTCATCAATCGAAGACGCGTCCAGAAGTTTTATTTCCTTATTTTTATTCCTTTTTGTTTATGACAAGTTTTTCTATAAATAGGGTATGTAAACCTCATTGTTGGGGGTTAGACATTATTGTTTAACCTTAATTCTTGGGATTTTCTTGGGAACTAACTTGAAAAATTTAATAATTTGATTTCCTGATTTTGGTTGATAAAGATTTTGGCTTTGAATTTCAATTGGAGATTACAAGTTTCTTCTACTCATTACGTAAGTTCATGACTTCTTCTTTTAAAAATATGCATTGTGTTCTTCCAAGAATGAGTACCTAAATCCACAACTAGGGTTGTGGGAACAATGAGTGATTAACAACATATGAATAATAGTTAAGTAACTCTTGAATAGTGTTGATGCATGCATTGATAATTCTTTCGCTTAGAAGATTTTTTAATGAGTGCATGTGTTGGAACAAGCCTTGTTTCTACTTGCCGGACCAAGGAGGTAGTTAATAAAAAAAGAATTATCAATGGAGATTTAGTGTGATACTATCTAATAGTCTAATGTCATTTAATATGAGGGTGAAAACTAAGTCATACATTGATGTGGTGTCTAATCTGAGGTAAAGGTAAGGGTTAGTAAATTTTACACACATAGTCGGACCAAGGTGTGTAGTGAAATTCCCTATTTGGAGGACCAATCACTTAGGGATACATATCTTACCACTTTGTATGTTATACACTAGAAAAAGATTACTATTATTAGGATTATGCATAAAGAGCTTATGGGGAACACATACACCCTAGTTTCTCTCTCTCTCTCTCTCATTGATAACAACAAAATTCGAATCTTGCTCACTTGTTACTTATCATCAATTAAGTTATATGTTTCACAAACCCCCCCTCCCTCTTTACTAACTTGTCTTGGAAATAAGTTAACTAAACAAATATAATAGTGAGTTAAGTTTTAGTCTAAACCATATTCCTTGTGGGATCGACCCCAAACTAGAAGTTGGGTTCTTTATTTGACAACGATCGCTTATACTTCTTTAGGGAGGTGTAATTTGAGCGTATCAAATTTTGGCACCGCTGAATTGGAATAAGGCTTTTAGAGTAAGTTTAACTACATTATTGGACTTTAGTTAATTATTTTACTAATTCTACATTTTTTTTGTTTTTGTTTTCTTCAGGTTTCCACTCTAGTGTATACCGAGTACATGGAGGTGAGGTGAACCATTGACCCCATATGATCTATAGTTGAGTAAAACATTAAGAAAGATGAATAATCAAGGGGTCCATAATAATCTTGCCATAAAGGAGCCTAAGGAACAAATGAATAATGAGAATGCTCAGATTCATGGTGATAATCTACTTGGAGATGCATTTAGGATGCATGATCCACCAGAACCAAGACTGCGTGATAATTACAGGGTCTAATTCAATCATGTCGAATCTGAAGGACCCATTGTTCTCCCCCTTCTACCTCCGGTGCATACATTTGTGGTGACTAACAGTTTGATGTAGATGATTACAACAAGGGGGTTATTTTCTGGTATGGCTTCAAAAGATCCACATGGGCACATGGCCAAGTTGATGAGTGTTTGTAAGTGTTGTGTGGGGCGACCAGAGTTGGATATGAACATCATAGCTTTGATAGGCTTCCCTCTATCATTGACCAGTGATGCTACTATATGGTTTTCTGAGCTTTCGTACAACTCGATTCATACATGGGACTAATTGCACAAGGTGTTTATGGCCAAGTACTTTCTGTTGTCAAAGAAGCTGAACCACAAAGATAAACTCAACGACTTCGTGGCATTACCTGGAGAGTCTGTGAGTAGTTCGTGGGACATGTTCACTGCATTCATAAGAATTGTTCCGAACCACAATATTGATGATGAGTCATTGAAGGGGTATTTCTACAGAGGTCAAGATGAAAATGGTAAGGTTGTGCTTGATACTATTGCTGAAGGATCATATTGTGAGTGCACTTTTGAGGAGATCGCTGAGAAATTAGAGAAGATTTCCCAAAATAATAAAGCATGGAGCATTCGAAAGTCAGACACTAGAAGAAGCACTTTTGTAGTTCAATCTGCACCTAGTCAATCTGTCGATGTCATTCGTGAGGAGATGGCTCAGATAAGGACAAAACTTTGATTGGTATTGAATCATGCAAATGGAGGACTAGAAAAGGTAAATGCAATGAATTATGACTCACCACCACCGGTTGAGGAATGATATTATGAGGAAGATGCTTACTTGGTGAATGATCATACGGAGGTTTTCGAGCCAACGCCCAAGGTTCCATCTCTGATAATTAGCACCAAGGGAAAGGAAACCAAGGTTGGAACTATGACAACTACAACTGAGATGGTCATTATGTCAGTGATGGGAACTATAATCGTGACAACAACTACAATCAAAACAACTTTATTGGTCCTTATGTCCCTCCTACAAATCAGGAATCTGACAATAGGGAAGTGGGGTAGTATGTCACGGATTAAGGATATGATATAGAAAATGATGAAGAAGTTCAATTCGACTGATTAGAATGTGAAGGAGATGTGGAATGACTTGTCTGGAATTGGTCAAAAAATTGGTGCCCATTCAATGTTGATTAAGCAACTTAAGTAGTAGATGAATTAGTTGTCCACTACAGTGAACCCACGTCAATTTGGCACAGTTCTTAGCAACACCATCCAAAATTCAATGAATGATGGGCATTGTATGGCAGTCATTACTCGAGGGGGTAAAAAGACCATTGATCCACCTATGCCATATGAGGTTGAAATTGTTGTTGAACAAAATGATGGTGAGATTGAGGTTACTGGAGAGTCCAAGAATGCTACAGAAAAAAAGTAGAGATTACCCAAAAATTTGTCCATGCCTAGACCTCCACCTCCATTCCCACAAAGGTTGGTAAAGAAGAATGAAGAAGGGAAATACCGCATGTTTATTACTATGTTGAACCAGCTTTCCTTCAATGTTTTGTTGATAGAGGCTTTGGAGCAAATGCCTGGGTATGCAAAATTTATGAAAGATTTGGTGACTAAGAAGAGGGACGTCAGTTTGAAGATGATGACAGGTTGCAACATTGTAGTGCTATTGCTACTAGGTCGCTTGTGCAGAAGAAAGAGGATCCTGGTGCTTTCAAGATTCCTTGAAACATTGGTTTACTGCATTTTACGAAGGCGTTGTGTGATTTGGGTGCTAATACTAATTTGATTCCATTGTCTATTTAGAAGAAGTAGGGTTTAGGGACTCTAAAACCGACTGCGATGTGATTACTCATGGCCGATAGAATTGTGAAGAGGCCATTGGAGTTCTCCAAGATGTGTTTGTGAAAGTGGAGTCATTTATTTTCTGGCGGATTTTATGATACTTGACTATGACACTGATTTAGAGGTTCCCATCATCCTCGGGAGACCATTCCTTTCTACTAGGCGCGCCTTGGTCGATATGGAGAAAGGGCAGATAAAGTTCAAATTAAATAGTGAAGAGGTAACTTTTAATATCTGTAGGTCTATGAAGTAGGAAAGCGATCTCAAGTCAGTGTCAGTGGTGAATCATATTGTGGAGCGAGGTTCTGATGTTTCTATTAAAGAGAGGTTGGGTGTTGAGGCACTTGCAGTGGTAATGATGAATTTTTAGGGTAATGGTGTTGAAGACTATGATGAGTTAGTTGCCGCACTTGATAGGTTTGAATTCCATTCCAAACTGAAGAAATTGGAGTTAGATATGAAGAATCACCACACTCAACCCGCAAAACCATCTGTTGAAGAGGCTCCAAAATTGGAGCTTAAGGATCTACCATCACATTTGAGGTATGTATTCTTGGGGAGAGATGGTACTTTACCGGTCATCATTGCGACCAATTTGAATGCGGAACAAGTTGAGGCTTTGGTTTGTGTGTTGAAGAGGTTCAAATGGGCTATTGGGTGGACTATTGCGGACATTATTGTGATTCCTCCTAGCATTTATACTCATAAAATCTAACTCATACCGGGTCACAAGCCTAGCATTGAGCACCAAAGGAGACTAAATCTGCCTATGCAAGAGGTAGTGAAAAAGGAAATCATCAAGTGGTTGGATGCTGGAGTCATTTATCCCATTGCCGATAGTAGTTGGGTTTGTCTTGTTCAGTGTGTGCCCAAGAAAGGTGGGATTACTGTGGTTCCCAATGCTAAAAACGAGCTTGTTCCGATGCGACCAGTTACTTGATGGAGAGTATGCATGGGCTACTGGAAATTGAATGCTTGGATAGAAAAGGATTACTTCCCTATGTCGTTCATGGATCAGATATTGGACCTCCTTACTAGTAAGGGTTGGTATTGCTATCTGGATGGTTATTCAGGCTACAATCAGATCTCCATTGCTCCGAAAAACCAAGATAAGATCACCTTCATTTGCCCTTATGGGATTTTCACCTTCAAACGAATGCTATTTGGGTTGTGTAATGCTACAACGACATTCCAGCGTTGCATGATTTCGATAGTTTCTGATATGGTGGAGGACACTACTGAGGTATTTATGGATGGTTTTTCTGTGGTAGGTGATGCATTTGATGGTTGTTTGGAACATTTGACCGAGGTACTTAAACGGTGTCAAGAGTGCAATCTTGTGCTCAATTGGGAAAAGTGCCACTTCATGGTGAAAGAGGGAATGTTCCAGGTCATTGAATTTCTAAAAAGGGTATTGAGGTTGATAGAGCGAAAGTCGAGGTAATAGAAAAGCTTTCACCACCTATCTCTGTTAAATGTGTTTGAAGTTTTCTTGGGCATGCAGTCTATTATAATCAAAGATTTCTCCAAAATTGCACACCTATTCTGCAAATTGCTCGAAAAAGTGTGTAAGTTTGATTTTGATGATTCTTGTCTGAGAGCATTTACAGAGTTGAAGGAAAAGTTAGTTTCCACACCTATTATTATTTTAACGAATTGGGGGCAACTGTTCAAAGTGATGTGAGATGTGAGTGGAGTGGCACTTGGCGTGGTATTGGGACAGATGCGAGAGAAGATTCTTCATCCTATTTATTATGCTAGCAAAGCTCTATGTGTGGCTCAAAAGGACTATACAATGACTGAACAGGAATTCCTTATGTGGTTTTTGCATTCGAGAAATTTTGATCCTACTTGGTTGGTACTAAGGTCATAGTGCATACTGACCATTCTGCATTGAGGTATTTGATGGCTAAGAAGGATGCAAAACCGAGGTTGATTAGATGGGTGCTGTTGCTGCAAGAGTTTGATTTTGAGGTGAAAGATAGAAAGGGGACAAAAAATCAAGTTGCCAATCATTTGTCCAGATTAGAGGAAGAAGCTATGCTCAAGCTAAGAGATGGGGCCTAAATTGATGATGCTTTTCAAGACAAACTGGTATTTGCTGCTTCTCATGATTTGATTCCTTGATTCCCAGACTTTGCTAACTACTTGGCAAGTGATCTGGTTCAATCGGATTTATCTTTTCACCAACAGAAAAAGTTTATGCATGATGTGAAGAAGTTCTTTTGGGTGAGCCTTATTTGTTCCGTATTTCTGCTTATGGGATTATTCGTCGCTGTGTGCCCGAGTTTGAGATGATGAGTATACTAGAGGCATGTCACTGTTTGCCTGTTGGTGAACATCATAGTGGTATTTGGACTGCGTATAAAGTTTTTTAACCTAGGTATTATTGGCCTACCATCCACCAAGATGCTTATGATTTCACCAAGTCCTATGATTGTTGCCAAAGAGAAGGAGGAATGTCAAAGAGGCAAGATCTACCAATGAATCCGATATTGGTAATTTAGTTGTTTGATGTGTGGGACATTGATTTTATGGGCCTGTTGGTGAGTTCACATGGGATGAAGTATATTCTTGTTGTAGTTGATTATGTGTCTAAATGGGTGGAAGTAATTGTGCTTTCAAACAATGAAGGTAAAAGTGTCACCACATTCCTGAAAAATAATATCTTCTCCAGATTTGGTATACCTACGGCGATTATCAGCGATTGAGGTTCCCACTTCTGTAATAAGATGTTCAAAGAGTTTCTAGAGAAATATGGAGTTCCTCACAATGTAGCCACTCTTTACCATCCGTAGTCTAGTGTGCAAGTTGAAGTGTCCAATGGAGAGATAAGTAATTCCTTGCGAAGATTGTGAATGGAAATAGAATAGATTGGTTAAAGAGGCTTGGGGATTCTCTATGGGCCTATCACACCGCATTCAAGACTCCCAAAGGTATGTCCCCCTACAAACATGTATATGGGAAGTCTTGCCATTTGTTGGTAGAGCTAGAGCATAAGGCTATATGGGTGCTAAAGAAGTTAAATTTTGATTGGGGTGCTGCATCGAGTCAAAGAGTGAATGACATGAATGTGCTTGATGACTTTCGCCTAAAAGCATATGAAAGTTTAGCCTTGTACAAGGAGAAGATGAAGAAGTATCCTGATCAAAAGATTGAAAAGGGTGAATTTGTTGTGGGTGATCTGGTGCTTCTATTCAACACAAGGTTGCGCTTGTTTCCTGACAAGCTCAAGTCAAAATTGATCGGTCCATTCATAGTCACTCAAGTGTTCCCACATGGAGCGGTTGAGCTCGAGAACAAGGAGGGAACAAAGTTCAAGGTGAATGGGCAAAGGATCAAGGTCTACATTGGGAAATAGGATAATGTGCAAGAAGTGGTTGAGGCCTACTATATTGATGAAGTCTGAGTAATAAAGAGGCATGTGTCGTGCCATGACGTAAATCAAGTGCTGCTTGTGAGGCAACCCAAGATGTACAATCTTGTCAACTATATGTTTTTCTTTTCGATTTAGGAGTTTACTTTGTTTATTTGAATTTTTGTAATTCTTTATAGCGGTGTTTTATTTTTGTATTAGTGTTTGCTAGATATAGCATAGGGTCTGTGTCTAGAAAGTGTCCAGAAAATGTAAAAAGAATGTCCTAACGGTTGCTACATATGTAGGGATGAAAAGCCAAATCTATAGAAAAAGGGATCTGCAGAGGTCTACGGACCCCTTCAATGGTTCATGGTTCCATCCACGGACCGTGAATGGTGTCCATAGATCCCAAGTATGTATCCTAAATTTTTCTAAGTGCTGAGTGACCTAAAGAAAGGACCTACGGTCTGTAGATCTACCCACGAAACATAGATGGGGTCTCGTGGGTCCAAAATCTAGGGTTTGCCCGACCTGACCCGACCCGAACACCTTATAAAATAAAATCTTTCATTTTTTATTCATCCCCCACATTCAAAACTCCCTCCCAACCATTTCTCAACCTTTCCTCTCCCAAAATCACTCCATTAAACTCCCAAATCCCACATATCACTTCTCATTCACTTACCCAAATTTCCATATCACTCTTCCTTCTTCCCAATTCCTCATTCCATTTCCCAGCAATTCCATTGTCTAAATTCAGTGTCAAAGGCTTGTCAAAGGGTCTAAGGAGTCTATTGCATCACACACTCACCCATTTCCATTACTTGTATGGTAAACAAACGTTGAATTCACTGTTCATTGTTGTTTTATGAAGTCACGAAGTGGATCTTTACCTTTGGGGTAAAACTTTGTGTGTAAACAATGATTTGTACGCTAGAAACACCCTTGGGATGACAAAATATGATTGTGTTGTCTTTTTGATCAAATAACTCACTGTAAATAGTCTAAATGATAGTTTAGACCTAGGGCTTCTAGTTTCGATATGTTAATAAGACATATTGTATGATAAATGAACCCTAAGGATGAAGAACTACCTTATATTGTGTTGAAATGCATTATTAGACCTAGGTTGATCAATTGATGTGTTAAAATAATGAGTCAAAAAAGAGGAATGTCTGAAACCTGGCACAAATTTGACCCACCAGGCCTCGTCCACGGACCGTAGGATGGGTCTATGGGTCTGTTGCACATGAAAAAGTTACCAAGTGTCGAGCCATGGAGGGGGACTTCGGTCCGTTGTTCCATCGACAGACCATTCTGCATATTCGTGGTTCACATCGGAGACCCAACTTTTGGGTACTCTGACCTATAGAGGGTCCTATGGATTGTAGGTCTAACCACAAACCGTAGGTACCCACTGTGGGTCGGCAGTTTAGCTACTACCCAAGATATTTTTGGTTTTTTATTTTGATTCGGTTCTTGTTCTAAATTTTTGTTGTGAGTGTTATTTGCTTGTTTTGCTACTAACTATGTTTTACAGGTACTATGGCTCTTAAACAAGCTCCGACATATGCCAAAAAGGGCAAGTCGAAATCAGTGGCACCATCATTTCGGCTGATCGATAAGGATAATGATGCAGAAACTGACCCTACATATGTCCTACCTCCTACCAGGACATCTCCCACTGCGCCACACACGACACATAATCAAACTAGATGGTTGATTTCTGACATGGTCACTGCCCCTTAGTTTGATAAGGGGTTACAACGATTGATTCACCGGCTGGAATCGAGTCTACATCTCACTCTGACTCCGTATCTGGCTTCATCTCTAATGGTACCACCGCCTAATCCTCCCAGGATACTAGTACGGGGGACATTCCAGTGCCACCAAATACCGATCCTGCTCCAGTTGCTGAGGAGCCAAATCGATGATGTGTGAGCGACCAGTATCAGATATACAAAGATGCTTGCATGCTGACTGAGAAGGAGAGGATGGCTTGATTATTCACCGAGGAGCACCAGGTACTCACATGCAGCCTCCATACCGCGCATACATCCATCAGCTCCGGAGGCATAAGTGTGAATGGATGGCCCGTAGCACAGGGTCCTTGAGTGAAGAGATAGTTAGGGAGTTATATGTTTCTTATGCTGCCACCCTCCGAGGTTCGATTGACAAATACGCCAAGCCCACAGCTGAGCCTCCACTCATGGCTACACTAGTGCGTGGGTTTTCAATTGACATCTCTGAGACTACTCTCCTTAGGATTCCCTATGGTCCAGGCCACACTCTGTCGATCAACACGGCTGATTTCGACTATCGGATGGATATTCTTCGGAATGGGACATTTCAGAGGAATGCCGATCAGAGAAAGACCCTTTTGCACTGGTTAGCCCGTCATTTTGCTACAGATGGAGAGCGTGCCTAGTGGGACAACACCCCAAGCTTGGGTATCAAGAAGGCCACCCTAACATTTGTGGCCAAATTCTTCTTGTTGATGTTGCGGAACCATGTGTCCCCGACTCAGGCAGATAATGTACCTATATAGGATCGAGTAGTTATAGTTGCAGCTGTAGTTATAGGAATGAAGTACAACTTTACCCGCTTCTTTATTGAGGAGATACATAAGAGGGCCTTCAAGGCCACAACCACCTTACCCTTCCAATGCCTCATTTTTAGTTATGTAGGGATGCTGGAGTACCATTTTGGCACTGTGACAGGTTGCTTCAGGCGACAAAGACTCTAGATATCGGCCTGATTCGGGATGAAGCCAACGTAGCTGCACCTCGTAGAGAGCCGCAGGTTAAGGTGCCACTATTAGGAGCGGACTTGGTAGCAGATGTGGAGAAAATGTAAGGTAGTGATCCTGACCCTCTAGCCACTACAGAGAATGCCCCAGTTTCCCTATTTTCGGCTGCTAGTCAGACCCCTAGCTCCTCCAGCCACTCCTTCCTCTGGGTTGTGTACCGTGTCCAAAAGTTGGAGGCCCAGATTGCTACACTACTTCAGCATGTGAAGCCTTGGATGCAACATGCAATTGGGGAGTCTGTGACTAAAGTTGAGCAGTGGATGGAGCAGATGATGGACCATATGGTTCAAGCCATTCACCATTGCCTTGATGCATTTGAGCTATGCATGTTAGAACAATCATCCCCCACCATTGATGTTTTTACTTTCAAGACAAAGTTAGCTAGTCGTCGGGCTGATATTGATACCCTCCTAGTTCCACTGGAGAATGAACCTGAGTCTGTCCCCACGACACCGGTTGATAATACGGTGTTGGATGGATTATTTGGAGATGAGATGTCACCGCCTACTTCTTCCCTTCAAGTTGGGAATCACCCCTACTCTAGTTGGAATTCTGATGACACTGAGGCTGTGAGAGCTCGCAAGAGGGAGTGCCAGGAGCTTCAGGTGGTCTGGAGAGCATCCATAGCTGATGAGGATATGCACCGGTACCGGGCTAGGAAGATTGGTGTTGGTGCATCTAGTAGCATGAGCACTACTGATGGTGCGGTGATTGTTGATACAATGGGCTCTAGGATACCGAACCCACCCGTTTGTTGAGAGGTCTTCGACGCAATACGCAACATATTTGCTTCACCCTATCCGTTATGTTTTTACTTTCTGTGCATTGGGGACAACTGCACTGTATTTTGTTAGGGCTGGGGTAAATGGATTGTGAGTGATAGGGTGAAGTTCGAGTAAGACAACTCATAATCCTCTCTTGGGGTTTTCTTGGCTGTGTTCTTTCCCCCCAAGAGACTGTTTTAATATCTATTGAACCAGCATGTGTAGGAATGTATGTGTTGGAGTAGTACAAAAATGAAAGCATGATGGCATGAAAAGCATGAGAAAATCTGATCCCTGTCAAAAAATGTTGAATTGTGCTAGATCTGTAGTCTTGATGAGTTGAACGTGTTGGATCTCAATGTGACATGATAAGAAATGATTTGAACTCATGACTTAAGCTAAAACTTGAATAGGGTAATCTGATAATGAAACAATGTACCAAGAGTGTGTGGGAAAAGTTTAATGTTCAGACAGTTGTGCCAATCTAGAACTTGCCCTGTTGGTGCTGCTAAGATGATCTAGGATAGAAGTTGGGAAGTGATCATAAGCCCTTGTTCAAATTAGTCCACTTAAGCCTAAAAGGATCTAACCAAATGAAATCAATGTTTCCTTTTATCCAAATATTTGATCTTAAAATATACCATTTATTTTTATTCACCTAACTCACCTTCCCTAAAATAAGTGTTGGGCCTTGTTCTTCCTTGGACATGTGCACCTTGACTTAGGCCAAAATCCTAAGTTGAGGGTGTCTAATGCTAAAAGTTACCTCAATCTTGGCCTTGGTCGACATAGGATATTGTGTACCTCAATTCATGTAAAATCCATAACTTGAGGGTGGCTATGAAAGATTAAACCGAAAGAAAAAAGGGTATGAAAAGAGTTTTGTGTTGAAAAGAGAAAAATAAAAGATAGAAGAGGATCTGACTTTGTGCAAAAGAAGAAAAAAAATGATAAATAAAAGTGCTGAAAAATAAAGAAAAAAAAGTAAAAAAAAAGATAAAATAAGAGCCACAAAGTCAAAAGTCACATCCATGTTGAAAAGAGTCAAGGAAAAGAAAGTAAAATGAAAGGATGTCAAAAATAGGTTGGAAAAAGAGGTAAAAAGCCAATGTAATATCAAGGACGACATAAAGTCACTAAAAAGTACCCAAATGGATCCTGAGCCTACGTTACAAGAAAAAAAAAAGTCCTATAGTGATCCTAGCAACTAGTTTGGAGAGTTTAAGCAGTGAAAATAAGGGCAAGTCTATGGTATTGAGCACCAATTGTACTTGAAATCACTTCTGAGCATGAGTGTTGAATGAATCCTAAAACTCAAAATTCTTATCTTTTGTGTGAAAAGGATTTCGTTTGAAGTGAGGGCACTAGTTACATTGTGGTGAGTTGGTACTTGGTGATTGTGAAAAAGTGTATGTTTGTGTCTATTGGTTGGTCTTTGTAATATCTTGATTTATAGGAGTTATTTTGTTGAGTGTAAGAGGAAATATTTGCACTAGAAAAGGGAGTCCAGATAGAAAGCCATGTGATTGGTTGAGTTGGAATCCTTCTTCTACACAAGTGTCGTTTAGAGTCTTAGTGTGTCGCTTGAGGATAAACAATGAATTTAAGTTAAAGGTGTTGATAGCCATGCGTTTACGGTATTTTTAATACATTTCAGTTAAGTGTTGTATGTGTCTAAGGAAATTTTGTATTAGAACTAATGTTTACTGTGTTATATAAGCAGGAAATAGGCTTGGACTATGTGTGGAACTACGGAGGCAAGTGACGGAGCATAGGTCAACCCACAGGTCGTCTTTCTCATTTGTCAATGATCACTTGGAGTTGATGTTCTAGTACTTGATGAAAAGTTCTAAGTGTGGAGCCACGAAAGGGGACCCACGGACCGTAGGTTAACCTAATGTCTGTATTGCACACCCATAATTTGTATCTAAGAGTTGAAGGTTCCAACCTCTATGAAAAAAGTTCAATGTATCTAGCTATGGAAAGGACCTACGGGCAATAGGTCTAACCACGGTCCGTAGGTCAGTCTCGTTGATCGAAGCCACGTCCAGAAGTTTTATTTCCTTATTTCGTTTCCTTTTTGCTTAGGATAAGTTTTTCTATAAATAGGGTATGTAAACCTCGTTTTTGGGGGTTAGACATTATTATTTACTTTTAGTTCTTGTGATTTTCTTGGGAATTAAATTGCAAACTTTAGCAATTTGATTTTCGGATTTCGGTTCATAAAGATTTTTTCTTTGAATTTCAATTGGAGATTACGAGTTTCTTCTACTCATTACTTAAGTTCATGAATTCTTCTTCTAAAAATATGAATTGTGTTCTTCCAAACATGAGTAACTAAATCCACAACTAGGGCTGTTGTAACCATGAGCGATTAACAACGTACCAATAATAACTAAGTAATTCTTGAATAGTGTTGATGCATGCATTGGTAATTCTTTCTCTTAGAAGTCATTTTAATGAGTGCACACATTAGAACTCGCATTATTGCTACTTACTGGACCAAAGAGGTAGTTAATAAGAAAAGAATTATCAACAGAGATTTAGTGTGATACTATCTAATAGTCTAATGTCAATTGGTGCGTGGGTGCAAACTAAGCCATACATTGATGTGATGTCTAATATGAGGTAGAGGTAAGGGTTAGTAATTATACACACGTAGCCGGACCAAGTTGCGGAGTGTAGTTCCCTATTTGGAGGACCAATCACTTCGGGATACATATATTACCACTTTGAATGTGATATACTAGGAAAGTCTTACTATTATTAGGATTACCGCGTTAAGAGCTTATGGGGAACACAAACACTCTAGTTTCTCTCTCTCATTGATAACAATAAAGTTCGAATCCTGCTCGCTTGTTAATTAACAACAATCAAGTTATTTGTTTCAACCCCCCCCCCCCTTTACTTACTTGTCTCGAAAATAAGTTGACTAAACAAATATACTAGTGAGATATGTTTAAGTCTAAACCATATTCCTCGTGGGATCGACCCCAACCTACATGTTGGGTTCTTTATTGGACAACGATCGCTTATACCTCTTTAGGGAGCTGTAATTTGAGCGTATCACATTACACAACCGAAATGGCATCCTCTTGAAAGAAAAAGTCCAGTAAGGACAAGTGAAAATGGTCTTCTTGAGCTATAGCGATCTGATTGTACCCTAAATACCAATATATAAAAACAATACCAACCCTTTCCACCAAGACGATCTAACATTTGGTCCATGAATGACATTGGGATGTGATTTTTCTTAGTTGATGCATTGAACTTGTGATAGTCCATTCAAACCCTTTAACCAGTCACCGGCCTCATTAGGAAGAGCTCGTTCTTTGCATTGAAAAGCACAATGATTCCTTCCTTCTTTGGCACACATTGAACTGGACATACCCAACTACTATCAGCACTAGGATATACGACTCTAGCATCTTAAAACTTAATGATCTCATTTTTCACGACCTCTTGTCGGTGGATTCAATCTTTTTTGGTGCTCAATACTTGAGTTACTATTTGGCATAAGTTGAATTTTTTGACAACAAATACCCGGTGGAATACCAGTAATGTTAGCAATGGTCAATCATATCGCCCTTTCGAATTGCTTCAATACTGATATCAATGTCTCAAATTTCCTTTATTCAGGTCAGCAAGAGTAATAACTGGAAAAGTACTATTTTGGCCCATGAAAACACACTGAAAATGAGATGGAAGAGCTTTAAGATGCAACTTCTGAGGCTCATCAACAGATGGTTTGGTAGGCAGATTGTCTTGAATTTTCAAATCCAGATGCAATTTCCTTGGTTTACTATGAGAAAAATCCACACCATCGAGTGCAACAACTAGATCATCATATTCATCAATACCATCTCCTTAAAAGTTCATGATCACGACCGCTAGTGCTTCAACACCAACTTAAGATCACTTTCATGCTTCATAGATCTACAAATATTAAAATTGACCTCTTAATTGTTCAATTGAAATTTCATCCTCCCTCTTTTTATATCAACCAAAGCACAACCAGTAGCAAGGAATGGTCTCCCTAACATGATGCAGACCTCAACGTCAACTTCACAATCTCGTATCCCAAAGTCCACCAGAAAGATGAACACCTCAACTTTCACAAGGACATATAGAAGCAGCTAATAAGTTTCTTTACAATCATAAATAAATGCATTGCAGTCGATTTGAGGGCTCCTTAGTCCATATTCTTGTATATAGACAAGGAAATCAAATTAATGCTAGCACCAAAGTCAGATAGGGCCTTTGTAAAATACAACATACCAATAGTACATGGAATAGTAAATGATCCATGATCCTCCTTGTTCTACACTAATGATCTAGTAGAAATAGGGCTAAAAGGATGCAACTTGTCATAGTCTTCGAAACTGACATCCCTTTTCTTGCTTACCTAATCCTTCATGAATTTTGCGTAACCTGACATTTGTTCAATTGCCTCAGGCAAAGGAACATTTATGGAGAACTTCTTCAACATCGCTATAAACCTACAATACATTCCTTCTTCCACTTTTTTTACAATCCTTTGTGGGAAGAAAGGTGGAGGTCTCGACATAGGGATGATATTTTGTGTCACCTGCTTCTCATTCTGATCTTTTGTCTCCTAGACTACCTCAAATTAGTCCTGTTCATGCTCGTTCTTACTTTCCATGCTAGTTGGCATAGAAGGGTCTATAGTCTGCATTCCACCCCTAGTAGTAACTACCATGCAATGTCCGTCATTCTTTGGATTTTGATGGTATTGCTAGGAAGTGTTACTTGCTGACGTGGATTCAAACTTGTTAATAACTAGCTCATCTAATACTCGATCTATTTAATTGATACTTCATACGACTCAACTTTTTGACCAGTGCTCGATAAATCGGTATGCATTTTATTCACATTGTCATCTGTTGAATCAAACCTCTTCATAATCTTGTTCATCGTATCTTCAATGGAATTCAAACTCAATGTAACATTTATATTCTTAGGTGGAACATAGAGTCCACTCTTATCATTCCTGTTGCCATACCCATTCTGGTTATAGTTGTTGTCACGATTCAAGTTCCCATCATGGACATAGTTCCTTTTTGGATAATAGTTACTATATTTCTGACCTTTATTTCATTGAACATGGCACCAATTATCTAAGTTAGATGCTTGGGTGTTGATCCAAACCCCCCCCCCCCCTCCCCGCCTGATCATTCCCAACATTTCCATCCTCCTCATCAATGTACTGATCAGCATATGGTGCTCTATTATGGTAGTTCAGTGCATTCACTTTTTCTGCACTTCTGCTTACATGTTTCAACACAAAGCCAACCTTTTTTTCTCAATTTGTCCATCTCCTCATGAACATCTTCATTGTACTGATTTTGTGCGGTTTGGACTGTAAACGTATTCATTCTCTATTTGATCTTCTAATGATCTATGCCTTATTATTCCTAGATATCTTTTTAAGTTTCTCAGCAATCTCCTAAAATGTGTTTGCTCCATAAGATCCTTCAACAATAGTATCTAGTACAATCTTTCAATTATCATCTTGCCCTCTATAGAAAGACACCTTTTAGTGACTCGTCATCAATGCGGTGGTTAGGTACACTGCTCAGAAACCCAGTGAATCTATCCCAATAACTACTAACTGACTCAGCATGCAACGCTATGAAGTCATTGAGTTTATCCTTGAGATTTAACTTCTTGGACAATGGGAAATACTTCTCCAAGAATACCTTGTGTAACCCATCCCAAGTGGTGATTTAGTTATATGGCAACTCAGACAGCCATACATGAGCATCACCTATCAACGAGAGTGGAATCACCCTTAATTCGTTCACATCAATATCTATTTATTGTCGTCCTACACTACTCATACAAAGACTCTTTCACTTTGCTCATATGAGCATATGGATCCTACAAAGTTAATCCAGCAAAAAATTCTCTAGATGTAAGCATTTGCATCAGAGTGCTGGTCACCACGAAAGTATGTCCAGGAGGTAGTAAAGGAACAATGATAGCCCCAGTCAATCCCACAACATTATAATCAACCTTGTAATTTTCACACACATAAGGTGTTGGCTGATTTTGCACTCCTTCAGCATTTTAAAGTCCACAGTTTCCTAAACATGTCTAGGTACTTCTACAGCTCTAGGAGGTTGCGCTCTAGCAACATCCCCTTGACTCGCTCTTATTGGATCATTTTTTACCTCAAGATTTAGACCTCTTCCATCCATTTTTCTTAGAGTTCTTCTTAATTTAGTATCATACAGGGTCAGGGGATTGCCTTGACTCCGTGTACTTGTCATACACGGGAAATAAGACATGTAGAAATCAAAAACAGAAAAAAACACAAATTGCGAAATAAGTGACTAAAGTTCAATAACAAATGTAGTCTAATTTCGAGAGCGGCGACAAAATTTGATATGCCCAAATTTTACCTCTTTAAAGAAGTATAAATGGTCTATGTCAAATAAAGAACTTGACTAAGTTTAGGATCGATCCGATGAGGAATATGGTCTTTACTTAGGAGAATTTGCACTTATTTGTACTTTTAGTCAGGTTTACTTCCATAAAAGAGGGTATTTGTAAATAAAGTAATTGTTGATTGATTTGTAGTAACAACTAACAAGTAAACATAATTCACAGTTTGTAATATCAATATAAGATGTAAACTAGGGAATGTGTGATCTCCACAAGTTCTTAATGTAGTAATCTTAATACTAGTAACTTTTCCTAGTGTTAATATGCAAGGTTTGTATGTTTAGTATCTCCTAAGTGATTGGTCATCCTAGTAGAGAATTTCACCATGAAACTTTGTCGGTCTACGGGTGTATGCTTTACTAACCCTTACCCTTAACCCTAGATAAGTCTTCACAGTAGGTGGGTCAGACTATTAGATAGTCGATTATCACTCTAAATCTCTATTGTTCAATCCCTTTCTCATTAATTACATCCTTGGTTGGGAAAGTAGGAATGAGGTGAGTTCTAATGTTGGGCATTGTTAAAAGCATTCAAAAAGAAAGGATTAACAATATATGCATATACACTATTCCAGAATTACTTAAGAACTAGAGGGCTTTGAGGTGGAGGCTCAAATAGGGTAGTCTATAGTAAAAACCTCCAGTCCCAAACTACGTGCCCTAGTAGGATTGTCTTGAATGACTTAGCTAGTGGATCCACTTAAGCAAAAGATGAAATGTACAGATTGTACCTTGGCAGGTATTTTTCCTTGTATTTGTATAAGGGAAATACCGGATGGTATGATATAGCTATCATGCTCTTATTGTCGGTTAAATCTAAGATCCCACAAAATGATTATGTTTTATTCAAAAGCTTTTTTTATGTACTTTATTTCAATGTCATTCACTTTATATTATGATTTCCATGTTTTACTTCCTTATGCTTTTAAATGTCCAAATATTGATCATGTTTTATATGTTTTAATCTATTCATGTTATCATACATATGTTTATGAATAGTGCCCCATACTTAGTACATTCCATGTACTAATGAGTCTTGTGAATAAATTATCTAATAAATGTAGGGTCCGGCGTTCCTACCTCACACACTCGTGGCTAGACTTCTATTGGATGCTTCAAGTGATTGGTGAATCTTCATATTCCGAGGACCGAGACACTTTATAGATTTATGTCATATCAATTTTTAGACTATGTATGATGTTTGGGTTATGTCCTAATTATTTTCCTTATGATGTATTAGATTGCTTATTGAGACTTGTTTTAGAGTTATGCTTTGTCAAACTCTTTTCAAATATGCATTTCTATCTTTGAAGTTCTTTATTTCCATCATCTTTTTTGATACATGCTAAGTGGCTTATATAGGGCCTCTCAGGGTTTTATCTGGCATGTTACACCTTGGGTACACTTTCGGTCATGACAAACTTGGAATTTAGAGCAGAAGGTTTAAAAAGGACGTAGGATGTATAATAAGCCACATCGAGTAGATTCTTGATCATAAGTGTGAAGTGTGCCATTTTTCTGAATATATGGTTTCGTGTTAGAACATCAAGGTACGAATAGGCTAAACTAAATCTTAACATGAGGGTTAGAGTCATAAATGTACCTCCCCATACCTAAGAATATACGGTTTCGTGTTAGAACATTAAGGTACGACCCCAAGGACCAACCATGGGTCCTTGAGAAGGACCCTTAGAAGTTGCATGGGCAATGACCCACATAAGGGACCCACGCCTCGTGGGTCAGCCCACGCCGCGTGGGTAACGGGTCATGGGTCAAGGTTTCAAACTTAAGCTCCAATAACTTACCCACGATTCACCAGCATGCCACATGGATCTATCCAATGACCGTGGTTGTGGGGTAGTGGGTGGTCATTTGTGAACGATTTTGGTGAATTAGTTGAGGGCTACTTTGGGGTTTTTTGGTTTTATTCAATATTAAGTGACATCGTTTTAAGCTATATTAGACTAACTATATAAGGTTTATAAGTCACCAAACTAAGGCATCTAAGACATTATTCTAAAATCCCAAAAGAACTCATCCTCTCCAAAAAAAATGTCTCTCTAAAACTTCAAGGAAGAAGAAGAAGGAAGTTAGAGCTAGAATTTGAAGGAGCAAGGTTTCTAGTCAATTCTTTGAAGATTCATAGTTAAGGTATGGTAGCTCCTCATCCATGGAGTCCCTTCAAAACTCAATTTCAAAGATAGAAATTCCCCAAAAGCTAGGGTATGACTCCAAGTCATAGATTCCTTTCAAAAATGATTGTAATGATTTAATTACTTTATATTATGATTGAATTGATGATTTATTATGGGTTTTATGTTGAAATCCCCAAGAATCAATGAAATTCCCCTATTGCCAATTTATGACCTTATGATGTGGGTGAATTGATGAAAGAGGGTATTATGAGATTATGCTTGTAGTAGTTGAGTTATTTGAATCATGTTATTATCCATGTCTAATGTAGTAATTCTAGATGTGTTTATCAGATATGATCTAGGGTCCTTGAAGGGAAAAGTATGAGAATTATGCATGATTATGAGATTTATGTATATGCTTTAAGAACACTTTGAGAGTAAAGTGATTATGATTATGATCTAGTTGTTGTGTTGTTGGAAGGTTATCCTCATATACACACCTATGTATGAATATGATATGATGTGAAAGGTTTTCTCATAATATGATGATTCTAAGGTTGAAAGGCTATTCTCACCTATTTAATCTATGAGTTATAGTATAAATTATGTTGGATTGAGTGTCAAGTCATTTTTCCATGAATATGAACTTATGTCAAGACTTAATATGCAATCCATCGAAATTAATTTTTAGCACCAAGTGGATATGAGTATGAGATGGAAGCTTATACTCTAGTTGAGTCTAGCTTCCCAATGAAAGCTTTTACACTAGTTGAGCCTGGCTTTTCAAATGGGTTCCTTCTACCTTAGTTGAGTCCGGGTTCCCAAAGTATGTATCTCATGAGATGGAAACCTTCTACCTTAGTTGAGTCCGGGTTTGTAGTAGCAATCTCCTTATCCCACGAACTATGTGCCCTTATAGGTTATTTAGCTAGTCGATCCACCTAAGCTAAGAGTATGGTTCTACCTTAGGCAAGTAGAACAACCCCTTTTCGGTGTGGGCTAGACATCAGATTCCATGGTAAGCTCACATGGTCTATATCAATTAAGACTTATTCCCCATTATTATAATAGTGTGAACAAGAGTATGAATTAAGAATTATAGTTACTCAAGAAGCTTTACTTAATATGGGTGAGATTATGGGATCTTATTCATGAATCACACAAGTATGCTTTGAGGGTATTTATGATATGTTCCTCTTTTGATATGAAGATGTCATGAAGATGCTTATGACTTATGTTTTTCCATTATCTTCAAAATGATTCTTTAACTTAGTAAATTGCATGCATTAAACTAAAATGTCACTTTTAGCATGTTTTCATTATTTTTATGCATGGCTATCATACTTAGTGCATATTTGTACTGACCCATATTTCCTACATTTTCCCCAAGTGTAGGGTCCGGTACTTAAGGTGGTCCTTATTATGGCTAAAGCTTGGAATTGCTCGTTTATCCTAGCTTGTTGGTGAGTCCTCATGAATCAAGGACGGATGCTTTCACTTAGTAGTTTCATTCCTGTATTTCTTCTTTTGGATTATGCTGTATGGGCTGTGACCCTATTTGATTCAAGTATTGTAATAGATGGTTAATTGAGACAAGTCTAGACTTTCGCTTTCCTTTATGAAAAATTTGGACTTGAAATATGTTTTTACTTTTTATTGTTCTATGCTTATGTTATGATATGCTAGGTGGCTTGCATGGTTCCTTTTGGGATTCTATGTGCCTTGTTACATCTAGGGGTACCCTGGGTCGTGACATCGATAGTGTGGAGCTCTATATGTTCCTCTCCTAATCCTTATTCGATCCCTATCAGGATATAGCCCCTCCAAGAGAATATGTTTGGAGAAATGTGAATTAGAATGTTGATCGAGAGGCTCATCAAGTTCTGGCCGACCCTTTGGCCAAACAAGTGACTAAGACAGAGTTTTGACATTATTTTCAAGTGTTGGATTAAGCCATGAGGGGTCAAGCCAATAAGGAGATTGTGGTCCCTATGAACCTAAAAGTGGGTACAACAACAACGAGAGTGAGGGACTTCACTAGAATGAATCCCCTGGAGCGTCATTGTTCCAGGGTTGAGGATGATCATCAAGATTGCATTGATGAGGTATACAAGGTATTAAATATCATGGTAGGGATGCCAGTGGAAATGGCGTAATTGGCTGCTTTTCAACTTAAAGGTGTTTTGTAATTTTGGTTCAACCAATGGAAGGAAGATAGGGCGGTTGATGTGCATCCTCTTGATTGGGAGAAATTTAAGGTTGTTTTTTCTCAATAGGTACTTTCCACTTGAGATGAGGGAGACAAAGGTACTTGAATTCATCAACCTTCATCAAGGAAATATGAGTATGAAGGAGTATGTCTTGAAGTTCACACAATTATCTAGCTATGAACCTACTACGCTTGCCAATCCTAGGCAAAGATGAGCAAGTTTTTTTCGACATAGTTCGAGATGGTGGTTAAGGAATGTCGTACCGCCATGCTCATAAAAGAAAAGGAAATTTCTCATCTAGTGATTCAATCTCAACATATTGAAGAGGAAAGGCCTAAGTAAATGTCTAAGGAGGGAAAAAGGGCCAAGAACAGTGATGGTGACTTTTCCCAATCGTGGTCTGATGGACATGGTCATTCTACGTTCTGACAAAGGTTTTCCACTCGAGGTTCCTCCGATGCTCTGACTCCTAATGTATTACCCCAAAAATTTCTACATAAAGAGTTGAACAATTCTATATTTACTTTTAGGGTCATATCGGGTGATTCTTAAATTGTCCATATGTGTAAAGGTAAATTCTTTAGTGTGGGAATGATTTTGGATATCAATTAAGGTCACTAGAAACTTCTAGCACAAAGTAGAGTTGATAGTTTCCTTATCAATTAAGTTTTGATGTAAGATTCTAGTTGGGTCAACTTCAAACGAGCGTATATCTTATAATATAAAGAGTTACATGACCCATAAAATATAAAATTAAAGGTATTTTAATCTACTTTCCAATGCCATATATTTCACATCAATCCAATTTTTGGGTAAAGTGTTATGACCGTTTTAGTAACTGATACAGTGCAGCGACGAATTAGCCGTCGGGAAAGCATTAAAAGGGGTCATTTTCATCTTTTTACATCCAAAAAAACCCTAAACAAATTACTTGACTAATATAAGGCCAACAAATAGATTTTCATGTTTTAATCCATCATTCACTTCTCTCTCAAACCCTAAGGCAAAACCCTAAGGAGAAAATCAAAGTAGATGACTCCATTCAAGATTCTTTCAATCTTTTTCAAGATTCTTTTAATCTTTTTCAAGATTCATCTTCAAGGTAAGTCCTTCTGCAAGAATTTCATTCTTTCCAACTTGAGTTCCTCCATACAATTATGAATCACTCATGAAAATCATAATTCTTTTCCATAGATATTTCAAGAAATTAGTTAACGAATCTCAAGAAAGGTTTTCTTGATTCTTCTCCTTCAAACTAGGGTTTCATGACCTCTAATCAAGTTCTTCTTCAAGAATCTTTAAGATTCTTCAAAAACCTTATTTTTCTACATATGTAAGGCTATCATGGTGCTGGACTAGTTCATCCTCACGCCCACATCTACTTTCAGATCAATAAAAGAGTAATCTAGGATTCTTTCCCTATATTTGAGTATTCTTGAGATAAGTTGATTTTGAGTTCTGGATTTCATGTTTCTTTTATAGAATTATATTCCTAATTATTGAGTTTCTATATTGTTATAGAGATCATTGAGTTGATTTGTTCATGTCTATATTTCAGCATGAACCATACTTTGAGTTATAAATTTTGAAAAGCTTTTATTAAAGCCAATACTTGAGTTCTTAAACTGAGTTTTGAGAAAGTAAAGATGAGTTTTGAGAAAAGAGTTTCTAAAACATGATTGGTATGACAATCGAGTATGTCATAAATATATGAGCAGTATGGTATCTAGATATACCATCAATGTTTATGCAGTATGCTTTCTTGAGTCATCAATGATCATATTAAAATATAATTTTGATATCTTTTCGAAAGAGTTTTTAAGTATGAATTAAGTAAGAGTATAAGAGGACTATGTATTCCAAGATTTTCAATTCTACATTGATAAAAGAGAAATTGAGGTTTCTAAATGAGTTATGAGTTCTAAAGATATTTCAAGAGCAGTTACCTCTTTTAAGAGGTAGTTTGAGCAATTATCTCAAACTAGAGGAAGAGTTGTGTTTTATACATTTTAGCATGAGTATATATACTACTGGGAGTAGATTAAGCACCGATATAGGGGAGAGTTCTGAAAACTCACTGCCCCCATAAACATTTATGCCAACATAGGTAAAAGAACATACTTTTTAGATGATTGCTTATTACTTTTAAGCATATTTTAGTGGATCAACTTAGTTGATGTGTCTTATATCCCGAAAGGTATAGGACAGTTCTGGCAGTAAGGGGGAGGCATTGTATCATCATGTAGCTAATTGTGATGGTTGTCGGTTAGAGAATCTCTTATTAAAGTTAAAATGTATTTTATATATCACTTATTATGTTGAGTTCTGAGATGAGGAAATATGTTGGAAAGTTTTAAATGATTTAATGCCTTTATTTCTTTACATTCAACTTGAGTACATTGTTATCTATTGCATTCATTACTTTACGTTATTTGTTATTCTGCTATATTACATATTCGTACATTTAATGTACTGATGTATATTGACCTGCATGTTTTAATAATGTAGACACAAGTTATTAGGATCCTCAATAAGAGTTTTTTGAGATCACTTCATCCATTTGTTAGCTTTAGAGTACGACCTCCTTGCTTCCGGAGGACTCTTATTTTGTGAGTTATTAGTAATAGTTTTTAAGTGGGTCTCCTCCCAATACTCATATTTATACAATAGAGGCTTCATAGATAGACATTTTATGAGGGTCTTTTAATTTCATATGTTTTATTTAAAAGTTATGTTTCATGCTCAGTATATTCAGCAAAGTTTTAAGATTCAGTATACTTTTTTTTAAAACTTTTCATTCAATTTGATGCTTATGTATGCTCAAGTAAGTCTTCCTCTTGTAGTCAACCATGATAAGGGTTCGCTTGGGGACAAACATTGATTCTTGAGTGTCGGCCACATCTAGGGTTTAGGCTCAGGTTGTGGCAAACTTGTTATCAGAGCCCAGAGTTTAAGAGTCCTGGGTGTCTATGAAGCTGTGCCATTAAGTCTTATTTATATTTGTGAAGGGAGCACTTCTATAAATGAGGGAGTATAGACATTTAAGAAAAGTTTCTTTTTTTTGATATTGTAAATCCTGCAGTAGAAGTATGCCATAAGGAATTCATTCAAACTCGTGTTTTCCTCATATCCATTCGACTACCCCTCATACTAAAGGTTTTTGGAAAATAAATCCCAAGATCCTTATGGATGAGCCATTATTAGCAAAAGTCTTGAGGAATTCATGAGGCTCCAGAGGGGCTTGAGAGAGGCTCATGAGTAAGTTAAGTGTTAAGTTTCGAAGGAATGTACTCATGTTCATATGAATCATGCGTTTAAGCTAAAAGCGAGATGTACTCTCTTCTTTGAACCTTGTCCCAATCTAGATCCTTATGAGGAAGTGTGTTGTAGAGCTTGGATAATATTTTCACCAGAAAAGGTAGCATGAGTTACAAGATTATGAGCAGTAGCACTGAAAGTGCCTAGAGTTAGAGGAAAGTATGTAGAGGTTTAGTAATCTAAGAAAGTGAGATGGTATTATGGCAAGCTATTTTTCTATAGTTATGCACCTAGTAAGTTATTAATGATGAGTTTTCTCTTATAGGTAGACTAAAGAGTGATGAGTTTGCGAAGACTTCATGATAGGAGGTAGAGTAAGATTTGCAAGTTCGGATGAGTTAGAGAATACTTCAACTAGATAGGAATTTATGATGAAGTGTCATTGTTTTAGTAACCACCAAGTATATGTGTTACATAGAAGAGCAAGAGTATTAATGAGGTGATAGATCTAAGTCAAGCTTATGATTTTGAGGAAGAGCACATAATATTTAGAGGGTTACAGATTTTTATTAGGAAATGATGAGTTGTGAAAAGAAATGTGACAGTAGTATGTACATAAATAGGCCGTGAGATAAAGCGTTACTACTTTTCATGAGGTCTTAGTAGGTGAGTGTTTCTTAATTTTATCTAGTACTTGTAAATTCGTATAGTAAGAAAGCAATCATATTGATATCTAGGTTTAGTAATAAATATTAAGCTTGAATTTGAGATGAGTATCGTGATCAAAAGAATGGAAGTATGAGGGTGATGATGTTAGTCTTGAGATCTTTCCTAGTGGACTTAACATAGAATAGGTAGGGAATTAAGATCTTCACTGCAATAAATATTAGCTGTACAAGTGAGAGATCCTAACTTTTGGATAAGGACAGTAAAGTGTGGCTAAGGCATAAGATTAAGAAGAGCATTAAGAAGTGTACTCATGATTGTATGTAATCAGACGAGGGTCCAATTAAGTTAATAATTTTTCATGTGTGCCAAGATAGTATATTTGAGTTGTCATTGTGGAATAAGTTGATCTAAGCATTATTTTTCCTTAAGAGTTAGATGAAGTAGTCTTATAAGACAATGAGAAGAGGTTAATAGAAGCATCTTAGAAAGAGGTCATAGAAAGAGTCTTTGTAGCTGCTTATGGAGAGTTCAGTAGCCATGAAATGAGCCTTTCGCTAGTATTAGAGTAAATGGAATGTAGACCAGTTTAGAGATGATTAGAATAGATCCATGGCTTTAGAGTGTCAACTCCAAACCTAAGGGGGAGATGATAAGATTAGAAATCAATTCAAGGGTGGAGGATGAGATAGTGATGTCTTCAGAAAGAGTTTTAGAGATATATCAATCCATTCATAATTTTTCATATTCCTCAAGCGAAGTTATTTCAACATTATGATGATGTTTCCTAATATCATAATTGTTTCTATGACTTATGCTCATACACTACAGAGAGATTCACATCTATGCTCAACTTCCAAAATGAGGGGAAAAGACTTTAACCCATTAACCTCTAGCTTAATCCATAACATTGTTGATATCAGCCTCAAGATATGAACCTATTAATATAAGTATTCATGTCTCATAGTATGTTCAGTCTAACAAGTTCATTATTTACTCTCAATGGCTAGCAACATAATGTTATGACATGCATATTCTTATATCAGAATTCTCGAATGAATTGTGCTTATGATCTTTCGCTCTAATGTCCTTTTAGTAATCCTTTTTAGTTTTTGAGAGTGGTGTTGTTAGTAGTAGTTGTTTGATGATAGAAGAGAGGATTGCTATTTCTATTATGATAGTGATGGCGTGTTTATTCCATTTAAGAGTATGAATAAGGAGGAAGAAGGATATAAGGCATTGCAATGAGTACTATGTCAACTTTCTGGTGGTAATGCATGAAAGTTAAGTTGGTAGAGATGATGAGAGGATGAGAAGTTCTTAGAAAGTGGGTTAGTAGAATTCTATAGAGTGGTTAAGGTTCTAAGCCTGAATATGGTGTTGTTAACATGTGGACAATGTGTGATACATTAGGTGTTTTGTGATATGAGCTTAGGGTTAGCTAAATGTAGCGGTAACGAGTAGTGTTCTTGGTACGTGATTTCCTATAGAGGTATAGAACTTGAATCATGGGATTCATAATAATCAACCTATGTTAAGTACTTTGTGATACAGAGTTAGACTTGAATATAGTATGAGTAACCACTTTCCATTCTCAAACCAACCGTCATTCAAGGACATATGATCCCAAGGGGGAGATATTGTAACACCTCGAAAATTTCTATGTTAAGACTCAAATCATTATTCATTTACTTATAGAGCCATATCTGGTGATTCTTAAATTTCTCATATATGTAAAACTAAATTCAGTAGTGTGGGAATGATTTTGGATTTCAATTAATATCTCTAGAAACTCCTAGCATAAAGTAGAGTTGAAAGTTTCCTTATCAATTATGTTTTGATGTAAGATTCTACTTGGGTCAACTTCGAAGATAATTCTCTTAGAATAACAAAATTTACGTGGCCCATAGCCTGTCAAATTAACGGTATTTTAATCTACTTTCCAATTCCACCAATTTCACGTCAATCCAATTTCTGAGTAAGAAGTTATGACCATTTTAGTGACTGATACAGTGAAGTGACGAATTAGCCGATGGGAAAATATTAAAAAAGGTCACTTTCATCCTTTGACCTCCGAGAAAACCCTAAACGAATTTCTTAACTAATATAAGGCTCAAAAGAATCAGATTTTCATATTTTAATCCATCATTCTCTTTTCTCTCAAACCCAAGGGCAAAACCCTAAGGAAAAATTCAAAGCAGGATACTCCATTTAAGATTCTTTCTATCTTTTCAAAGATTCTTTCAATTTCTTTCAAGATTCTTCTTCAAGGTAAGTCCTTCTCCAAGATTGCATTTTTTCCAACTCAAATTCATCCATACAATTATGATTCACTAATGAAAATCATAATTCTTGTTCATAGATATTTCAAGAAACTAGTTCAAGAATCTCAAGAAAGGTTTTCTTGATTGTTCTCCTTCAAGCTAGGGTTTCATGGCTTCTAATCAAGTTATTTTTCAAGATTCTTCAAGAAACTTGTTCTTCCAGGTGTGTAAGGTTATCATAGTGTTGGACTAGTTTGTCCTCACTCCCTATATCTACTTTAATATTAGTAAAAGAGTAATCTAGGATTATTTCCCTAGATTTGAGTATTCTTGAGATAAGTTGATTTTGAGTTATTGAGTTCATGTTTCTTTTATAAAATTCTATTCTTAATTATTGAGTTTGTATATTGTTATCAAGATCGTTGAGTTGATTTTTTCATGTCTATATTTTAGCATGAACCCTATTTCAGTTATAAATTTTGAAAATATTTATTTAAGCCAACATTAGAGTTCTTAAACTGAGTTTCGAGAAAGTAAAGATGAGTTTTGAGTAAAGAGTTTCTAAAACATGATTGGTATGACAATCGAGTATGCCGTTAAGTATGAGCAATATGGTATCTAGATATCCCATCAATGTTTATGCATAATGACTTTCCAAGTCATCAATGATGATATTAAAATATAAGTTTCATATGTTTTCGAAAGAGTTTTCAAGTATGAATTGAGTAATAGTATAAAGGGACTATGTATTCCCACAGTTATAAATTTTTATATTGATAAAAGAGAAACTGAGATTTCTAAATGAGTTATGAGTTCAAAAGATATTTCAAGAGCAATTACCTTTTTTAAGAGGGTAGTTGGAGCAATTATCTCAAACTAGAGGAAGAATTATGTTTTATACATTTACGCATAATTATATATATTATTGGGATTAGTACTGAGCATCGATATGGGGGATAGTTCAGAAAACTCACTGCCCCCATAAACTATGTATGCCAACATGGGTAATGGATCATACTTTTTAGATAATTCCTTATTCCTTTTGAAGCATAACTTAGTAGATCCACTTAGTTGAGGTGTCTTATATCCCGACAAGGTATAGGATAGTTCTACCAACGTGGGCGAGACGATGTATCATTATGTAGCTCATAGTGATGACGTTTATCTATGTTGAATTGTGTTTAATGAGGTATTCTATTTGTTGATCTCAAAAGTATGGATTGGTATTGATCATTGTATTTCTTATGTTATATTTGACTTTTAACTATTCCGCCAAGACTTTGAATTAGGGCTTAGAGGGCTTTTGAGGTGGAGAGTAAAATAAGGTAGCCTCTAGTAGCAACCTCTAGTCGAAACTTCGTTCCCCGTAGGATTGTCTTAAATCACCTAGCTAGTAGATCTACTTTAGGAAAAGATGACACCTATGAATTCTACCTTTTCAATTAGTTTCCCCTTCTTTTTATACAAGGGATATATCAGATTCAATGATATAGCTCTTATGGTCTTATTGTCGATTAAAGCTAAGATCCCACAAAATAATTATGTTTTCTTTAAAATCTTTTCTTAGGTCCTTTATTTCAAATGCATTGAATATATCATATAATTTCCATGTTTTCATTCCTTATACTTTTAAATGTCCAAATATTAATCATGATTTCTATGTTTTAAGTAGTTCATGCTATCATGCCTGTTTTTATGCATTCTGCCCCATACTTAGTACATTCCATTTACTATTGCATACATGTGCCTACATTGTCTCATAAATGTAGGGTCTGACATTCCTACCTTGCACACTCACAGCTAGACATCTATTGGGTGCTTCAAGTGATTGGTGAGTTCTTATGTTCCGAGGACCGAGAAACTTTGTAGTATTATGTCATCTCTATTTTCACATTATGTATGTGATCTATGGGTTATGTCCCAATAACTTTCCTTATGAGGCATTAAATGGCTGATGGATACTTATGTTAGACTTCTGCATTGTCAAACTCTTTTGAAATATGAAATTCTATCTTTGAATTTATTTATTCTATTATGTTTTTTATGTATTCTAAGTTTCTTGTGTAGGGCGTATCAGGTTTCTATACTCCATGTTACACCTAGTATACACTTTGAGTCATGATAATTGATGAGTCGGGGATCTCAACACTTTTAGGGGTTGATATTCAGAGTTTTAGTGTCCTCAATGCCTATTTGATCCTCCAAATTGATGTTAAAATGCTTATTTGCAGTAATGAAGGAAAAATAGCAAGGCAAGGACATTACAGTGCACAAAGAAGCCAAAAATTTGAAGAAAAGCAAGACTGGCACTCACTGAAGCCACTCGGTGAGTCACTGATTAGCTCTTCAGCTCAACCAAAGTAACAGCAGGTCATCCCATGGACAAGATCAACTAGGCGAGAAGATTTTTGTTTTGGTAAACCGTCGAACGGATTGACGACGACAACTTTGAGTGCTTAAAGTCACAAAAAAGAGGTGATCAAAGGCCAAGACAAGAAGGAGATGGAAAGGAGCACTAAACGCATCAACGACCTGGTCGGTGAAGCTCAACTTACTTTGTTAAGTGAGTCCGAAGCTGAAATTCTGGAAACGTATAAATGAAATGCAAAAGAAGAAAAAGCAGTTATGGAGTTTTTGACAGTTCCCACATTGTTCAGTTATGGGTTTTTGATCCTTAACATTGTTTTATAACTTTTTGAGTAGAGATTTAGGGTTGATTTGATTTGGAATTCAATTTGAGCATTTTGAAGACTTATGGATTGTTGCCCAAGCTGATGGAAAACATAGTTGGTAACTATTTCTTGCTTTTATTATGTATCGCTAAAACCCTCATTCTTGGGGTGTGATTATGTGATTGTATGCTTCAATAAGCTTATGGGTGTTAGTATTTACTGATTTTGATTGTTGATTTGAAGTGGGTTCAATTTATAGTTGAGTTTTAATTGATGAATCGTATATGCAAATACAATTCTAGCCTAGCATTCTATTCTTATGGGTGTTCATATTTACTGATTTTGATTGTTGATTTGAAGTGGGTTCAATTGATAGTTGAGTTTTAATTGATAAATCGTATATGCAAATACAATTCTTGCCTAACATTCTAAACTTGCTTGTGAAAATTTTTTAGAGTTAAAACTATTGATTAATGATTGTAGTGATTGAGGTAGTGTAGACTTAGCTTGAGAAAGTGGGTCTAAATACAATCCTACTAATCTTGCTTGAAAAAGTAGATTGATTGAGGTATTGGGCTGTTTATACGTGTTATGTTTGTCGAGATTCGAGAGAACTCGCTTGATTCATGATAGTTGATTTAGAAATTGCTATTACACCTAAAGCCTAGCCTACCCACTGAGATTCAACAATTTCTAGTTAATAATAATCACCAATTTTGCGAAATTGGCATTCAATTGATCACACTCCCAAGGACCCCTCTCTGCTTGTTTAATCTAGATTGTTCGTAGTTGTTAATTGTTCACTCAAATCCCACCATTTTACATTAATTGTCAACCCCTTTCCATTTAATTTATTGTTTCGAAAATGTCGAAACTTACAAATGATTGGAATGACATTTTACTTTGTAATTGAATTCTTTACCGCCTACACTTAGAATTGGATGAAGTGTAGTTGAGCTTTATCAAAAATGGCACCGTTACTAGGTAGTGGTGTTTAGAATTCTTTTAGCGAATTTTGGTTGTGAATTAATTTTGTTGTAGTTGAATCAACTTATTTTTGTGCGTTGTTTGCTGCTCTTAAATGGGTTAAGAGATAACTGTAAACAGGAGCAATGCTAGCAAACTTGGGCACAATGATGACTCGGTAACTTCCACGATGTCAATGAAGATCACTTGGGAAGTGCGGGTGCCATTATATTGCCTCCAATTGTTGGAAACACAATGTTTCAAGTGACTAGCACTATGTTGCAGCTTGTAACACCCCAGAAACTAGTAAGATGAACTAGAGAATTTTAGAGCTTTTCCTAAGAGTTTTGGAGTGTTGTATGAGGATTAAAATCAAAAGAAATGATTCCCATACATAGAAGAGAGGTTTTAGGGGCTATAAGTCAAGGTACGACCCCCAAGGACCACCCAAAGGGTCCCTGATGGGGACCCCAAAAACAGTCCCTAAAGCTGCATTTTTTGGTGGCCTGTGGTTGCAACCTACTGGCCGTAGGTTGATCCACACCCCATAGGTGGGGGGTCATGGGTCAAGGCCTGCACAGGCCTGCAACCTTAAGCCACAGACCACACCCACGAAGGGTGCAGTATGGCCTGTCAACCCACCTACGGTTCGTAGGTGGGGTTCGTAGGTCAACAAAGCTTTTCAGTTCAAGTTGTTAGTTAGGGCTGGGTTCGGGGGTAAGGTAGGTCAATTACTTAATTAATTAGCCACCTATATAAGCCTAAGATAACCCTATACTAATTCATTTAACTCACTCAAAAGAACCCCAAAATACTCTCCAAAAATATTCTCTCTAGAAGTGAAGAAGAAGAAGAAGAAGAATAGAACGGAAAAGGGCAGCATCCTAGGTCGAATTTCCCTCATTTATTCCATATTGATTAAGGTATGTTTAGCTTATTCATCTATGGGTTCTTCCACCAATAGAACCCCCTAAGTTTCCCCCAATTTGTGAACTCAAAAACCCAATTCTAGCTAGGGTTGGCTTACATTGTGGGTAGGGTTTGGGTATGATTCCAATCTAGTGGATAATACCCAATTATGATTGATTTAGCTTTGTTTAATGATATTATGATGAATTCAAGTGATTTCTATGGTAAACCCTATTCTAAATTGAATGTGATATTTGTGGGTTTATGCCATTAGATGTGAAATTGAAGATTCATGACTAATCTTTTTAAATCAATGTCATGAGTAGTAATTGATCAAGATTAGGAATACCTAGACATGAATTGAACTAGACTCTATACTACATGATTGATCTTGACTTGTAAAGTTGAAATTGAACATTTATGTTGAATTGTAACTAGAATCACCTAGTATGAAAGAATGTGATTGAATTTCTTGTAATGTAGGTTCATAACATTCTTTTATGATGTAGAGTCATTGAGAATGGGGACTCATAGTCATGAATGTTGATCACTAGGGCTCTAGAGTGAAGCTAACATGATTAACTTTAGATTCTAAGGATTTGAGAGTAAAATCTACATGTGAACCCAAGGCCAATGAATAGGATTGGGTTGAGAGACCATTACCTACTTAATTCACCTTATGAATCATAGATGGTAGGAAGTGATAGAATCACTTAGGTCATGATAATATCCTTGTCTAATGAAGAATTCTGGACATGATACTAAGTATGAATATGGAATTAACATGAAAGAGTCCTCACAGAGTAATGGTTCTACGGTTGAAGGACTTCTCCTAACTAATTGAACCTAAGGCTAGAAATATTTTATCCCTAGGTGGTGATAGTTGCTCACACATGGTCTAAAAGAGGTACTAGCATGGATTGGTTGCCAGACACACCTTTCCATAAATTTGAGTCAAAGTAGAGACTTAATGATTATCTTGTGGGATTTATGCCTAGCATTGAGTAGATATTGAAATGAGATGGAAGTTCCTACCTAGTTGAGTTTGGGCTTTCACGGAGGTTCCCACCTAGTTAGTTTGGGCTTCCCACATGGGATCTCTCACTTAGAAAAGTATGGATTTCCCCAAGTATGTCTCATGAGATGGAAGCCTCACCTAGTGGAGTTTGGGTTTCTAGTAGAAATCTCTGTATCCCATATTTACATGCCCCGTAGGAATGTTAGCTAGTGGATCCGACTATGTTAGTAAACCAGTCCTACCTTCTGCAAGTCGGTTAAGGCCATATCCCAATTAAACAAAATTGGTAATGAACTAAGATTGTGCTCAATGTAGCATCTCCTAGAGTTCAAACTTCATGGGCTAAGATTATGCATAAGGTAGCATCTTCTAGAGTCCAATGAAAATAATGGTCTAAGATTATGCTTGAAGGAGCATCTCCTAGAGATCAAACTAAATGAATTAAGAGTATGCTTTAAGTAGTATCTCCTAGAGTTCAAACATAATGAACTAAGATATACCTAGTGTAGTATCTACTAAGGTTCAACCTTAATGAACTAAGATGTACTTAATGTAGTATATCCTAGGGTTTTAAGTAATGAGGGACTAAGACAAGTTAGTGCAGAACCTCATAATGTTCAAGAGTAAAAGTGGACTTAGATATGCTTGAGTAGTGCCTCATAGAGTCCATAATGATAATGAACCTAGACATACTAAAAGAAGTATCTCATAGGGTCCAACTTTATAATGAACTATGATTATGGTTTAAGTATCATCTCCAAGAGTTCAAGTTTAATGAACTTAGATTATGATTTAAGTAGCATTTCCTAGAGTTCCAATATGATGACCTAAGATGTACCTAGTATAATACCTCTTAGGGTTCAAAACAAGAATGGACTAAGATAGACTTAGCAAAATGTCTCCTAGGGTCCCCATGCTTTATGAAGAGGGCTAGTCCCTACTTAAAGAACATAAGTATGATGACCTAAAGAAGTACTTAGTATGAGTAGTAGTATGGGATGCTACTCATGCCTTGCACAAGTATGACTTAAGGTTACCTAATGAGTGTCGTATTACATGAGTTATGCTAGATGGATTGTTGCTATAGATGCCTTCCAAGATATGATTGACTAAAGGTGATAGTTACCTTGTCTAAATGAAGTAAGCTACTAGTGATACCAAAGGACGGTGAATATGACTGATATCTTCAAGGTTATTCTTAGTGTGAAGGGTAGTATAGGATGCCTTTCATACATTGCACAAGTGTGCTTTGAGGTTACTTAGAAGTATGATGTCCTTATGATGTAGAGAAGCTTAGAGACTTGACCATGTATAAAGACTATGATTAAGATGACTAAAAAGGGATACTTGGCTTGGGTGATATTATGGGATGCTATTCATGCTTTGAACTTGTACGCTTTTGAGGTTACTAGAGAATGGTGTTGTTATGGTATAGATGACTAAGGTTAGTTATGCTTATATGATTATGACTTATCTCTTATGCTCATTAACTATATCTTATGTTGACTTATGTTTATATGATTCTTATGTTGGAGATTATGCTATGACTATGGTAATTATGCTATGGCTATGATGATTATGTTATGACTATGCAATTATCTCTTATGCTTATGTCTTATGTTGACTAATCATTTTGAGATGCTCTTATGATGTTATGTTACCTTTCATACTTGGTACATTTTTTACTAATGCATATAGCCTACATTCTAATCAAATGTAGGGTATTGGAGATTGAGTTCATTTGGAGGCTAGGTTTATAAGGTGCAAGAAGAGTTGAAGATCTTTGTGAGTCCTCATAGCTTCGAAGACAAAACCCACCTTACCTTTATGTCTTTTATTTTCATGTTGAGACTATTGTATGGGTTGTGTCCCAAGAGTTTATTCTAAAAGTTGTATTAGATGGTTTGAGAGAAAGTATAGAAAGTCTTCCGCTTGTTTTTATGAAAATGGCTTCTACTGTAAAAGTTTTAAATTTTCCCGTATTTTCTGTTATCTTATGTTATGATATGCTAAGGGCTTGTATGAGACCCCTTCGGGGTCAAGTATTCCATGTTACGTCTAGGGGTACCCCTGGGTCGTGACACAACTGTTGCAAATGAAGGGTCTATTGTGAGGTCAAGCTACTGAGGATCCCCTTGACCATATCCAGAACTTTGTAGATGTGTGTGGGCCATTTTATATCAAGAATATCACTCAATAGTCGGTCCGGCTTCATTTGTTCCCCTTTTCTCTAATGGGGGAGTCAATAAAATGGTTAGCCGACTTACCAAGGGACTTAATTACGTTTTGGGAGGAGCTCAGTGATGTGATTTATGTAAGGTTTTTTGCACCCTCGAATAAGGTGACATTGAGAGACAATATTCAAAACCTTAAGCGAGTGGATGGTGAGCCAATTCATGAAACATGGTTGAGGTTTCACAAAATATTGCTCTAATGTCCATCTCATGGACTCCCAAACAATGTCTTGTTATAATACTTCTATCGGATTTTAGATTCAGTAAACAAGGGTGTGGCAGACCAGCTTGTTCAATAAGGAATCATGCAACCATTATTTAAAATTGCATCCACTATTCTTAATAAAATGGTGAAAATCAACCATGCTTGGTACACTAGAGAATATCAAGTGTCTCCTTTGAACTTCAGGATGACAAAGGAGCAAATTGAAAAGGACCAAGAGCGGGATGCAAACATAGCAAAGATGATGACCCATATCGACCTATAATCAAAACGCGTCATAGGAAGTGGTTCTAAGGCAGTGAATGCAATTAGAATTAATGGAGTGAATCCTGATGAAGTGCAATTTGAAGCTATGTACAATGAGGAAGTACATTTCCTAACAAATCAAAGAGGAGGTTTCCATTCGAAGTATCCAAAGTTGGGCGGGAAGCCAGGTTTGAATAGGGATAGTGATGATGGTTGGAGAGACTGAGATAGGGAATGGCGTGACCATGGTACGAATTGGAGAAAGCGGGACGATGATAAAGAACGATGTAACGACCCTTCCGAAATAACATAAGCCAATAACTTATGAGATTTTTACGCATATATTGTCCTCACGCTAGTAAAATGATATAAAACCAATATTATCAACTTTCGAGTGCCCAATCAAGTGGTTCATGCTTCATATAATCATTTAAAAACTAGTAGTAAAATTAATATATTACAAAACTTGGGCTTACACTCCTCAGATGAACAATACATGTAGCCATACTTATATTACAAACCATGGTGACCTGATCCGATTAGCCCTCAAAGTTTCATGCAATTATAGAACACATAGATCATGTATAAGTCCTAAAGTTTATACAAAATATAGATGCCTATATGCAAAAGTGATCTTCCTTAAGGCTCTCAACATTTCAATCTCCAATGGCCAACTTCATGCCTCCTCTCGATCATTCCCTACGATAGAAACAACTATCGCTAAGCATATAGCTTAGTGGTGTAAAAAATATAGGTTTGCCGCCCTCTTAATTTATAAATCAATCTTTCTCAAGTCATGAGCAGCACAATTGAAACATAATAAATACATCAACTAACAATATATAAAGAGTATCAAGTTCGATATTTAAAGATCCAAATGTCAAGAATGTTCAATGCACCATTTTCCAAGAGATTCAATAACAAGACTCACCCAATATATACATCATGTCATCACACCAAGCACAAGCAAGTATCAAGAAGGGCCGACGCCCTGTATCAAGAAGAGTCAAAGCCCAATAATCAAGAGAACCAAGAACCATATTAAAAATGGCTTTCTAGTTCCTACTTAAAATGGACAACTTCCATTCTTAAGACGGCCTAAAAATCCAGAATCAGGATGGAAAATGATCCAAATCAAGAGATGCCAATGGTGGCAAAGTCACAGCCACAAGAAGGACAAGGAGTGCCAAGTGATCAAACAATCCGTACAAGTGGGCGAGTTACACAAGCGTCATACCAACACGAAAATGCAAAGTGACAATAGGTAACCAAGGTACCAAGATCAACTTTCAGATATACCAATAGTTAAAAGAGGGAAAGTACAAGTTTATACACAAACCTCAATACTTTATCGTAGAAACAGTCCACACAACTTCGCAAGTTCAAACTGTAGACCAAACAATGTATCCAAGTCTCAATTGGTTCATGAGTGTATACAACCTTAAAAAATACAATTAAATAGCTTCTTTAATTCTTAGTATATCAATAATGTCAAAGTAAAATGGAATTATCATCACAAGTAGGCTTAGCCCATACAAAAACGACACTGCTCCTGAAACAGTGGTTTTGGCCTGCCTAGTACCTCATGTTGCAACTTAGATTTGAAAATGAAAACGGTGAAACCACACTTTATAACCCTCATGAAATATGTAGGTACATCTCTTAAGGTTGCAAACAAACAAGAGTCACCACAAAATCTATTTTGTACAAAATTGTATATTCAAAACACTAACAGTTGTCCATATAGGATTTCCAAACAAGAAATCTGGACAAAACTTGTCCTATGGTGCATCCCATATTTTGAATCCATAACTGCTAAATTACAGTTTTACCTAAACATAAGAGTTGTAGATATATGAATTAGCTTTCCAAATCATATTATTCACCAGACAATGAGTTCTAGAGAATGAGATATTCTAAAAGTAATACACACTACTCAGCTACAATACAAATTTTGACTTCTTACCAAAGACCAGTGTGTGTCTTGAATTCCAGCCAAAAGAACCACGTTTTTCTCTTCTGATATTGATGAACAAATGGTTAACTGAGTTTCTAAGGTTCTTAGACTTTGAAGGAACCAAAATTCTCTAGAGGAGATGTCAAAATATAGGCTCAAAAGTGATATTCATCCCAATGCACAACTGTCCCTCAAGGCTGCCCAAATAGTGTTGTGTGCTGCCCAAAATGCATACATATACCTTTATATATATATCCTTCACCTCCTTTTAAAAGTATACAAAATTCTAATTAGACTATTACGTAAATACCCCAATACAAACCCTTAAATTATGATATAATTTACGCTAAGCAAGCTAGCAATTATCATAACATTTCAAGATCCCAAAATAAGAGTAAAACATATTGTAGTAATTAAGCAACAGTAAATTGACATGCGACTCTTGTTAGCACTTATGGGTGTTACAAACGATATGTACCTCCCTATGAGCGTCGAAAGACAAAGGAGCAAAGTGCTGATCCTGAAAATTTCCACACTGAAGATATGATTGCATGCATTTTCAACAAAGTGGAAGAATCCAACAAGGTGCTAAAGGAAATTAAAGATGACGTCTCATATCTAAACCAAACAGTTACCTCATATTCAGTATCGATTAAGCAGTTGGAAATACAAATATGGTCAAATCTTGACTCATTTAAACAAAAGACCAAAAAGAGAATTACTGAGTGATACCATGGTAAACCAAATAAATGAATCTTGAAAGCATTTCTTTGTTGTGCCATGAAGTTAAATAAGGCTCTTCTTTGGAGGAAACCCAAGTTTTTAGTTTTTAATGTTGTCGTTTCAATAATAGTTGTTAGATGTGCAGGTTGAAAATTTGGAAATTTGGGAAAAGAGGCAATTAGGCAATCTCAAGTACTATTTGGCAACTCATCAAACAGGTCGGAGAGTCCGATCATGACCACCATTTTGACCAACTAAATGGTGGGAATTCTATAAACTTCGGTGGGCAAAAGTACCATATGGTGCATCGCCAAGTTGGTTGGCAACATAAGTTACATCATCTACTTGGGCGCAAACTGAAGAGTAATAAAGGGCCTTAACCATTTTAAATTTGAAATTCCCTTTCATTTCACAACTTTTGACTCTTGCACTTTTAACTTTCACATTTAGATTGTATTTTTCTTGTTACTTTCGTGCGGAATTTCTCGGGGGAATTTTGCATTTTGCTTCCATATTTGTTCACCTAGAGTTTGTTGTTATCTACTTTTCAGGTTGGTGTCCTAAACTTGGCTTGATTTTTAGTAGTTTGTGAAGCATTATCGTATTATTGTTTGATCTATTGCATAGTTTTATGGATTTGACTGATTTTTATGTGAGGGCCATTGTAGTATCATGTTTTCTTTTGTGTTTTAGCCCATAAGTGATAAAATTTGTGTTTAAACTACTTGAAATTGTAGGTGTGTAGTGGTAATATGTTGGGTTTTGTGAGGATGATGTCTGAGTAACCCGAATTGTACTGATCGACTGAATTTGCCCAATAATAGAGTGGGTGACATCATTCTTAAGGGTAAAAGACGTTGATTGGTCAATTTTAGACAAATCGAGGGAAGTCTCAGTACCCTCAGGGTCATTATTGATATGGGTCTATGTTTAATTGCATAGAATAGTGTTTAAATTTCATTATCGTGGGTTGTGACGGTTCGCCAAGTGCCCCTTGATCGCTTTTTATTCTTCATTTTGGAAGATTTGATTTTGTAATATTTGGTGATATGCCTGAGCTCTCCGAATGTGTTTGCGATCGCCCTTTGCCAGCCCTAATTTAGTTAAATACTATGTAACTTTCGACAAGCTACATTTAGGTCGCCCAATGAGTTCGGCGAATCATCAAAAGTCCATGGACCTAACCGACTTGTGCTGATTTCTGTGATATCTTGTTATGTATCTTTTTGTGAGCTCGACTCAGCTCGCCGAACTAGTTGGCGAGTTTTCCTGTAAGTTTTAAAATTTGATATTTGTTTACATGTTTCTAATGTTTTAGTTCATTCTGTGCTATTTTGCAAATGTGGCAAAACCCAAAGTTTTCGGTAGAAACCAACCACCTTGGAAAAGAGCATGGGGTATAGTTATCAATAAGGGTGTTCCTCCCTCATGAGCTATACAATCCAAACTTCCTCCGACATGGGGAAGAGCACATGGAAAGACAAGGGTCCTATAGAGCAACGTCCGAATGAGGATAACTCTGATAGCATGGGCATCTACAACACCTACCTCACCACTTCGAAGTCTGAAGGTGAGTAAAACTTAGGGTCTAGATCACCAGCATCTATATCTGAGTCGGAGGATGATCACACGCTTGAGTAGAGGTGAGATGAGCTGCGCTCAAAAGAGCTACAAGATCCTGCCAAGATACCTATTACGCTACACCTCCTCCACCTCCAGAATAGATGGTTGAGCAGGTGCCTTAGTGCCCCCGGTATAGGTACCTCCACCTCAATCGTTGAACAAACTCAAGGATGCCGGGTTGGGACAATTTTGGAATAAACTTGGTTGTCTACAAATGGAGTAGTGGACACATATCCTGAAGTGTAGAACACCATCAAGTTCCATATGCTTTATAGATTTACACAGCCCCGAGGCTCATATATACGTTCCTCAGTTTGGGAGTTTTACACAGAGTATGGGAGGATAGTTCCAAAGGGGAAGAAGAAGGTTAGCTCATTCACATTGGTTGATAAAGTAGTGGTGCATGGAAATAGGGTGAAATGCAGCAGTACAAAGTTAATAAGTCGTTGGTGTGTACAATGAATGTGATCCACTTCTTGGTAGATCAAATACAAAAGAAGACCCTTGATGACTAAAAGGGGTGGTTGGATTTTCTGGTTTTTGACATCAGACAACCATGGATTGACCCAGGAATTTAGATTGAGAAGAAGGATCTGAATATAGTTTCATGGTATTGATTTGGGTTTATTAGCAGTATATCAATGCCTTCCGAGAAAGAGCCCATACTCTGGCATCCTAAGGTGGCATTGTTGGGATCCATCAATGACTTAGATAGACTGAAACTTGATGAGTCCTAGATTTGGACTCATTTAGGGCTTTATTTACAATGATTTAGTGTCCTCAAATGCTTATTTTGTGCCAATAAATCATGTAAAATCCTTGATTTCTTTGTATATGGATTGAGGAACAAAGCAAGGACACTAATTTGTAAAATGGAACAAATCGAGCTGAAAGAACGAAGAAATGCAAGCCTGGTGTTCTCCAAGTTCACTTGGCGAGTCACCGAGTGGCCATTTGACCACCTAAAGTTCCAGTGTGCCAAGCCCTGATGGATATAACCAAGTGGATGAGAGAAAGGAGTAGTCGGTAGATCACTTATTGGTTTTGTGATGCAGTGTTGGATCGTCCAAAGTTACAGACTCGAAGTATGCTGAAGGCCAAGGCAGAAAGGTGATGGAATTGATAAAAGGGCGGATCGCCAAGTGGATAGACAAGCCTGACTTACTAAGTGGCTCTTCGCAGCACATTTTTGGCAACTATTAATACGTTTTTGAACATTTAGTTTAGAATCAATTAGCAATTATTATTATTATTGATATTGAACTCTGAGTATTGAGACAAGGTTTCTCTAGTTTTTCCTATGCTTTAGAGAATTGAAGTTTTTAACTTTTTAGAAATTGGAAGTGGGTGTTGGAGATTCCTCGAATTGGACCATTGTAAGAACGAAATCAAACTTGCCTAGTTGATGTAAACTCAATTTGGTAATGATTTATATCTTTTTATGATGACTAGATAAAACCCTAATTATTGGGGTGTGATTCTGGCTAATTTAGTTTATGGTTAATGCTAATTGTTAGCTTAAATGTTATTTAGAAATGAGTTCAATCATTAATTATGGTTTAAATTAAGAATTGAAATTTCAAATTTAGTTTTACCTTTGTATTTTTCACTTGCTCGAGAGAGAGGTTTTAAAACCAATACTATTGATTGATGGAATATGGGTATTGGGTTGTCATGGGTTTAGCTCGAGAGAGTGAATACTAAAACTTATTTCACACATTCAGCTCGAGAGAGTGAATGGACTATAGTGCAGGCTCTTCTTACTTTGCATTCTTGTCGATGTTTGAGAGAAATTGACTTGATTTGGGGTAAATTGTTCGACAAAAATTTTACCTCCTCTATAGTCTAGCTTACTCACTAATATCTAGCTTTTTTCTAATAGTTGTAATTACCCATCAGTCTATATTAGCCTATAATCGAATCACATCCCAAGAACCATCTCATTATTGTTATTTCGTATTATTTTCCACTATTGTAGTTAATAATTGAAACCAAAACCCCCTTATTTGACATTCGTGTCACCACCGTTGTTGAATTATACTTTTATTTGATAATTTCTATTCCTATGACTTATTTGATCATGTTCAAACTTTCCTATTGAATCTTAAACACATACCGCTCCTTTTGGGATTGTACCCCAACTCATTTAGTTGTGTTATATATTGATTAGTGATCGTTGACACTTAAAATTGGATGAAGTTTTTTTGAAAAGTTAAATCAAAATGGCACCGCTGCCGGGGAGTGGTGTTGGTTAGGATTCTTTTGGTTAAGTCGAATTTTTTTATTTTTAGTCATAGTTGAATCTACTTAATTTTAGTTTTGGTTTGTGTGTTGCTCTTTGTAACAGATGAAATGAGTGTCAACGAAAGCAATGGTAGCCAAGTGGGCCACCAAGATGACATCGAAAACATCAACAATGTCAATGAGTTGAATGTTAATGACTCCCTTCTAATGGGTTGAATTGGTGCCATTTTCTTGCCTCCAGCTAAAGAGAATGTTGTGTTCCATATTATAAGTACCATGTTGCAGCTCTTGCAATTGAAAGGTTAGTTTGGTGGGTTGGCCCATGAGGATCCCCATGAGCATATAAGAAACTTTGTTGATGTTTACGGACCGTTCTCCTTCAAGAACATATCCCAAGAGTCGGTTCGGTTGTGGTTGTTCCCATTTTCTTTAATGGGAGAAGCATGCAAGTTGTTGGCTGAATTGCCAAGAAACTCCATAACTTTGTGGGAAGAGCTTGTCACCGCATTTCAAGTTCAATTTTTCCCTCCTTCGAAGATGATGACGCTTCAAGACAACATCCAAAGCTTCAAGCGTTTGGAGGGTAAACCAATTCATGAGACTTGGATACGATTCAAGAAATTGGTGCTGCAATGCCCAACTCGCGGTTTGCCCGACAACGTTTTGCTGCAATATTTTTATTGAAGCCTTGATTCGGCGAACAAGGGCGTAGCTGACCAACCTTCTCTGGGAGGTTTGATGCAACAACCTTATATTATAGCAGCCCATCTTTTGGATGGTATGACCACAATTAATCATGCTTGGTACACCTAGGAAGATCAGGTCTCCCCTCTTACGTTAAAATTGACCAAGGAGCAGCTTGAGAAATATCAGGAGAGGGACGAAAACATGGCAAAGATCATGACCCAACTTGACATTTATTTCAAAATTGTCATGGGAGTGGGTGCTAGGAGTGTCAATTTTTTTGGTGTTGGGTGTGTAAATACCAATGAGGCTAAGGTTGAAGCATTGTACCACGAAGAGGTGAACTTCCTAGCCAACAAAAGAGGTGGTTATCGTTCAAACTACCCGAGGTAGGGTGGTAACCAAGGTTGGAACAGAGATGAAGGCTCGAAAGATCATGATAGAGAGTAGAGGGATCATAACCCCTCTTGGAAAGAAAGAGACAGGGAGAAGGATAGGTACATTCTTCCCCACGAGCGTCAAAAGCCCAAAGATTCTGAGGGTGGCCGGTCTGAGGATATGCTTTCTCGTATTCTCAACAAAGTTGAGGGGTACAATAAAATTTTTAAAGAAATGAAAGAAGATGTGTCGACCCTTAGCCAGACTGTTACTTCTCACTCCATCTCTATCAAAGAGTTGGAGACCCAAATGGGTTAGATTTCGTCTCATTTAAACCTGAGACAACAAGGGGGATTGCCTAGTGACACTATGGAAAACCCTAAGAATTAGGTTTGAGCGAGGACTTGTGTTATTCCACGACGTTAACTATGGCACTTCTTGGAAAGCAACCCAAGTTTTATTTGCTTTCATTTTGTTTAAGAACTAATCGTGTGTTGATTGTGGAGGTTAAACTGTGGAATTTGTTTGAAAAGTGCAAGTTGGCGAGCAAAAAGTCAAGTCGGCAACTCATCGAAGAAGTCGGTGAACCCGACTTGGACCGCCGTTGGACTTAAGAAATTCTAAAATTGGAGTCTGTAAAACTCAGTGAGCCCAGGAGCAAATCGGCGTGTCGCCAAACGGGTCGGCGATCACGACTTTGTCCACTGTTTGGACCCCAAAATTAACTGGAGGTCCTATAAAACTCAGTGAGGTAAGTGCTCACTCGGTGTGTCACCGAGTGGGTCGGCGAGAAAAACTAATGTGGCCAAAAGGGCAAAACTGGACGATTATAGAGGCTAAAATTTCAATAGTTCAAACTCTTTCACATTCCCTTACCTTTTAACTTTCCAAAATCACACCCGCACTATAATTTTCTATATTTTTGCATTAGTACCGATTGTTAGTCATTCATTGTGTGCTCGGAGATGGAATTCTTTACTGTCTAGGTTTTCAAACTATTTATTCGGCATTAAAGGTTATTTTCTGAACCCCGAACTTATATTTAGCGGTTTTTACTCAATTGCAATTGTTTTGGTCTTAGTGATGTGTTCTTGGCCTGTTTGAATCATAAATGTGTGCTTGTTGACCTGTTTTGAATTTGTAGTCTTGCCTATATTGCCTAATTGTTGATTTTCCAAACTTTCATGCTTAAAATTGATCGAAATCTTCTTGGGTTGTGGTTTGTTGTTGTTGGGTCTAGTCAAGTGAAGTCTGAGTAACCCACATTTTTGTCAAATGATGTGGTTTGCCCATGATGGTGCGATTGGCGTCACTCTTAAGGGCTAAAGTCGTCAAATGGCCAAATTTGACCAAACCCGAAGAAGTCTAAGTATCCCGAGGGCATGGGTCTTATGGGTCTGAGTTTAATTTAATTAGTGTATGCTTTCATTTTGTTTTCGGGGGCTGTGGGGTTGATTTTTGAAGTTGGGGTAGAAAAAAGGCGCGTTGGGCAGTTTAGCGAGCTAGATCGAGCTCTTCGAACCACTCAACGATTCACTGAATCCCCTTAGATCTCCTTTTTTTCAACATAATATTGAGTTTTGGTACTATAACGTTCGTTCATAAACTTGAGTTCACCGAGTGCACTCAGCAACTCGCCGAAAGTCTTCTTTGATTGCCTTTTCTGTACCCCTAACCCTTAAAATACACTATAAATTTCGGAGTGGATAAATAGGAGCTTGGTACCCGTGATGAAGTAGTATATGAGGAGATGGAGGACATAGAGAGTGCAATGGTACAAACATCCATTGAGGCCTCTCTTTGAGACACATCAATGATGGGCTCAAGTGGAGCGAAGGATGGCGATTGATTAATACCATTTCAAAGATACTTCATCTAATACTAAGCGACAAAGATCGTTAGTTAGTAATATAACCCAACTAAGTGAGTTGGGGACGAATCCCAAGGGTGTGGTACATATTTGAAAATCAATAGAAAATCATTCATATGCACAAGTCAATCATAGGTAAAAACATTTATGAATAAAAGCATGGTTCAAGATTGGGGTGACACAAGTGTCAAATAACAGGGGGAATTGGTTTCAACTATCAACTACAACAATAAATAACACGAAAATAACAAATATGGAGATGGGTGGGTTCTTGGGATGTGATTGGATTATGATCTAAGGTAGACAAATGGGTGATTGCAATTAATAGTGAATAGGTCTAAATCAGTGAATAAGCTAGACATTAGTGGGCACAATTTTTCTCTCGAACAATTTACCTCGAATCAAATTGGTTTCTCTCAAACACCAACAAGTAAGAAATAAGAATAGCCTACACTCTGAATGTGTGGAAAAGGGTTTAGGATTCACTCTCTCGAGCTGAAGCCATGACAACCCCAATAAATCAGTAATCTTGGATTTAAAATCTCTCTCTCGAGCAAGCCAAAAAACACGAAGGTAGAGTTGTATTTGCAACTAAAACCCTTTAGATTTAGCCGCAATTACTGAATGAAATCACTTTTAAGCAACATTTACACTATCAATTAACAATACCCAACATCTAAATCAACCTATAATCACACAATCACACCCCAAGAATTGGGGTTTTAGCTAGACATCATAAAAAGATAAAAATCGTTACCAAATTGTGTTTCTATCAGCTGGGCATGATTAATTTCGTCTTTACAAAGGTCTTAGATGAAGAATCTTCAATACCCACTTCTAATTTCTCCGAAATGGAAATCTTCAAGTCTTTAAAGCTAAGAAAATATTGTCTCCATACTCTTAGATCAAAACCAATAATTCTATTCTAAAACTATGATATTGAATGATAGATACTAAACTTGATACTAAACAAATAATTTAAAAACGTATTTATAGATGCCAAAAATGTGCTTTGAAGGACCATTTGGCACAATAAGCTATGATTGCCGATCCACTCAGCAATCCGCCCTTTGGTCAATTCCATCGCCTTTCTTCTTTGGCCTTCAGCATCTTTAAGTTCTGTAACTTTGGGCGATATAGCATTGCATCACAGAACCGTTCGGCAACTCACTGACTGCTCTTTTTTATCGTTGATTTGAGTTTCACCTTCAGGGCTTGGCACAATGGAACATTAGGCGGGACCATGGCTTTTCGGTGACTCGCCTAATGGTTTAGGAGATTCTCAGGCATTCTTCTCTTCATTCTTTCAGTTGCCTTGTTCTTTTCTGCTCATTAGTGTCCATGCTTTGTTTCTCAATCCAAATACCTAAAAATCAAGGATTTACATCAATTATTGGAACAAAATATGCATTTGAGGACACTAAATCTATTAAAATAAAGCCCTAAATGAGTCCAAATCATAGACTCATCAACACCCACTACTTAAAACTTTTGCTAGTCCTCAAGTAAAACTCAAGTTCAGTAGTTCAAAAAGGATGTCTCAAACAGTTCTACGTAAGACTCAATCATGAATACACACAAAAAGATTCAACTTAATCATGCAAGGATCAATTGTGCACTCAAATAATCAAGTTGTGACTCACCACTATCAAAGATTCCCAAGTTCACCATACTAGCTTTAAATGCAAGTTCAAGCTCAACAAAGGTACTCAAGTACCCTCACACAAAGAATGATTCCATATTTAGACACAATGGTTAATAATTTAAAGCTCCGAAATAAAATCCAACGCTCACACTCACAAAGATGAACACAATGCATGATTTCACCCATAGGTTTGCCCTTATTTTCCAATCAACAATTGTTTCAGCTCCTTTAAAATCAAAAAGGTATTTTCAAGGCTTGTAACGGGACTGAGTACAAAGTTATGGTCATTTAGGCTCATGGCTATAATCCTCATGAAATGTGGTGTGGACAACAATTTCTTTCCTTTTCTTCATCATTTTCATTCGTGCTCACAAGTCACCCCATATTCATCTTTCTTGGACAGTTGAATACCCCATTTTCTTTGTACTTTCATAACTTTATTCCACCACTTTTTCATTCTTTTCTTCCTTTTCCTTTTTTTTATATAGAGGGGTTCCATTTTTCTCAAAACCATGGGTCAAAAGGGACTTTCTTGCTCTTCCTGATTTACCTTCTCTTTTCACCACACCCCCAACTTAGGCTTTTGGCCTAAGTTGGCTATTCACACAAACCAAAAATCATGAGGATTATGCGTAATGAATCAAGAAAGGTCACAATTACATCAAGTTTCTTCCAAGAAAATTTTAAGGCTCAAAGGGTGTTCAAGTGGAATTCACACACTCACAAGGTAGGCCACAAAAGAGGTATAATGTCAATTTGTTTCACACTTTTCAAAGTTGCCTAAGATCATATCAAGAGATTGCATCACTTAGTTAACCGGGCCAGTGAGGAAAATTCTAGGTGTCATCACACATGGTTCACGGTAAGCTCATCACACAAAGCATTAACACCTATGTCAAAAAAGACTCCACACTTTCTCAAGTGTGCATTGTTTATCACAAGAGACTCAATTAGACACTTGGATAGTCATAATGAGATGCAAAAAGTTCACATATTATCTACGCAACTTCATTTGGCCTTATCGTAGCAGCACATTCATTTTTGTTCGATTATGAGTACTATTCAAGTTGTCAGTATTGATCAAAATCGATACTCAAATTTGCAAGAGAACAATCACATTCAACAAAAACAAGAGGTGGCAGAATTTGTTTTTTCAGAAGAGTCAAAAAATCATTTACAATTATAAACACGAATCCACAAGCTCAATCATCCACAAAAATAGTGTAAAACACAATTTTAGCTTAAAAATCCAAATATATACAGAAAACCATAGTCACAATAGGTCACAAAATGTGGGCCTCACCCCACCACAAATAAAAACATTTTTCCTTAAATGCAAACAAAATAATATCCACAAGTCAAAATTAAGTAAGATAGAAAGGGAGGTAAAGAGGGATCATGTCCAAACATTCGCTCCATCTGTCTGGGCATAAGTACTCGGTGCATCACTCTGAACATGGGCATCAGCGCCCGGAATCACCTCAGAAGAAACAGCTCCATTGGACCCACCCATAGATGTCTCCATCAGCGATGCCTGGATCACCAATTACACAGTCATCTCCTCAAGATCTGGCAAATCCCTATATATGCTCTCCTCCCTGATTTTTATCAGCTCCTCGTCGGTCTCTGCCTCCGACTCATCAACTGCTGCATCTTCCCTATGCACATCTCTAGTAGGAGCCGAAGGAATATCTGAAGTCTCAAGAGTGTCCAAATGATTTGCAGCCTCCAGTAGTGAAGTGAAGTCAATAAACTTTGGATAGTCTATGTCTTTCCTCAAATGTGCAATTTTGGCTTTCAAAGTCTTCACCTCAATGGTCTCCCCCTGCCTTCTCTCACAAGCCTAAACTCTCATGGTGAGAGTGTCAATAGAAGTTTGGAGGGTGGGTCAGAGCAACAATGATGGCACTCTTGATCATCCATGGAATGGATCTCTCAAGTCTAGTCACCCTCACTTCAGCTGAATGGGCCAGATGCCCCATATTTAAGAGCATTGCCTGAGTGATCCTGGTGGGCTTGGTAGATTTACAGGAAACTGGGGACTGTGAAGAAGAAGAAGGGGTAGAAGTACCTGAAGTCTCGGAGGCCAGAGTAGGCAAAGATGCCTCTGTAAGTATCGAATCAATGTCCACCTCCGGGGATGTGTCCACTGGAGCTTCCCTTCTCCTGTCAGCCTCCTCTCGAGTGTACTCGGCCTCAATACACCAGATGTCAATGGAGGAGGAAGGGGTAACCTCAAAATCTATCACATCATTATTAGGTACTCTAGCACACTGACACAACTCCGTGATTAGGACTAGGAATGGCAAAGATGTCTGCCTCTACTTTGCCCTCATAGTCATCTCTTATTTAATGATAAGGCTAAGGTCAATGCACCTTTTGGATATGATAGACTCAAGTGATGCCTTCTTAGGATGGCGGAGGATAGACTCTTTTTGGGATGGCATAATGGTGATGCTAATAAAGCCAAACCAGAATAGGGCAGAAATACTCAGGTCTCTCTTCTCAATGGGGGCTCCTGCCTCGATCCACCTTGGTGTGATATCGGAAATTAGAGGTGCTAGCCAGCCCTCTAACTCATTTAGTGATTGAGCGATAGGAAATCCCTCGTAGGGACATGAAGAATGCAAAGCTCTATTCAAAAAAGTGTTAATGTACTCACTGCTACACCCAACTTCCTTACCGCGGACCATGACCGACTTAACCGGTCTGAACTCTCTTGCCTTCTTCTTTCTCTTTAGGACCAAGTCACCATATGCTGCATAGAATTCCCTAACCCATGAAGGAATATAAGGTCTTTGGGGCCTGGTGAACTGCTCAAATCTATGGAAGTGGAGGGTGTCCCTCAAATTGGAATAATTTCCCTTAAGGCCTTCTGTCGATAGAAACTTCTCCCTAAGGATGGTTCACAATCCGTCCGCTTTCAACCAGTTGAGAAGCCTAGGAGGAGGGATGACTGGTGGCACAGGAGCCACAGGAGATGCCAGATCTAGCATTGTGTTTGCTGGTGTGAGAGCTGGAGGGACTTTAGCTGAGTCAGGGCAAAATCTAACTCAGATACCAGCCCAGTGGGACTATGAGGGTTGGTCACCTCAGGCTTAGATAAAGCAGCCTGGGAGCCAGTAGTCACCCTATCAGATATGGGCCTCTTACCCTTACTTTTATCTCCCGGTGGAAGCTCTTATCTTCCCTTCTTGGGAGGATTCAACCCCCCTTCATTGATTGTGATACCCCGTGCTCTTTTTCAAGGTGACATCTCAATGTTGGTCCTTACCATGTCTGCAAAAACATCAAGAAAAAGTGAGAAACATATCAAGCAAACTTATAGAAAAAAAAGAGTTGCAGACCGACTCACCAAACCATTCATTGAGTCACCGAATCACTTTGGCGAGCTAGATCGGGCTCGCCGAAAGGATTGGTTCAATAATCTCAGAAAAATTTGGCATGTTGGAGATGGAAAGGCCTTTCGGTGAATTGCTGATAGTATTCGCTAAGCAAGGATTAGCTCGCCGAAAGTAACAATGCAATTAAGGCTAAGGGGTGCAGACAAAGGGTGATTAAGAAGACTTTCGGTGACCTCAAGCTTCTCACCGAAAGTTATAGAATCAAACTTCAAGTATAGCATGAAATGAAAGGCGAGATAGGGAACTTCAGCGAGCTCGACCCAACTCGCCAAATGATCCAATGGGCCTACTTTCAACCCAAGTTCTCGTATTCAACCCCGCAGCCCCCAAAATCAAAATTAAAGCATGCATTCATAATATTAAAGCAAGACCCAATATGCCCATTACCCCGGGATACTCAATTATTCCTAGTTTTACCAAATTGGGCCATTTAACGACTTTTTCCCTTAAGAATAGGATCACCCATTCTATTATTGGGCAAATTATGTCATTTGGCACAACTACGGGTTACTTAAACTTCACCCGACTAGACCCAACAACATGCAAGCACAACCCTACAAATTATAACCAATTTTAAGGCATAAAACTATGGGAATTCAACATTATAAACTCTACGGGCAAGATTATCAAATTAAAACAAGCATTCAAACATACTAACACTATCAGAGAGGCCTAACACACTTTATAAGATGAAATCATTGCAAATGAGTACAAATTTTATAAATAAACTTGGGGTTCGGAAAACCAACCTTTGATGTTGATTAATAAAGAGTGAAATGCTAGGCGGCAAAGTAATCCACTCCGAACACACAATCAACGACTAAAACACTCTAAAAATGCAATAAATATAGAAAGTAATGTGCAGGTGTGAGTTTGGGAAGATTAAAAATTAGGGAAAGTGAATGACTTGGAAGTTTAAACCTTTAGCCTTTAAAAAACCATCCAGTTCTTGCCCATTCGGCGACATTATTCGTGCTCACCGACCCACTCGGCGACATACTGAGTGGCCACTTACCTCGCCGAGTTTTACAGGACCTCTAGTTAATGTGAGGATCCAAACAGTGGACTAGATCGCGATCGCCAACCTGGTTGGCTATTCTCCAAGTTGCTCCTGGGCTCGCCGAGTTTTACAGACTCTAATTTAAAATTGTCTCGAGTCTAACAACGATCTAGGTCGAGCTCACCGACATCATCGACAGCGCGCCGACTAAACTTTTAGCTTGCCAACCTGCACTTTTCAACCACTTTCCCCATTTTGACCTGCATATTCAACACACCATTATTTCAAAATTAAAAAGAAAGAAAATACAACTTGGGTTGCCTCCCAAGCAGCACCTTAGTTAACGTCGTGGCATGATGCAAGTCCACACTTAAACCTCATTCTTGGTGTTAGGAATAATATCACGAAGCAAACCCCCCTGTTGTCTCGGGTTCAAATGAGATGAAATATGACCCAGTTAGGTCTCCAACTGCTTGATCGATATTGAATGGGAGGTAACGGCCTAGCTAAGGGTCGACACATCTTCTTTCATTTCTTTTAAAATCTTGTCCAATCCCTCAACCTTGTAAGGATATGAGAAAGCATATCCTCAAACCGATTACCTTCCAACTCTTTTGGCTTTTGGCGCTTGTGGGGAGACCCATACCTATCCTTCTCCCCATCTTTCCAATTGGGATTTCGGTCCCTCCATTCTAGATCACGATCCTTCAAACCCTCATTCCTACTCCAACCTTGGTTACGACTCTGCCTCGGGTAGTTTGAATGATTACCACCACCTTGGTTGGCTAGGAAATTCACCTCTTCATTATACAAGGCCTAAAACTTTGACTCATCCGGATTAGCACACCCTGACACCCATGACAATGACACCTCAAGCACCAGCTCCCATGATATTTTTGGACAGAATGTCAAGTTGTGTCATCATCTTGGCAATGTTTCGGTTCCTCTCTTGGTCCTTCTCCATCTGTTTCTTTGTTGATTTGAACGTGAGAGCGGAGACATGGTCTTCACAAGTATACTATGCCCTATTTATGGTTGTCCAGCAACATGTTATCAAGAAAGCCATGAGTTAGGCATTGAAGCACCAACTTTATGAATTGCAGTTAAGTTTCATGAATTGGCTCACCTTCTAGATGCTTGAAGCTCTGAATGTTGTCCCGAAAAGTCATCATCTTCGAAGGAGGGAAAAATCCCACTTGAAATTCGGTGACCAATCCTCCCACGAAGTGATTGATTCACGTGAAAATTCAATCAGCCACACACATGCCTCTCCCATAAAAGATAACGGGAACAACCTCAATCGGACCGACTCTTAGGAGATGTTCTTGAAGGAGAACGGTCCGTATACATCCATGAAGTTTCTAATATGCTCGTGAAAATCCTCTTGAGCCAAACCACTGAACAACCCCTTCAATTGCAAGAGTTGCAACATAGTACTTGTGATGTGGAACACCGCATTCCCTTCGACTGGAAGCAAGCGAATGGAACCAATACCACCCATAAGATGGGGGTCATTAGCATTAGGTTCATTGAAGTCGTTGAGGTTTCTGATGTCATCTTGATGACCTACTTGGCTGCCATTGGTATGGTTCACACTCATACTTCCTATTTACACATACAAGCAAAACTAAACTAAAATTAAGTGAGTACAACTATGACTAACAAGAACAAAATCCAAGTTAGCTACAAATTCTTAAATAACACCACTCCCTGGCAGCGGCGTCTTTTTGATTAATAACGTTACAAAGATACTTCATCCAATACTAAGTGTCAACGATCGTTAGTTAGCAATATAACCCAACTAAGTTAGTTGGGGTCAAATCTGAAGAGAGTGGTACGTATTTTAGAATCATTAGAAAGGCATTTATATTCTCAAGTCAACCATAGGTAAAACCATTTATGAATAAAAGTGTGGTTCAAGTTTGGGGTGATACAAATGTCAAACAACAGGGGGATTTCGTTTCAACTATCAGCTACACTAGCAAATAACACCAAAATAATAAATATTGAGATGGGTTCTTGGGATGTGATTGGATTATGGGCAAAGGTAGAAAAATGGGTGATTGCAATTAGTAGTGAATAGATGTGAATCAGTGAATAAGCTAGGATTTAGTGAGGATAAATTTTCTCTAGAACAATTTACACCAAATCAAATTGGTTTCTCTCGAACACCAATAAGCAGCAAGGAAGAACAACCTACGCTTTAGTCCATTCACTCTCTTGAGCTGAATATGTGGAAAAGGATTTAGGATTCACTCTCTAGAGCTGAATCAATGACAATCCAATACCCACAGACCATGAAATCAGTAATCTTGGTTTTAAAACCTCTCTCTCACACAAGCCAAAAACACGAAGGTAGAGTTGTATTTGCAACCGCAGCCCTTCATTAAGCCACAATTACTGAATGAAATCACTTTTAAACAGTATTTACACTATCAATTAACAATACCCAACAACTAAATCAACCCATAATCACATAATCACACCCCAAGAATTGAGGTTTTAACTAGACATCATAAAAAGATAAAAATCGTTACCAATTGTGTTTCCATCAACTGGGTAGGATTAATTTCGTCTTTACAAAGGTCTAAGATGAAGAATCTTCAAAATGTACTTCCAATTTCTCAGAAATGGAAATCTTTAAGTCTTCGAAGCTAAGGAAATATTGTCTTCATACTCTCAGTTCAAAACCAATAGTTCTATTCGAAAACTCTGGTATTGAAGGATAGATACAAAACTGGATGCTAAACTAATAATTTAAAAACATATTTACAGTGTCACCAAAATTTTTTTACGAAGGACCATCATTGCAATAAGTCGGGATCATCGATCCACTTGGCGATCCGCCCTTTGGTCAATTTAATCGCCTTTCTACTTTGGGGTCTTCAGCATCTTCAAGTTCTGTGACTTTTGGCGATCTAGCACTGCATTGCGGAACCTTTCGGTGACTTGCCGACTACTTCTTTCTATCGCCCACTTGATTTTCTCCTTTAGGGCTTGGCACACTGGAACATTAGGCAAGACCATTGCCCTTCGGCGACTCGCCCAATGGTTTAGGCGATCCTCAAGCCTTCTTTTCTTCTTTCTTTTAGTGGCATTGTTCGTTTTTGCTCCTTAATGTCCTATTTTGTTCCTCAATCTAAATACCTAAAAAATCAAGGATTTACATCAGTTATTGGCATAAAACATGCATTTGAGGACACTAAAATCTATTAAAATATAGCCTTCAATGAGTCCAAATCGTAGACACATCAGCGATGAGCAAGGCACTGATGCCTAGACTGAGAGAGTCCTAGATGTGTAGAGTTCACCTCAGGTTTAGCCTGACAAGGATATCTTGACCCTCTTTTAGTTTTTTTTTGAGAATGTTTATTTCTTTTGTGTTGAGGACAATGCTTAGTTTTGTTTGGCGGGGTGAGATATCTCCATACCTGCCTATTTTGGGCTACTTTTGTGAATTGTTAGGTTTTTATAGTTTGCTTTGAATGCTTACTTTTTGTGGCTATCAATTTTTGGATTTTTACGTGAATGTTGGTTTTTTATCCACACTTTCACCTCTTGATTTTTTTTTGAATGTGATTGTTCTCTTACATAGTTGAGTATCGAATGCGATCAATATCGATGACTTCAATAGTGCTCTTGATCGAACGATATGTTTGTGCAATTCCAATGAGGTAAATTTGAGTTGCATATGTCATGCGTGAAATCTTAGCATCTCACTGTGACTAGCCAATTGTTGAAATGAATATTGTGCTGATCGTTGCACTCGATCTAAATTTATAGGATCTTGAATTATGATTGTGTTAAATATCATGTGTGGTGAGATCGTCTTGAAATACGTGTTTGGTAATAACTAGAACTTGCTTCGTTGATCCAGTCGACCAATGTAGGAGAATGATAGATGATCTACGGCTCAATATTTTGAGAGTGAAGTAAATTGCTATTATACCTCTTTGTGACCATCTTGTGAGAGTGTGAACCTAGCTTGACACCATTTGACCCTAACATTTTCCTTGGATGAAATATGAACTCATTTGACCTCTTTTCCCAAAAGCCTAAGTTGGGGGTGTGGTGAAAAATGAGGAAAGTCAAGAAATTTGTGAAAAAAGTTGCCCTTGATAGATTGTGTTGAAAAAGATGGAACCCGTCCATATAAAAAAAAAGAGAAGAAAAGTAACTAAAAATGATTAAAAAATAATATCACAAAGAACCTTGTGCAATGAATAAAATAAAATGGGTATTCAATGAATCATGCTTAAAAGAACTTAGGGTGAATTGTGAGAAGTAAAAAAAGTGAAAGGAAAGAAAAAAATGGTGAAATGCAAGTCATGCTTCATGAAGGTAGAAGTCACTAAGCCGAAATGATCATACCTTTACCCTCAGCCCTGTTACAACTCTTGAAGGACTTAAGTGATCTTGATTGAGCTTAATGTTACGTTGATTGGAAATTACTGGCAAGCCTATGCGTAAAATCATGCATGTGTTTATCCTTGAGAGTTTGAGGGTTGATTGTTTATTCTTTCATTCTTAAATTTTGATGAGCTTTGTGTGGGCATGGAATCATTCTTGATGTAAGGGCATTTGAATACTTTCGTAGAGCTTGAATTCGTATTTGAAGCAAGCATTGTGAGCTTGAGTTCTATTTGATCATGGCTAGTCTCAGTTTGAAACCTGTAGTGCACAATTGAATATTTCACGGGTATATGAACCTCATGTGCATTTATGATGACTCTTGAGTGGCACTAATTATAGACATCTTCATTGAACTAATTGATCTTATATTTTACTTAAGGACATGCAAAGTCTAAGTTGGATTGTTGATGAGTCTGGGATTTTGACTCTTTTAGGCTTGATAATCAGAGTTTTAGTGTCCTCAATGCCTATTTTATGCTCTAAACTAATGTTAAAATTCTAATTTGCAGCGATGAAGGTAAAAGAGCAAGGCAAGGACGTTACCAAGCAAAATCGGAGCAAAAAACTAAAAAAAGCAAGGTTGGCACTCAGCGAGTGTCTCTTCAGCTTGCCAAAATTTATAGAAGGCCAGCCCATGGACAAGACCAACTCGGCGAGAAGATTGGCATTTTGCTGAACCATTGAAGAGACTGGCGACGACAACTTTGATCGCCTAAAGTCAAAGAAGAGAGGTGGTAAAAGGACAAGCCAAGAAGGAGATGGAAACGAGTAGTCGGCACATCACCGACCTAGTTGCCAAAGACCGACATTTTTGGCCAAGTGGCTTTAAAGCTGAAATTCTTGGAACGTATAAATGAAATTTTCAGAAGAACAAAAAGCAGAACTGGAGGATTTGAGAGTTCCTACATTGTCTAGTTTGGGATTTTACATCCCTAACATTGTTCTTTAACTTTTTGAGTAGAGATTTAGGTTGAATTTGATTTGGAACTAAATTTGAGCATTTTGATGATTTGTGGATTGTTGCCTAGGCTGATGGAAAACATAGTTGGTAACTGTTTCTGCTCTTTATTATGTATGGCTAAAATCCCCATTACTGGGGGTCTGATTAGGTGATTGAATTTTTTAATTAGCTTATGGGTGTTAGTATTTACTAATTTGATTGTCGATTTGATGTGGGTTAAATTGATAGTTGAGTTTTAATTGATGAATTATAGTTTCAAATACAATTCTAGCCTAGCATTCTAAGCTTGCTAGGGAAAGAAGTTTTAGAGTTAAAACTATTGATTTATAATTGTAGTGATTTGGTTATTATAGACTTAGCTTGATAAAGTGGGTCTAAATCCAATCCTACTAATCTAGCTTGAAAAAGTAGATTGATTGAGGTATTGGGTTGTTTATATGTGTTATGCATGTCGTGGTTCGAGAGAACTCGCTTGATTCGTCATAGATTATTGAGAAATGGATATTACACCTAAAGCCTAGCCTTCCGACTAAGATTCAATGATATCTAGTAAATAATAATCACCTATTTATAGAAATTGGCAATCAGTTAATCACACTCCCAAGGACCCCTCTCTACTTGTTTAGTCCTGATTATTCGTTGTTGTAAATTGTTCACTTAAATCCACCCATTTGACATTAATTGTCAACCTCTTGCCATTTACTTCATTGTTTTGAAAATGTCTACAACTACAAATGATTAGAACACCATTTTACTTCGTAATTGAATTCTTTACCGTATTACTCCCTATGGGATCAACCCAACTCTTAGTTGGTTTTATTCTTGATTGCGACTGCCTATACTTAGTATCAGATAAAGTGTAGTTGAGCATTATCAATAATCTCATCCTACGATTTAGTAGGGTAGTCCGTCGAATGATCTATGGGTCAGAGATGGGTTTCACAGAAGTAATCCACACATAGTGTAATTTTTGGGTTAAAGTTAAGTTCTTTGATATGGGTCTACAGACAGTAGGAAGTCCTAAGGATTTTAGAAGAATCTCCTCAAAGTTGGGTAAATTGTAAGGTCCCTTTACTGGGTGTATAGTTGACCGTAGGTAAGACCCATAGACCAGTTCTGGCAGTTATTTCTTAGGGACTTTTGGGTCCTTTCCAATAACTTTTATGCCTAAAGTTTGTCATTTTGATCCCTATTCTAATCCTTGTATGAAGACTATTATTCCTAAATCTACCCATATTAAAGTCATTCTCCTAATTCTCCAAAACCCAATCAAATTCGTTATTCCAAATTCTTAGTGTTTCACTCCAAGGTCTTCAATTCACAATTTTTTTGTGCTTTGAGTATCAAGGTATGTGGGTATTTACCCCATGGAGTCTATTTCTCTATGGGGTCCCAAAGGTTTCCAATTCCTCGATCCAATTAAACTGATCAAATTAGGGTTCTTCTTAATTTTCCAAGGGTTATATTCGATTATGAGTCAATTGTTGGTTTTCAATCATATACTGCATGTTATTACGTAATTACATGATATTGAGTTGAAATTGTATGAATCCATGCATGATTCATGACTTTTGAACTATGAACTTGTGAAGAAACCACAAACCTATAAACTATGAATTTGGAAAGCTATGCATGTCTTATGAAAATGATGTTTATGTTGATAGGGTGCTTTTAGATGAAAGTATCAATGCAATTGTGAAAGTTTTTCTTTCATAGAAATATGATCATGATTTTGAAAGGTGTTTCTCACATATGGATTCACAACAGTGAAAGGTTTCCTCACCTATACTTGGATTGTATTTTAAGGAGCTATTCTATGTTTTATTTTAATGATGGGGATTGGCATTGATAATTGTCTTTCCTATGATATGATGATAATTCATTTTTATCTATTATGTTGGGATTTTTATTAACCCTAAGAAGGCTTTGAGGTGGAGGCTCTAATAAGGTAGTCTCTAGTAGAAACCTCTAGTCTCAAACTACATGCCCCCATAGGATTGTCTTAAATTACCTAACTAGTTAATCCACTTTAGTAAAATAGGATGTGTACGGACTCTACCTTGGCAAGTAGAAATCCCCTTCTTTCGGTATGGGCATATACCATATTTCATGACATAGTTCTCATGGTCTTATTATCGGTTAACGACAACATCCCATAAAATGAATATGTTTCTTTAAAATATTCTTATGTCTCTTAATTTAACTGCATTTCACATATTTTATGATTTATATGATGTAAATTTTTTATGATTTTAAATGTTTAAATGTTGGTCATGCCTTATGTACTTAAACAATTCATACTTTCATGTATATTTTTATGAACATTGCCTCATACATAGTACATTCCATGTATAAAAACATAATTCTGCCTACATTCTCTGATTAATGTAGGGTATGACTTTCCTACCTCTCACATTTGTGGTTGGTTTATCATTCTACTGAATTCAAAGAGTTGGTTAGTCCTCATGCTTTGCAGACTGAGACAAATTTTACTTCCCTTATGTTTTTCTAGTTTTCATATGATGTATGTGGTGTATTGGTTCTATTCCAACCACTCTTATATTGTAGTTGATGCCTTGACATGACTATGTAGGCTTCCTCTTATGTCAAACTCTTTTATGATATGAAATTGTCCTTCAAATCTATATTCTATTTATCTTGTATAATGTATGCAAGGTTTCTTGTGTAGGCTATCTTGGGGTCTATATGCCATGTCACACCTAAGAGGTAGTTTGGGTTGTGTAAGTGCCTAACTATGTCCCTCTAGCCCGACCAAGTGCTGAAAATCTAGTTAAATGTGTTGATACTTTGTCTATGTCCATTAAATACCACATGCTATCCATCTAATAGAGAGTTGATTGCAAAGAAATAGTTTTAATAAAAAAGAAATCATATTATAAGGGGTCCAAAATAAAATTTCATAAGAATTCCCTATAGTCTCCCAAAGATAAGATACAAACTTACTTCTCTACACCGATTCGCAGGATTCTACTAGGCATTTTCTCTAACACCGAAAATGTCTATCAACCTAGAGCTCCGATACCAACTTGTTACAACCTAATTTCTAACTTTATGATCTCACCTACTGCACCCCACCAGTAACTAAGCCTAAAACATAGCCCGAAATTATAAGCAATGGGCTATCACATGGAATAGAACACTAAGAAGCAGGGAGCTTTTAACAATGAGAAGAATGAGTATTCATCAAAAATTTAATATAAAAAACAATCCCCAAGACCTTCCATTAGTCTATAATCGAGCATCTAATCAAAATACGAATTCAAAGCTTTTACAAATATAATACAAGCACAGACTGTCTCTAATTACAAATAAATACTAGAGTGGCCCAAATATATGGAAACCGGTAACTTAAAATGTCAACAACTCACCCTAATCTCCTAAACCCAAAGTTGATCCACATGAGATCCAAGTGAATCATGAGATCTCATACTACAATCTAAAGGGTGTAGAAGTGTAATATTAGTAACAACAAGTGATACTCAATCGGCATCTGTTGACTGAACTCCAAAGATAATGCAACTATAAACAATAGGTACATAGGAAAAGTACAACACAAGTAACTAAGTAGGATATATCCAATGATAGAACAAGCAATAAAATTGAAAAAAATAGGTGCATAGTGTAAAGAATTGAGGATAAGAACATACGTGGAGGTGCAATCCCACCATCCTTATTACAAACAAAGTTATGTTAGAAAAGTCAATTACCCAAGGTCAGGGATAACTAACATCTAAAAAGTATGAGCCACAACCTAACAACTATCATATAAATATTAAAAGAATACATAATATAGTCAAAACAACATAACCAGACCCCATAAGCCCGGAAGGTATAAACAACAAAAATAACTCAATCGACTTTCATAAAACTAGAGGATGCAATCAGTAATCATTATACTGGTGATATGCAATTCATATATATGAAGAAGATGTAGCAGAAATAGATGAACCATTAGTAACCAAGTATACACACCTACCTCTACATTAATAACGCAAGGTAGGACCCCATGTATAATCCTTTTTATGCAATGAAACCCACAATTAGAGGGACTTATAGGAAACATGAGAAGTCCATATACAGTACTTCGACCTGAACCAAGACTTACAACATATCATCTTTGTGATGTACTAGAGGTACAAGTAACCAAATCAATGGACGAAAGGGTGTCAACATGTAAGCTTTCCAAGTAAAAACTGAGCACATCCTAGATTCCCCTAATGTTCCAACTAGAAAATGAGTGCTTCCTTGATGCCCCATTAATCTTGAAGACCAATTTATCAAAGTGATCCAGGTTGTACGAATCTCGTTAAAATAAATTTAGAATAATAACCAAGTGTAAAACACTCTTCACAAAAAGTTGTGATTATCAATGCATGAGCAAAGATCATACCATAAAACATTTGTAAATGAGCAGTCAATGCAATATATTTCACCACAAGCATCTAATAAAGTTACATGCAATCAAAACTATAATACCAACCCAACTATGCTACCAACATGGAGAGAATTAACTTGAATCCAACTGGTCCTCGCCACTGCCTCAAACCCAACCATATAATAACAAATTAATAAATCATATCCCGTCTACCACTAATCATTAAGCGAAGGGATCAAAAAGAATTTCAGAATGAAATAAAGGGAGAGATAACTTAAGGATCGATGCCTTAGCCCCAAACACATTTCTCTAGCTCATAACCGAGCACAACTAATGGAAACCAATGGCCACGACGAGCCTCTAAAGTCTCAAACACTACCAAAAAATAATCAACTTGAAGTAAGCCCTGCAAGATAGATATAACACATTGAAAGGCATCTAAGGTTCAATAAAATCCTAGGGTCTTAATTATCGATCATAATAAGGATAATCATGCTGAGAAAAACAAGCCTACTAGCCTAAAATAAGGAGCTCGTTAGCCACAGTAAGCCCAACACTTCTATAGGAATTAACAAAAGATAGAATGAATGAAAGAAATTCTAATATTTTAAAAATAACAACCTTAATCACATGGAATTTATATCAAACATCATCTAATAAAGCCAAATCAAGAAAGTAGATCGTAGCCTGCCTCGAAGAGGATCACGCGGCTCTAAATCCACCATGCAAGAGTTATCAATTTCTGAAACACCCCTAAAAGATGCCACACCAACAAATTATTGATTACATCATCAATAACCATGTTAAAACACCAAAATTACAATAATCAATTACGGAAACAAATTGGTTCAAAATGAGAATGTGGGATCCACATCAAAAATCCTAAAATAGTAAAAATGTCCTAGATAGCATAAGGAACTTGTGCCCTAAAAACATGCACAATTCGAGCTCAAAATGGGCTAAAATACCCCATGCAATAAAACCACCACGAAAGATCTAAAATCAATATTAGAATAGTGCCTTTAGGGTAGAAATTACCTCAAAATTATGACTTACATGCTTTGTAACGACCGGGTTCCATCGTTATAGAAATACCAATGGGGGAAAAATTGGGGCTGAAAAAACTTTTTTGTAGTGCTTAAATTTTCCAAACCTTGCCCATATTTGGAGGAAATCGGAGTCACCAAGGTGTAGGGAAATCTTGTAACAATCGCGTGGAGTAATTATAGTTTTGATTGCATTAGTGGTTAGAAAACTTGTTAAGGAATCCTTACAACTTTATGGAATTGAATTCGGGGGAGTAGAACTCCCGAAATCGATCTTAGCGTAAAGGGTATCTTTTTAATCCTCGTGGGTTAGAGGTGTGTTATGAAATGGGATTTTGGAATTTCTTTAGTTGAACGTCTGGATTTTTTTGTGTCGCTTTGACGAGAGTTTGGCCATTCTGGCGGGGCCGCTACAGCGGGATATGTGGTGCAGTGGCGGGTAGACGAGACTTAAAATTATAGGGGAATATGAATAGCTCACTACTTCAAAAATACAGCTCTGGCAGGACTTTAAGTCGCTTTGCCACCGCCGCTACAGCGGGATCAGGGCCGCTATGGTAGGCCAGATGCGACTTAACGTCGTTAATAAACCCCTAAATGACCTTATTTGGCATTTCTCAACTTTTAGAGCTAAGGAACAAACCCCAGGAAATTTATACTCGATTTTCACCATTCATGAGGTAAAGGTAAGCTTTTAACTCTTCAAATCCATTTTCGATCCGTAGAACGTAATAGAATGGGTGAATATTGATTGGGGAGGGTTTTCTTATAGATTTTATACTAGAAACAACCCTAAATTGGGTAATTGGAATCATGGTTTTGATCTAGGGTTCATAAAATTGTTAGTGATTCTGGTAATTAGCGATTGTTTGTTGATTCCCAGGTTATTGTGATTGTTTGTAGACCAAGAACAAGCGGAATGAATCCGGAAGGGAAGGATCAAGTTTATTTGGGTTTCAAGCTTGTTTTGAGGTAGGTGATGGTTGTAATTCTATGATTGTGTGATGTATGCTTGTTCTTGCTTCATTATGACACTTGTATATGTATGAATGTTGCATTGTTGATCACACTTGTTGTAAATGAGATATAGAATTAATGAATGTCATGAAATCATGTCTTAAATGTATGATCTTGTTGATGTACTGGTGTTTGTTATTGTGGTGTGTGAATGAGATCGGATTGCCACGTTACAACATAACTAATGTAGATCGGTTTCCACGTTCGGGCATGTTAACTATTTGGTTTTGAATTCCATGAGAGAACCAATGATTTGATATAAAATGTGAGTTGATCATTGTTCGTAAATGTTGATGATATTGTATATGTTGATATGTATGCATGTGAATATAATGTGGTTTGACTTGTTTATGTTGCACTAGTGGGATAGCCGTGTGATCCTACCAGTATACTGTGGTTGTGTACTGATTATGCACTTGCTTATTTTTGTTGAGTATAGGGCATCTTCACGCGACTATTGACAGACCTTGCTTAGAAGATTAGACATCGTCGCATCGAATTCAAGGGTGAGCCTATTCTTTCGGGCTGCCATGGAATTCTGTTTCGTCTATGTCCACCATTTTCATACTTAGACATTTGTTTTAGTTAGTTGATTAGTTCATTATTTTTAGGGTTCCATCCTTTCTTGTTTAGACTTGTTGAACTTTAGAAATTTTGGTACATTGACTTTCCGATTCTAGGTATTAAATTTCCGCATTTGTTTAGTTAATTAACTTGCTTCCGTAACTTTATTGTCTTATTATTGTTTTAGTTGCTTAGTTTGGTTATAGTAGTGGTTCTCCCACCAAATGGTTAGTGTGGGTGTCAATCACGATGGTTTGGACCGTGACAAAGTTGGTATCAGAGCCTAGGATCGTTGATCTCAATGTACCAAAATGAGTCTAATAGAGTCTCGCGGAATGGTACGGGGATGCTTTTACTTTTCTTCAAAAGGCTATTGGACTGTAGGAAATCTCTATTTTTCTCTTGTCTCCTTTCGTGTTATGATTTAATTCCAATTGGTATTTGGCGATTCAAATTAGTATATAACCTCCTTCTTTTTTCTGTTCATGGATGGTTAATACTAGGTATAATGGTGTTACGCCTGCAACTCCTGTCAATGATCGAGCTAATGAATCTGCAGCGAGAGGTCGCAGTTGAGGCAGGGTTAGAGGCTGTGGAAGAGTAGCGCATGCTGAAAATGAGGTACCTATTGGGAATGTGCATGTGAATGAGAACCCTTTTGCGCATAATGAGGAGATAGAGGAGAATATGGATGTCAAGGATGTTAAAGAGATTGGACAAGAGGAAGAGGTGTAGGCAGGAAATGCAGGTGTTTCTCATTTGGATCCAGTGTTAGCTCAGCAGATCATGTCCTTTTTGAAGGGGTTGGTTGGTCATGGAGTGCTTCAATCTACCCAAGCAACTCAAGCTCCCGCTAATCCCTCTGTTGCTGGCACTGCGCCCAAGACTAGTGGAATGGGACATAATGATGTTTTCTTGCTTCCTCTATTTGGTTCTGTTATGACTGGGAATGAGTATGATATGTTGACTAAGTTTTTGAAGCTTAGGCCTCCGGTATTTCTTAGTTCTGAGACTAAAGATGCTTATAAGTTTATCTTAAACTGTTATGAGAAGATGTATAAATTAGGCATTGTTCACCAATATGGGGTTGAGTTCATACCTTTCCAACTTCAAGGTGAGGCCAAGCAGTGGTGGAGAGCTTATATGGAGTGCAGATCTTCTACATTACCTCCACTTAATTGGACCCAATTTCATACTCTATTTTTAGAAAATTTTGTGCCTAGAACTTTGAGGGATCACAAGAAGGATGAATTTATGGATTTATAGCAAGGTGGTATGTATGTGGCTGCTTATTAGGCCAATTTCCATGCCTTATCCAGATATGCTACATAGTTGGTTACTACTGAGGAGGATAGGATCCTATTGTTTATTAGAGGTTTGAATTCTAAGTTGCAAGTATTAGCTGTTCATATTAATTCACGCAGGAAGGAGTTTTAATGAGGTGACAGACCATGTTAAGAAAGTGGAGGGGGGGGGGGGGGGGAGGCGAGATGGTCAAGCTAAGTCTTGGGCAAAAAGGGCAAAGAATTTTGGTAACTTTCAAGGCGTTTACTCTAAGGTGTATGGAAGGCCTATAGTTGCAGTTAAGCCAATTCAGTATGCTATGCCTGCCTCTACAAGTAACTATTTGGGAGCCCCATCTCATAATTTTTAGTATAGTCAAAGTGTCGTGCCTTCGACGGGCAGCAAACCATCTTTTGATCGTACTTGCAATAACTGTGGTGAGCTTGGGCATATGAGAAGAGATTGTCCCCACCCACGTGTGTTAGATTTCATACAGCAGCAGCAGTCTAGTGCAGTGGTACCCGCGGGGAATGATAATAATAGTAGAGGACGTTCACAAGGTGGGCGAGGAGGTAATCAGCGAGGATGTGGAGGTAGAGGACATGGTAATTGTTATGGAGGTAGGGGTACCGTGCACCCAGGCAGGGAAGTAGCTCGTTAAGATGACAGAGCTCAATGTTATGCTTTCTCGGGCAAAAGTGAGGCGGAGGCGTCTGACGCAGTGATCACATGTACTATTCTTTTCTGTGACCGGATGGCTAATGTGTTATTCGATTCGGGTTCTACTTATTCGTATGTGTCTATGAGATTTACCTTTAATTTTGAGATGATTTTTGATATAATTGATGCCCCATTCGTGTTTCTACCTTTGTTGGAGAGTCACTCATAGTCACACATGTCTATCATGCTTGTCCTATTGTGTTTATGGGTTTTTAGACTTAGGATGATTTGGCGATTTTGGATATGATTGACTTTGGTATAATCTTAGGCATGACTTGGTTGTCCCCCTATTATGTTGTGCTTAATTGTAATACTAAGTCGTTGACTCTAGAAATTCCATGAAGGGAAAGATTATAGTGGGAAGGGGTATACAAGCCTAAGCAATCTAAGGGTTGTTTGGCTTATTTGGCTCATGTTAGAGATGTTGAGATTGAGGCTTCATCCATTGGGTCTATTCCTGTGGTAACTAAATTTACTGAAGTGTTTCCTAATGACTTGTCTGGTATTCCTCCTGATAGAGATATAGATTTTTGCATTGACTTGGAGCCTGGTACTCATCCCATTTCAATCCCTTCATATCACATGGATTTAGCAGAATTAAGAGAGCTTAAGGCTCCAATCCAAGAGCTCCTTGATAAGGGATTTATTCGCCCTAATGCTTCTCCATGGGGTGCTCTAGTTTTGTTTGCTAAGAAGAAGGATGGTAGTATGAGAATGCATATAGATTACTGGCAATTAAATAGGGTCACTATTCGGAATAGGTACCCCTTGCCTAGAATAGATTATCTCTTTGACCAGTTGCAAGGTGCAACGATTTTCTCAAAGATTGATATAAGATCTGGTTATCACCAATTGAAAATTAGGCTTAAGGATGTGCCTAAGACGGCGTTTAGAACTCGTTATAGGTACTATGAGTTTTTGGTTATGTCTTTTGGTTTGACCAATAGGCCTGCAGCTTTCATGAGTTTGATGAATAGGGTGTTCAAGCCATTTATTCATTCCTTTCTGATAATCTTTATTGATGATATTTTGGTTTATTCAAAAAGTGAAAAAGAGCATGCCAACCATCTTCGTACTGTTTTGGGTGTTCTTGGGGAACAAAAGTTATATGCTAAACTTTCAAAGTGCGAATTTTTCTTGAAATCAATTGTATTTTTTGGGCATGTAGTGTCAAAACAAGGTGTAATGGTAGATCCTCAAAATATTGAAGCGGTTAGGAATTGGGTTAGGCCAAACTCTATGACGAAAGTTAGGAGTTTTCTAGGACACGCTAGCTATTATCATCAATTTGTTAAGAATTTCGCTTCAATTGCTACTCAGTTGACCGATTTGACCAAAAAGGAGATACCATTTGAATGAACTGAAAAATGTGAGGAGAGCTTTGAAAAGCTCAAGACTCTGTTGTCCACCACACCCATTCTAGCATTACCAATGGAAGATAAGGAGTTTATAGTTTATTGTGATGCTTCTCATTCTTGATTGGGCACTGTGTTAATGTAGGATAAGGATATTATAACCTATGTGTCACGCCAATTGAAGGTGAATGATAGAAATTATCCAACCCATGATTTGGTGTTGCTAGTGGTAGTATTTGCTTTTTAGATCTGGCGGCATTATCTTTATGGTGTTAAGTGTGAAGTGTTTACTGATCATCGTAGTTTGCAGCATGTGTTCACTCAAAAGGATATGAATTTGAGACAAGGGTGGAGTTACTCAAGGATTATGATGTGATGATTGAAAACCATCTGGGTAAGGCTAATGTTGTAGCAGATGCTTTGAGTCGAAAGGTGGTAAATATGGGTAGATTATCTTATTTGAGTATAACCAAGCGACCTTTGGATAAAGAAATTCAGACCTTAGAGTCTAAGTTCATGTAGTTGGGCATCTCTGAAAGAGGTGGGGTGTTAGCTAGCATTGAAGTTCAGGCCACATTCATTGAGGAGATCAAGGCCAAACAATTTAAGGATGAAAATTTAAACGAACTCAAGGAGAAGATGGCGAATGGTAAGGCACAAGAGACCACTCTTGATGTGGATGGTGTACTCAGTGCTAAAGAGAGAATTTGTGTTCCTTGAGTTGATGACCTGATTCAAAAAATTTTAGCAGAATCTCATGGTTTGTCATATTTTGTTCATCCGGGTGTGACCAAGATCTATAGAGATCTAAAACAAATTATTGGTGGTTGGGCATGACAAAAGACATAGCAGAGTTTATGGCTAAGTGCCAAAATTGTCTACAAGTGAAATATGAACATCAAAGGCCTGCAGGTTTACTTCAGAGAATGCCAATTTCGAAATGGAAATAGGAAACAATAGCTATGGATTTTGTGGTTGGTCTTTCCAAGACTTTGGGGAAGTTTGATTCTATTTGGGTAGTGGTTGATAGATTGACTAAATCAGCCCATTTCATTCCGGTAAGAACAGATTAAAATGTTGAACAATTGGCTAAGGTGTACGTGAAGGAGATAGTGAGGTTGCATGGGGTGCCCCTTTCTATCATCTCAGATCGTGGTACCTAATTCACTTCCAAGTGTTTGAGGAAATTGCATGATGAATTGGGCACATAACTCACTTTTAGTACAATCTATCATCCACCAACGGATGAACAATCTGAGAGGACTATTCAAGTATTGGAAGACATGTTGAGAGAATGTGTGATTGATTATAGAGGGCATTAGGATAAATTCATACCTTTGTGTGAGTTCTCTTATAACAATAGTTATCACTCTAGCATTGATATGGCACCATTTGAGGCAATATATGGGAGGGGTTGTAGATCACCCATAGATTGGTTTGAGGCTAGAGATGTGAAGCCTTTGGGGGTTGATTTATTAAAGGATGCTCTAGATAAGGTGAGAAGTATTCAAGCTAAACTTCTAGCATCCCAAAGTAGATAGAAGAAGTATGTGGATCATAAAGTAAGAGACATGGAATTTTAGACTGGTGAGAACGTTCTTCTTAAGGTATCACCCATGAAAGGGGTGATGAGATTTGGTAAGAAGGGCAAGTTAAGTCCGTGATATATTGGTCCCTTTAAGGTTCTTGAATGTGTAAGGCCGATGGAGTATAAATTGGATCTACTCCCTAATCGATTCGGTGTTCATTCGGTATTTCATGTGTCTATGTTGAAGAGATATCATCGGGATGGAGATTATATCATTAAATGGGACTCAATTATGCCAGACAAGGACCTCCAATATGAGGAGGAATCGATTGTTATTCTTGATCATGATGTGTGTCAGTTGAGGAACAAAGAGATTAAGTCCATGAAAGTTCAATGGAAGCATCGTCTAGTCCAGGAAGCTACTTTGGAAATTGAGAGGGAAATGCGAGACAAGTATCTTAATTGTTCGTCGAATCAGGTATTGCTTCATTCTTTCCTTAGCCTACTTTTCCTATGTTTTGTCGCTCGGGGACAAGTGATGGGTAAATTGGTATCGATTGTAACAATCAGGGAATGTCATTATAGAAATGCCAATACGGGAAAAATTGGGGCCAGAAAAACTTTTTTGTAGTACTTGAATTTTCCCAACCTTGTCCAGATTTGGAGGAAATCGAAGTCATTATGGTGCAGGGAAATCTGGTAACAATCAGTGGAGTAATTATAGTTTTGATTGCATTAGTGGTTAGATAACTTGTTAAGGAATTCGTACGACTTAATGGAATGGAATTTGGGTGAGTAGAACTCTCGGAATCAATCTTAGCATAAAGGGTATCTTTCTGATCGTTGTAGGTTAGAGGTGTGTTGTGAAATGGGATTTTATAATTACTTCAGTTGACTCTCTATTTCCTTTTGTGCCACTTTGGCGAGAATTTGGTTGCTCTGGCGAAGCCGCTACAATGGGATATGGGTAGTTATAGTGGTACGACGAGACTTTAGGGGAAGATGAATCGCTCACTAGTTTGTAAATGCCGCTCTAGAGGGACTTTATGTCGCTCTAACGCCACCACTATAGTGGGATGAGGGTCGTTGTGGTGGGCCAGACACGACTTAATATCATTAATAAACCCCCAAACGACCTTATTTGGCAATTTTCTACTTTTAGAGCTATGGAACAAACCCCAGGCAATTTCTACGCATTTTTCATCATTCTTGAGGCTAAAGGTAAGCTTTTAACTCTCCGAAGCCATTTTCGATTAGTAGAACATAATATAATGGGTGAATATTGATTGGGGAAGGTTTTGTTATAGATGCTATGGTGGAAACAACCCTAAATTGGGTAATTAGGATCATGGGTTTGATCTACGGTTCATAGAAATGTTAGTAATTCAGGTAATTAGTGATTGTTTATTGATTCCCACGCTATTGTGATTGTTTGTAGACTAAGAACAAGTGGAACAAATTTGGAAAGGGATGGATCAAGTTTCATAGGGTTTCAAGCTTGTTTCAACGTAGGTGATGGTTGTGATTCTATGATTGTGTGATGTATGCTTTTTCTTGCTTCATTATGACACTTGTATATGTATGAATGTTGCAATGTTGATCACAGTTGTTGTATATGATATAGAGTATTGATGAATGCCATGAAATCATGACTTAAATGTATGATCTTGTTGATGTAATGGTGTTTGTGATTGTGGTGTGTGAATGGGATCAGATTGCCATGTTCTTACATAACTAACTTGGATCGGTTGCCACGTTCTGGTATGCTAATTGTTTGGGTTTAGGTTCCATGAGAGGACCAATGATTTGACATAAAATGTGAAGTTGTTCTTGTTCTTAAATGTTGATAATATTGTATATGTTGATATGTATGCATGTGATTATAATGTTGTTTGACTTGTTTATGTTTCACTGGTGGAATAACCGCGTGATCCTACCAATACACTGTGGTTGTGTACTGATTCTCCACTTGCTCTTATATTTTTTGGGTATAGGGAAACTTCACCCGACTATTGACAGACCTCACTTAGAAGATTAGAGATTGTCGCATCGAATTCACGAGTGAGCCTATTCTTCCAGGTTGCCATGGAATTCTCTTTCCTCTATGTCCACCATTTTCGGACTTAGACATTTGTTTTAGTTAGTAGATTTGTTCATTAGATTTGGGGTTGCATCCATTCTTGTTTAGACTTGTTGAACTTTAGATGTTTTGGTGTATTTACTTTCAGGTTCTAGGTATTAAATTTCCGCATTTGTTTAATTAATTAACTTGCTTCCTTAACCTAATTGTCTTAGTATTGTTTTAGTTGCTTAGTTTGGTTGTAGTAGTGGTTCTCCCACTGGATGGTTAGTGTGGCTGCCAATCACGAAGGTCTGGGTCGTGACATGCTTCCACAATCACTCAAACATGAAGCCACGTCAATTATGGATAATATGCAACTCGAATTGTCAAAAATATAGGCCTAGAGGTCTCACAATCGTGTTTTAAAATGGGGAAAAAGGCAAAAATTTGGATTTTATAACTCAAAAATCTCATCCCTAAAAAATATTTCGTGTCACTAAAAGCCTATTTCTCCAATGCTAAACATCTACACCAGAAAAACAATATTTTGCAATTTTTCAAAGTATCTCAATCTACCTTCGAGATTCATTAGTGGCCCGATAAAAATAAACCATATATGTTACCCCACTAAATTCAACTTTCTGGACAATACATAAAAATAAAAACATACATATGAGGTTGTCTAAATGAAAAGTGAGTACCACATCCAATTTGTATAATAAACTAAAATCTACATAAGGGCTCAGAACAAAAGCAGAACCTTGGGATCCACACGATAGATCATTCTATAGAAAACTCGACATTCTGAAAATACTGAAATCGTCAAAAATGCATTCTTCCTAGAGGTATATTAGAAATTGATAGTAAAAGCTCTAGAAGCTCTGAAACACAAAAAAATACACCTAACTCAGAAGAACAACCTGATGCTTGAATTTTCAGTCCTAGCAAGTCATAAATGATTTGTAGTCGCTATAGAAAAGCTCAAAATCCAAAAAATATTGGAAAACAAAGGAAATGATCTAGAGTGTCATTACACATATGTAATGAACGGTTTGTTTATCAATGAGTATGAAATAATAGTTGTTCAAGTGGAAGGCCAGACAACATACAATGTATATTCCCTTTATGCTCTTATTAGTTATTTATGCATACGATTTGATTGCCATGTCTTCAAGGAGTTGATTTAGATCTTTGAAATAAGGACATGATTATTTATCAAACAAAAAGAATTAAGATGTGCTATTTGTCAAAAGAAAGAAAGTAATTGCCCATATATATTTACCTTCACAAGCTATACCATATGTTCCACAATTTCTCCAACATCCACCCTAAGCTCAAGGCCTAATCAAGTTGGCACGTATGGCTCGAGACCTCAACTCTATATTGAGAGTGTTGGAAAAATTAATGTTGTCCTTCACTCAAAATTATTGGAAAACCCTACATTTCACAGCAACACTAAATTTTGCTAGCTTAACATCTAAGTTTGGGGAAATACTGCAAGCTTGCAACAACACAAATGCAATACATGAAACAATCCAATCAACATTTCACCTATATACCATAATTATTGTGAGAATATCAAAAAGGGAAATTCTTGTCACTTTACTGAATCAGAGCACAAATACAATGTTTATTGAGGTTGAAGGACTCACCACATCTAGTTGTGGACTTGCGGTTGTAATTAATCTTTAATTGTGGGATTTTAATGTTCATATTCATTGTGTGCAACATAATTTACTGCACCACCAACTTTAGTAGCCAATATTTTCTGTTCTAAGGATTTATCAAACTCCAACTTGTACAAATATATATAAGATACTCCTTTTTGTTAAATTGAAAGGGCCTTCTTCAATTGATATAGAATAGTATGTAAAAATATATATAATATTAGATAAAATACATAGGCAAGAATAGAAGAAGATTAGCAAAAAATGTTGAAGAAAAGCCATTTGTTTCATACAAATCCTTAAAAATTTCGTAACCACACAGTTGAATTATATCCATGCATTGTTCAATTAGATACAATGTAACAAGCTTACACTTAATGAGTTTTTCTGATCATAATACGTATCGTTCTAGGTTTTTATTTAAAATACAGCACATAATTAACTAGTCTTAGAGATGACTTATTGCTTGCTCATTCTATACAATACGAGATTTGTCATTGTTCATTGATTAGCATCTTCAAACTAGATTTTCAGTAGTTCCATATTAATTTTGTAGCATTGCACGTTTATTTTATCTTCTGCTTTTCTGAGTTTAAGTTTATATAAGTCCAATCATTGCAATATGCTTTTCCTTCAATCTTTTTGGATGTCCCAACAATGCTAATGGACCAAATCTTCTATGTCGGATTCTTTGGTAGGCACCCCATGCTGTTCTGGGTGACCATGTTTTGTGAAATATTTTTCTGATAGGACAATTTTCAGTAAAATACTCATAACATTTTGTAGGAATGTCGGAATAACGAATAATTTAAAGTGTTGCAAACAAGACTTTGAAGGCTTTAATTTAATATGCACCTTATAGCTTAATTACTTAACATCATATGGAAATTTGGTAGTGTGGAAAATTTGATATAGGTTTGGTGAAAATAAATACTTAAGGAAGTTTACTTGGAAATTCCTGAAATGCAAGTGTTGAAAGAATTATGAATGTGATGAATAGCAGTTTTGTCATGGCATTTGCTATTCCTATTTAGTGCAGACCTACAAATAAAGTTGACTTTGAAGCTTCCAAGTTTGGAACTGATTGGTGTATTGAGAATGGACTAACAAATCTCATTTTGGAGCAGGATTCTTTGTTGCTAGTTTACATGATCTGCAAGAAGACGACCTCAAGCATAAGAATAAAAAGAGAAATCACAGATATGAAAGGTGGTGCATAATTACATACAATTTACAATGTGTTAAAACGGGGGGCAATGAGGATTTGATTCAATAACGAGCTAAGGGAGTTCCTCGAGATTACTAGCTTTTTGTATGATTTGTTAAATGTTGTACAAGTTTTTTGGCATGAATGTTTAGAGAGTTTCGGCGTAACTATATCACTAAATAAGAGACGGAGATAGAGATAGATAAAAGATTGGAAGGAATGGGAGCAATCGAGAATGTCAATATATAATACCTCAGAAGTGCCTAACTCAAATAAAGTTGGAAAGTGCAAAAAATGTTTCTGAAGCCTGCCACTTTTGTCCTATATGGGAGGTGTTCATAGGCCGTATTAGATTTCACTTTCTGTTGAAGCCTACCGTTAAAGGGAAATTCAAAAATTAAAACTTCAAGTTAGGGACCATGAACAGATGTACAGTCCATAAATGGATTCACAGACAAAATCCCTTTTGAGAATGGTAAGTTTGGGTATGACGAGATGGATGAGTTCCACGACCATTGGGTGGTCCTATGGACCGTGGATGGGTTTGTAGACCATATCATTGAGACTTAGGGAAAGTGGATTTAAGGGTTGTTGTATGGTAAGTTTTTAAGGATTATGTAAGGTTGCATGAGCTGTGGTCCTTATCATGGAATAAGAGACTTGGTATTTTTTTCTTCAAAAGGATGAGCATGTGTATGGACCGTGTAATTGTTGACGATCTGTAAATGGGATCTTGGATTTGAACTTTAGAATGACGAAATTTCCTCATTTGCCTTCCACAAACACTTTGATGACCCATGAACACTTCAACGGATCGTAGAGGGGGCTCATAGAATTTGTTTGACAATTATTTTCCAGGGATAGTTTGATGTTTTCTTACTCTTTTAATTACTCAACAACATTATTTCAGGCCTAAGTTTGAGACTAACACTAATTCCTATTTTTAGGAACCCATGTTATGCCAGTATTTTATAATTATGATTTAAGTTATGTTACTATACATACATTATGTTACTAAGGATTTGATGAATCAAGGATACTTTTAGATAAAGTGTCAATACGTTTATATGAATATCATTATTTAGATACTTCAAATAAGTGCTCAAAGATTATGTTATCAAATTATGATTTTTAAGAAGGTAATTCTACGATGATTATCAATATTGTATGAATGTTTCAGTATTAGTATATTCTTAGTGTTTCAAAGAATATGGTTATGATTATGCATATTTCAAGTTGAGAGTTTATTTAGCACCAATTTGACCGTGGGATAAAGTCTCACCAGTTAGTAGAAGCTTGAGACCTTTAGCAGAGATTCCCTTGTCCAACAACTATGTACCCTGTAGCACCTTGTCTGATTTAATGCACCTAGTTAATCAACCTTAGCTATTCAATATGGTACATATCTTGGTAAATAGGACACTTTCTTTTCGATATGGGAGCAGTACACTAAATTCCATGTTATAGCTCACATGGTTTATGTCGTCTAATGGTATCTCCCACACTTGGTATGATCATGATCTTTTAAATATTGCATTGACCTTGTATGATATTTTGAAATCTTACTATCAGTTCAATGTTATGTTTACTTAGTCATTATATTATCATATTATCATGTTATTATGTCATATTTATGCATTTCCCCATATTCAGTATATTCTGACAACTGGTTGCATACATTTTTATTCTTATATTATCTTATAATATTTGTGGTGACGCGTCCCATTAACCTCACGCTTAGTACATGATTCTATCAGTCTGCTAAATTTTGGTAAGTGTTTATGGTTCGGGAAAATGCCACTTATGAGTTTATATCTTTATTTTCAAACTTCATTTCTGTTACAGATGTTCGGGTGAGCTACGTTTTGTTGAAACAATTCACTTATGATTAAAGGCTCAGTCAGACATTAGTATTCTTTCTTATGAGTCTTTATATTCATATTATTTTTATAAGTTTAGATCATTTGAGTCTTTATTCCACTTATCATGTTATTTCAATTATGTGCATTTTCTTAGTGTCATACTATGCTATGTGATTATTTTGTAGTCTCTTAGATTTCTTGGTGCCATTTCACGTCTATGAGGTAGTCTTGGATCGTGGAAAAATAATTAAAAGACATATTCCACAGCTAAAAGAAAAGTGAGTTGGAGAGTTCTTTATAAGCCACAACGATGAATAAACCAGTCCTTCCCTGATCATTGGCATTATCAAAACTCTTGGTAATAGATTTTCCTCATATGAACACCCATTTTTTATGCCCAAAATCAGCCGTCTTTGAAATCAAATTCATTTGATCATTCATATATGTCTATTTCTTATGATTTCCTTACATATCAATACAAGTTTTATATGTCCCAACATCCCCTTTTCAACGAACACTCAATTTATATATATAAGCTAAAAGACATCCTCAGTAGGCCAAGTTGATTTCAAGTTGATTTTTTGTATGCTCCACCTCCATCTAGAATAGTCAGATGTCTAGAGCACATATTTTTCTATTTATATATACTATAGTTGGGTATTTTGTGCCGTATTTTGACAACTCATAAGTTATGCAGATAAAAACTCATTACAGACTTCTTATACTACGTTTTATTGCCTTTTTGTAATTTTTAAAAATTTTTGTTGCCCTTTTGGAATATTTGATAAATTTAGTTGCTCTTTCGGCTCCAAACTCTGCATATATGTTATAATTGAGTATTTTTTTCCCTCTTCTGACAACTCAAAAGTTATGTAGATAAAAACTCATTATAGGCTTTGTATGCTAGGTATTGTACCAATTGTACACTTTTTTAGTAGGTTTTCCAGTTTATATAGATGATCTAGTATATGTATACAAACTTTTTTAGCTATGTTGATGCTTATGAGTAGTTTCAATATAAGATATGGGCTAAATATTTAGCAGGTCCTCATACGGATCCTCTATGTCCTCCCTTTGCTGGGTTGGGGGCATAACAATTATATACTTGTAAAATGAAATGATTAGCACATTAAAGAAGTGTATTCAATCTTTTTTACTATTAAAATGAAGCAGAACAAAATCATGGTCCTCAAAAGAAGAATTTTTTTTGTTCCAATAGCCTTCATCATCAGAACTATAAATTGGTTTAAAATATAAGTTAGAAAAATGATATTATTTTTACAGTTTATGCAACCTTTAAATAGGCAATGATTGTCACAAATGCTTATATATGTTAACTATTGGTCAATGACTAGTATGTCAAATGAATTTTTTTGATTGCTCAAAATATTTGAAAATGTTAATACATAATTAAATACAATTGTCACTTATATTTTATTATTTCATTCAAATGTTAGTCAAGATGAAAATCAATATATTCAACTAGCGTATTAGCAATGATGCAACACTTGAATTTTCATAAAAACACGTTAAGCTCATCTCACTTTTAACCAATAACCTCATATTTGACCTAGTATCAAACTTGTTAAAATTATATATTATTTGCTACAGAAATATTCCAAAATTCTTTTATATGCTAAATAAATCTATTTAATATATTAAGATGATAAATGCTTTAAGTAGATATGATTTTGAATAAACAGGCAAAGATAATAGACTTACTAGCCAGCCTTGACTGCAAAAGATAATTTTCAATATAGTTACTTTTGGTTATGATGTATGTTTATTCTATCCCCAAATAGGCTTTTCTAAGGATTAGCACATAAGTACTACTATTACTACTACAAAAGACTAAATATTTAATTACTTCATTAATATTATATTCCAAGCTACAAAATTTATTGCATACACGTCATTAATAATTTTACTATATGTAAAGCCTCCTAAATGTAACTTTTATTAGCAAAGATAGGTGGAAGACATCTTTGTTTTCACGGATCTTGATGTTTTTTTTCTCCAGTATGAATATTCTTTGAGGCTCTAATAAGGAGGTTGGTAGTGATGTATTTAAATAACCATCATTTGATCAAAGTAAAACAAAATTTATGCTAATATATGTAATAATTTTATCATATGATATTGAAATCTAGACACATTGTAACGACCAGATTCCATCGTTATAGAAAAGCCAACGGGAGAAAATTTTGGGTCTGAAATCTTTTTCATTGTATCTTGAAATTTTCCAACCTAATCCAGAGTTGAATGAAATCGGAGTTATAAAGGTGTAGTGAAAAGTGGTAACCATCGGGTGAGTTAATTATAATTTTGATTTTATGAATAGTTAGATAACTCGTTAAATAACCCGTACGACTTTATAAAATTTAAATCGGGTGAGTAGAACTCCCGAAATTGATCTTAGCGTAAAGGGTATTCTCTATTCATCGTTGGTTAGAGGTGTGTTGTGAAATGGGAGTTTTAGGATTCTTAATGTAGCTCACTTTCTTGCGTGACCCTCTTTGGCGCTAGGTTTTGCACTCTGGCAGAGCCGCTACAGCGGGGTGACAATCGCTGTGGTAGGCTTGACTCGAATTAAAGTCTTTAATAAACCCCTGAACGATCTTATTATGCACTTTTTGACTTTTAGAGCTAAAGAACGAACCCCAGGCAACTCCTACTCATTTTTCACCATTCTTGAGGTTAAAGGTAAGTTTTTCACTCCCCTAATCTATTTTTTGATCTATAGAACGTAATATAATGGGTGAATATTGATGGGGGAGGGTATTGTTCTAGAATCTATGGGTGAAAAAGCCCTAATTTGGATAATTGGGATCATGGATTTGATCTAGGGTTCATATAATTGTTACAGTTTAAGGCAATTAGCGATTGTTTGTTGATTCTCGTGTTGTATTGATTGTTTTTAGACCAAGAACAAGTGACACCAATCCAGAAAGGAAAGCATCAAGTTTCTTATGCTTGTTCTTGCTTCGTTATGATATTTGTATAAGTATGAATGTTGCAATGTTGATCACACTTGTTGTAAATGATATAGATGAATTATCACTGCCATGAAATCATAACTAAAATGTATAATCTTGAGGATATACTTTTGTTTGTGATTGTGGTGTGTTGAATAGATCGGTTTCCACGTTTCGGCATAGCTAACTTGGATTGGTTTCCACGTTCTAGAATAAATATGGGATCAGTTGCCACATTCTGGCTATCTATGGAATCGGTTGCCACGTTCTGGCATGCTAACTATTTGGGCTTAGATTCCATGAGAGGACCAATGATGTGATATAAAATGTGAAAATGATCGTTGTTCATAAATGTTGATAATATTGCATATGTTGATATATATGCATATGATTATATTGTTGTCTTGACTTGTTTGTGTTGCACTAGTGGGATAGCCACGTAATCCTACCAGTACACTATGGTTGTGTACTGATATTGCACTTGCTCTAATTTTTGGTCGATTACATGACATCTTCAAGTGGATACTGATAGACCTCGCTTAGGAGATCAGTGATCATTGCTTCAAATTCAAGGGTGAGCCAATTCTTTCGAGCTGCCATGGGATTCTCTTTCTTCTATGTCCACCATTTCTAGACTTTGACAATTGTTTTAGTTAGTTGAGTAGTTCATTAGTTTGGGGTCTTATCCCTTCTTGTTTAGACTTGTTGAACTTTAGATGTTTTGGTACATTGACTTTCAGGTTCTACATTATTCTTCTGCATTGTTAGTTTATTATTTTTAGACTTTTGTTAGAGTTTATGGGAACTCTATTTTTCTTTCCTTAGTATTTGACTTAAATGTCTTAGTTATTGCTTTAGTTGCTTGGTTTGGGTTGTAGTAGTGGTTCTCCCACCAGAGTGTTAGTGTGGGTGTCAATCACGATGGTCTAGGTCATGACAAAGTTGGTATTAGAGCCTAGCTTCATTGATCTCGACGTACCGAAACAACTGTAATAAAGTCTCACTAACGGTACGGGAATGCCTTTACTTTTCTTCTAATTGGTATATGATACGCTCAAATTACACCTCCTTAAAGAAGCATAAGCGATCTTTATCAGGTAAAGAACCCAACTTGTAAGTTGGGGTCGATCCCATGGGGAATATTGTTTAGACTTAACTTTAACCCATGATTATATTTGTTTAGTCAACATACTTCCGAAACAAGTAATTAAAAGGGGGGGGGGGGGGGACGGATTTCTGAAACAAATTCTGGAAATTATGTGACCAATAATTGAACAAGATTCAAACTCTAGGTGTTATCAAGATTAGAGAGAAACTAGGGTGTACGTGTACCCCACAAGCTCATAGCACGGTAACCCTAATAATAGTAATCTTTTCCTAGTGTATTATATGCAAATTTATAACTTAGGTATCTCTAATTCCTTGGTCCGGCAACTAGAGAATTTCACCCCGTACCTTGGTCTGGCTACGTGTGTATAATTTACTAACCCATACCTTTACCTCATATTAGGCTTCACATCGATGTATGACTTAGTTTTCACTCTTGCACCAATCGACATAAGACTATTATATAGTATCACACTAAATCTATGTTGCTAATTCTTTTTTTATTAACTACCTCCCTAGTCCATCAAGTAGTAACAAGGTGAGTTGTAACGTTGGCCACTGTTAAAAAGACTTCTAAACAAAAGATTTATCAATGCATGCAACAACACTATTCAACAATTACTTAGTTACTATTCATACATTGTTAATCGCTCATTGTTCCCACAACCCTAGTTGTGGGTTTAGTTACCCATATTAGAAAGAACACAATTCATATTGTTAGAAGAAGAAATCATGAACTTACGTAATGAGAATGATAAACCAAAAATTTCAACTTGAATTTCCAAAACCAAAATCTTCAAAACGAACTTAGGGAACTAAGAATTGCCAAAGTTGCAAGTTAATCTCCCAAGTCAAGAACTAGAATAAAATTAATAAAGTCTAACCCCCAAAAATGAGGTTTACATGACCTATATATAGAAAAATAAGTCCTAACTAAAAAGGAAACAAAATAATAAAATAATATTTCAGGATGCGGCTTCGATCGACCATACTGACCTACGGACCGTGGATTGATCTACGGTCCATAGTTCCTTTCCGTGACTCAAGACTTAGGCAAATTTCTAACTTCAAAATCTTCAAATCTCTAAACCAAACAGTGGATCACCAGTACGAACTGTGGATTGATCTACGGTCCGTGGATCCTCCTTCATAGCTCCATACTTAGAATCTTCAAAATCAGGTACTGGAACCCCTCTCTGAATCATTTGACAGATCAACAATACGGTCTGTAGATCAATCTAGAGTCCGTCGATTTCAACCATGCTTCCACACTGGGTCAAGAATTCCCTGATCTTCCTCCATGCCTTGCTAGTCTATCTATGATAATCATCTATGGAATGTGAATGGACCTACGGTTCGTGAATCACATCTGTAGATGGGCCTTTTTGTACATTCCTCAACTATGTCTCTTAACTTTCACATCCGAACTTATTCCCTAAAAACATGATAAAAATACATTAATACTAATACAAAATGGCCCTAGACACACACAACTCTCAAGTGAAATGTATTAAATATACCGTAAACTCACGGTATATCAACACATTCAACTTAAATTTGTTATTTGTCCTCAAACGATGCACTAAGACTCTAACCGACACTTGTATAGAAGCAAACAATTCAAGCACAAGCAATCACATGGCTCTCTACTCCGACTCTCTTTTTGGGTGCAAATATTTTCTCTCAGACTCAACAAGATAACTTGTGCCGACCAAAATATGACAAAGATCGACCAATCAACACACAACATACACTATTTTACTATCACCAAGGTACCCACTTTCCTACAATGTAACTAGTGCCCTTACTTCAAATGAAATCCCTTTTTTTCACACAATAAATATGATTTAGAGTACAAGGATTCATTCAACACTCACACTCAGAAGTAACTCAAGTACAGTTAGTGCTCAATACCATAGGCTTGCCCTTATTTTCACTGCTTTGACTCTCCAAACTAGTTTCTAGGATCACTATAGGACTTTCTTGGCTTGTAATGTAGGCTCAAGGTCAGGTGTGGTACATTTGGGTAATGTTTAGTGACTTTCTATCCTCCTTGACATTACGTTAGGCTTTCTACCTCTTTCTACCCTATTTTTGACATCCTACCATTTTACCTTCTTTCCCTTGATTCTCTTAACCCATAGATGTGACTTTAAACTTTGTAGCTCTTTAATTTTCACTTTCTTCTTCTTTTTTTTTTTTTTTTTTTTTTTTTTTTTTTTAGCTTTCAACACTTTTGTTCGCCTTCTTTTGCACAAAGTCATATCCTCTCATCTCTTTTCTTTTTCTCTTTCTTTTTTTCAACACCAAACTCTTTTCATACCTACTTTTCTTTCGGTTTCCTTTTTTCATAGCTACCCTCAACTTATGGATTTTCCATTGTTGGAGGTACAAAAAATACCCAATGTCGGATCAGGGCCACGATTGAGGTCAATTTTTGCATTAGCCACCCTCAACTTAGGCTTTTTGCCAAAGTCAAGGTGCACATGTACAAGGAGGCACTGGGGCCAACACAGTAGATTATGGGAAGGTGAGTTAGAGATTTAGAAAGAGAACCATCTTTCTTTCTAACAAAAAAAAAAATAGGAGAACCCCACAGAGAGATACTGGTCGGATAAAACTCTTATCCAACAAGTTTTTCAATTGTTCTTTCAACTCGTTTAGTTTCATTGGAGTCATTCGCTAATGAGGAATAAAAATAGGTTGAGTATCTTGGAGGAGGTCAATATCGAAACTTACAATATATCATCTTTGTCATGGTACTAGAGGTACAAGTAGCCAAATCAATGGAGGAAAGGACATCAACATGCAAATTTGTCAAGTAAAAAATAAGCACACCCTAGATTCCCCTAATGTTTCAACTAGAAAATGAGTGCTTCCTCAATGCCTCATTAATCTCAAAAACCAGTTTATCAAAGTGATCCATGTTGTGCGAATCTCATTAAAATAAATTTAGAATAATAACCAAGTGTAAAACACTATTTCTGAAAATAGTTGTGATTATCAATGCATGGACAAAGATCATACCACAAAACATGTGAAAATGGGCAAGTAATGCAATACATTTCACCACAAGCATCTAAAAAAGTTACATGCAATTAAAACTATAATACCAACCCAACCATGCTACCAAGATGGAGAGAACTAACTTGAATCCAACTGGTCCTCGCCACATCCTCATACCCAACAGTATAAGAACAAATTAATAAAGCATAACCCGTCTATCGCTAATCATTAAGTGAAGGGAACAAAAAGAGTTTCAGAAGGAAATAAAGGGAGAGATAACTTAAGGATCGATGAGTTATCCCCAAACACATTGCTTTTGCTCATAACCTAGCACAAATAATGAAAGCCAATGGCTAGAATGAGCCTTAAAAGTCATAAATACTACCAGAAATAATCAACCTAAAGCAAGCACTACAAGATAGACATAACACATTGAAAGGCATCTAAGGCTCAATTAACTCCTAAAGTCTTAACTATCAATCATTATAAGGATAATCACTCTGAGAAAAGCAAGGCTACTAGCCTAAACTAAGGATCTCGTTAGCCAGAATATGCCCGACACTTCTATGGGAACTAACAAAAGATAGAATAAATGAAAGGAATTCTAATATTTTACAAATACCAACCTTAATCACATGGAATTCATACCAAACATCATTTAATAAAGCTCAATCAAGAAAGTTGATCATAGTGTGCCTCGAAGAGTATAACGCAAGCTCTAAATCCACCACGCAAGAGCTATCAATTTCTGAAACACCTCTGAAAAATGCTACGCTAACAAATTATTGATTACATCATCAATACATATGTTAAAACACAAAAATTAGAATTACTAGATAAGGAAAATAATTTAGTCAAAACGAGAATATGGGATCCGTATCAGAAATCCTAAAATAGTAAAAAGGTCCTTAATAGTATAAGGAACTTATGCGCTTAAAAGATGCACAATTCAAGCTCAAAATGGGCTAAAACTACCCATGCAATAAAACCACCACTAAATCTCTAAAATCAATCTCAGATAGTGCATTTAGGGTAGAAATTACCTCAAAATTATGACTTACATGCTTCCACGATCACTCAAAGATGTAGCCAAGACAATTATAGATAATATGCAACTCAAATTTCCAAAAAAATAGGCCTAGAGCTCTCACAATTGCGTTTTAAAATGAGGAAAAGGCTAAAAATTGGGATTTTATAACTCAACAATTTCGTCCCTAAAAAGCATTTCCTTGTCACTAAAAGCCTATTGTTCCATTGCAATTCATCAACGCTATAAAAACAAGATTTTGCTATTTTTCAAAGTCTTTCAATCGAGCCTCGAGATTCGTTTGACACTCGATAAAAATAAACTAGATATGCTACCCAACTAAACTCGACTTTCTAGACAATACATAACAATAAAAACTTATATATTAGGTTGTCTAAATGAAAAGTGGGTCCCACATCCAAGCTCTATTTTAAACATAATTCTACAAGATGGCTAAGAAAAAACCATAACCTTGGGATCTACATGATAGATCATTCTACACAAAACTCGACATTCTAAAAATAACGAAACCGTCATAAATGTTTTAGTCCTAGAGTTATAATAGAAATTTAGAGTAAAAACTCTAGAAGCTCCGAAAGAATGAAACTTACACCTAATTTAATTAAACAACCTGGTGATCAAGATGTCAGTCCCTCCAAGTCATTAATGACTTGTAGTTTCTACTGGAGAGCTCAAAAACCGAAAAACATTGGAAAAAAAATGTAAATTATCTAGAGTGTCATTGCAAATATGTAATCAAAGGTTTGTTTATCAATGAGGATTAAATAATAGTTGTTAAAGTGGAAGACTAGAGAACATACAATGTGTATTCCCTTTTATGCTCTTATTAGTTATTATCCATGTGAGTTTATTGTCATGTCTTCAAGGAGTTGATGTAGCTCTTTGAGATAAGCACATGATTAATTTATCAAACAAAAAGATTTAAGATGGGCTAGTTATAGAAAGAAAGAAAGTAACTTCCCCTATGTATTTCCATCAGAAGCTATACAACATGTTTCACGATTTATCCAACAACATAACATATCATGCACATCCTAAACTCTGTAGGAAATATAGAAGGAGAATAATATCTTTAGAGAATGTTCAAGTTTTATATAGGCTACTTAAGTCCACTTAAGGTGATTACAATCATTAGCTACATCACTATTTATACTACTCAAAATAGAAAACAAAAAGTCTTGCACAATTAACTGGATACATTTATTACAAAATCCTAAAAGACTTCTTGAAAAACTAAGAGACAATATTGAAAGACTACACATCAAGGTGTGAATGCATTAATTCCAACACTCCCCCTTAATGCATTTGCTTGATAACTCCAATGCCTTCTGGAAGATGGCAAAATTTTTCACTTGGAAGTGTCGTGGTGAAGATGTCAACAAATTGTTCTCTCGTCTGACAATAATTACAATTGCATTTCGTCTTTCTCTTGTACTTTTGAATATCTCCTTTTTGATTGAGTTTGGTTTTTTAAATCCACTTTAGACTTACAACATCTTTTTCTTTCGGTATACTCACACACTCTGAAGTATTATTTTTCACCATCTTCCGAATTCTTTCTGTCAAGGCTTTCTTTCAAACATAATGCTTTATTTCCTCCTCATAATTTTATTTCTCAACACAGGCTAAGTTGTATCTTTGATAAATGTCACTCAACATTTTTGTTCCTCTTAGAGGTGGTTCTTCATCATCTGAATCTGAGAATTCTCCTCCATGAGGGATATCTTCCTCTTCCTCATCCTTCTCTTGATTTGGCATATCTAAAGATATGATAGAAGTATTCTCTACCTTATTCTTAGTATGTATCACAGGAAGGCCTTGCACCATGCCTTTTTTCTTGAGAAGCTTCAAGCCATGAAAATTCAAGTGATAAAATGTTTTGTGCCAAAGCCATGAATTATCTACAACTTCATTTTTGAATAAATTGTAATGAAATTGTAAAAGAAAAATTCTTTTTGTCATCTCTACTTCAAGAATGACTTGATTTGTATCAATTTTATTATAAATATTGCAATAATTATCTCTAAACACAAGAGAATAACCATTTTCCATGAATCAACCAACACTATGCAAATTTTCTTCCAAGTCTGGAACATAAAGAACGTCATGAATTTGCTTGCCGCTCCCTTTTATATTGATCAAAATGGTACCTTTACCTTTTGCTTCAACTAATGCTCCATTCCCCATTCTCACTTTAGTAGTGATTCTATTATTAATTGAGAGGAAAGTATTTTCATCTCCAATCATTTTATTGCTACAACTGCTATCAGCATACCATTCATTGGTTTTTAATGAAGCATTAGATTGAGAAGCAAAGAAAAGGTTTTCTTCCCTTTCTTCCTCCTGCCTTTCACAAAAAATTTCTAGCTCCCGTTGCTTGTGCGAGCAATCCTTCTCAATGTGGCCAAACATTTTGAAAATTTACATTGGGGTTTGCCTTTGTGCCAACATTTTCTGCATTGTGATTAATACATTTGCAAATTTTACAAAAAAGACTTGTACTTTTCTCACCTTTTTCTTCAACCTTCTTAGAGGAATCATCATGATCCTGCTTTTTTTTTGGATTGTAATTCTTCTTTTGTTGATTTTTTCAGAAATTTTGAGAAATCTCATTGGTTCTGACTGGAAAGTTGTCTCTTTGGGTTGATCTTCACGAAAAAGCATTCATTCCTCATGTGTACGACATGATCCAACTAGCTCTTTGATGGAAAGTTTAGAAAGATCTTTAGTCTCCTTAGTGATAACAACAGTGTACTCATTCTTTTCTATAACACTAATTAGAATCTTTTCCACAACTTGTCAGTCAAAAATTTTATCACCATGATTTCTCATTTCATTAACAATATTCATGAATGTTGTGCAAGATTCATCTATTTTTCCAGATTCTATCATCTTCAAGTTGTGAGACTCTCTTCTAAGAGTTTGAGGATTTATAGTGCATACCAATTCATCACCATACAGTTCAATTTTCAAAGACTCCCAAGCTTGCTTTGCAGTCTCACAAGTAGCAATTTTTTCAAAATATGCTCTTGATACTCCCATTTGGATTTTGCTCAAGGCTTTTGCATCTAGACGGTACTTAGCCTCAAAAATTTTCATCTCCTCTACTGAAAGTTTACTATCATTTTTTGGCTCTTCATAGCCATTTTCAACAATAGTTCACAAACCTTCGAATTCTAGGTGTGTTCTCATTCTTATCTTTCAATATTGAAAATCATTTCCATCAAAATATGAAGTATGAATAATTGAAGTATCGGCACTTTTATTTATTTTGGATGTCATATTTTTTTCTTCACCAAACCCCAGATTAAGAACGAAAATCTATGCTGATACCAATTTATAGGAAATATAGAAGGAGAATACTATCTTTAGAGAATGATCAAGTTTTATAGAGGCTACTTAAGGCCACTTGAGATGATTACAATCATGAACTACATCACTATTTATACTACTCAAGATAGAAAACAAAAAGTCTTGCACAACTAAGTAGATACATGTATCACAAATTACTAGATACATGTACTAAAAAATCCTAAAAGACTTCTTGAAAAACTATGAGACAATATTGAAAGACTAAACATCAAGGTGTGAATTCATTAATTCCAACAAACTCAAGGCCTAATCACGTAGTTACATATGGCTTGTGACCTCAATTATCAATTGAGAGAGTTGTAAAAATTCATATTGTCCTTCATTCAAAATTGTTGGAAAACCCAATATTTCACAACAACACTAAATTTTGCTAATTTAACATCTGAGTTTCGGGAATTACTCCGAGCTTGCAACAACACAAATGCAATACACGAAAGAACCCAGTCAACATTTCACCTATATACCGTGCTTATTGCGAGAATATCAAAAAAGCAAATGCTTATCACTTTACTGAATCAGAAGGAATGTTGATTGAGGTTGAAGGATTCATAACATTTGATAGTGTTTTTACAAAGGAACCATATATGGTTGTGGTTGTATTTAATCTTTAATTGTGGGATTTTAATGTTCATATTCATTGTGTGTTAGAAAACTTAATTTTCTGCACCACCAGCTTGGTTAGCCAACATTTTCTCTCCTAACGATTTATCAAACTCCAACTTGTACAAATATATATAAGATACTCCTTTTTGTTAAAGTAAAAGAGCCTTTTTTAATTGATATAGAATAATATGTAAATATATATATAATATTAGATGAAATACATTGGCAAGCAATAGAAGAAGGTTATCAAAACATGTTGAAGAAAAGCCTTCTGTTTCACACAGAGCCTTTTAAAATTCATAACCACACAATTGAATTATATCTATGCATTGTTTCAATTAGATACAATGTACCAAGCTTACACTTAAAGAGTTGGAGTGATCATAATATGTATCATTCAATTAAAAATACATCACATAATTAACTAGTCTTATTCAATCAGAGATGACCTATTGCTTGCTCATTTTATACCATAGGAGATTTGTCATTGTTCATTGATTAGCATCTTCAAACAAGATTCCCAATAGTTCCAAATTGATTTTGTAGCATTGCAAGTTTATTTTATCTTCTTATTTTCTAAGTTTAAGTTTATATAAGTCCAATCATTGCGATATGATTTTTCCTTCAATCTTTTATGATGTCCCAACAATGCTAAAGGATCAAATCTTCTAGGTTGGGTTCTTTGGTAGGTACCTCATGCTCCCCTGGGTGACCATGTTTTGAGAAATATTTTTTTGATAGGACAACTTTCAGTAAAATACTTAAAACATTTGGTAGGAATGTCGAAATAACGACTAATTTAAAATGTTGCAAATTGGACTTTAAATGCTTTAATTTAAAAATTCACCTTATAGCTTAATTACTTAACATCATATGGAAATAGACAGTGTGGAAAATTTGATATAGGTGTGGTGAAAATAAATACTTAAGGGAGTTTACTTGGAAATTCCTGAAATGCAAGTGTTGAAAGAATAATGAATGATATTAATGGCAATTTGTCATGGCATTTACTATTCCTATTCAGTGCAAATCTACAAATAAATTTGAATTTGAAGTTGCCATGTTTGGATGGATTGGTGTATTGAGCATGGACAAACAAATCTCATTTTTGGAGCTGGATTCTTTGTTGCTAGTTGACATGATTTGCATGAAGTCGACCACTAACATAAGAATGAAAAGAGAAATTACAGATAGGAAAGGGGGTGCATGTTTACATACAATCTACAATATGTTAAAAAAGGTGGCGGTGGTGGTTTGAGTCAATAATGAACTAAGGGAGTTCCTCAAGATTACTAGTATCTTGCATGATTTGTTAAATTTTGTATGAGTATTTTCGCATGAATGCTTAGAAAGTTTCTGCTTATTTCTATCACTAAATATGAGGCTGAGATAAGAGATAGATAAAAGATTGGATGGAATGGGAGCAATCGAGAATGTCAATATGTAATAGCTCAGAAGTGCCTAACTTAGATAAAGTTGGAAATTGCAGAAAATATTTCTGAAGCCAGTAACTTTGTCCTTCACAGGAGATGTTCATAGGAAATATAATATTTGACTATCCGTTGAAGCCTCCCGTAGAAGGGAAATTTGGAAATTAAATCTTCAAGTTAGGGACCATGAACTGATATACAGTCCATAAATGGATTTACAAATCTTAGACATGGTAGTAGATCCCCTTTAGACAATGGGAAGCTTGGGTATAACAAGATGGATGAGTTCCATGACTTGTGGTTGGTCTTATGGACCGTGGATGGGTCCGTAGACCATATCACTAAGCCTTAGGGAAATTGGATTAAGGATTGTTGTATGGAATGTTTTTAAGGATTGCGTAGCGTTCCACATGCTGTGGAATGAAGTATAAGAGAATTGGTATTTTTTGCTTTGAAAGGACGAGCATGTGTATGGACTATGTAATTGTTGACAGTCAGTAAATAGGATCATCGAGTTGAACTTCAGAATGACAGAATTTCTTTCTTTGCGTTCCACAAACTCTTTGATGACCCGTGAACACTTCTATGGATCATAGAGGGGGGTCATAGAATATATTTGACAATTATTTTCTAGGGATAGTTTAGCGTTTTCCTTCTCTTTTAATTACTAGAAGACATTGTTTTAGGCCTAAATTTTATGACTTTCAGTGATTCCTAATTTTAGGAATCCAAGCTATGCAAGTATTTTATTATTATGACTTATGTTATATTACTATGTACAGATTATGTTACTAAGGATTTTACAAATCAAGGATGCTTTTAGATAAAGTATCAATATGTTTATATGGATATCATTATTTAAATGCTTCAAATAAATGTCTCAAAGATTATGTTATCAAATTATGATTTTTGAGAAGGTAATCTTATGATGATTATCAGTTTTGTATGAATGTTTCAGTATTAGTAAATTCTTAGTGTTTCAAAGAATATGGTTATGATTATGCATATTTCAGGTCGAGAGTTTATCTTGCACCGAGTTGACTGTGGGATAAAATCTCACTCATTAGTAGAAGCTTGAGACCTTTAGCAGAAATTCGTCGTCCAATAACTATGTACCCTGTAGCACCTTGTCTAATTTACTTTACCTAGTGAATCTACCTTAGCTCATGAATATGGTACATATCTTGGTAAGTAGGACACTCTCTTTTTGATATGGGAGCAGTACACTAAACTCCATGTTATAGATCACATGGTTTATGTCGGCTAATGGTATCACCCACACTTGTTATGATCACGATCTTTTATTTATTACATTTATTATGTTTTTATGATATAATACTATTAGTTCTATGTTATGTTTACTCGGTCATTGCATTATCATATTTTCAGATTTGTCATTTTATTATGTCATATTTATTCATTTTCCCCATATTCAGTGTATTCTGACTATTGCTTGCATACACTCTTATGCCTATATTATCTAATTACATATGTAGTGATGCATCCCATTAGCCTCACGGTTAGTGCATGCATGATTCTATCTAAATATTTGTAAGTCCTTATGGTTCTGGGAAATGCCTCTTATGATTTTATATCTTAGTTTTCAAACTTCATTTCAGTTTCAGATGTTTGAGTGAGATAGGTTTTGTCAAAAAAATTCACTTATGATTAAAGGCTAAGTGAGACATTAGTATTTCTTCTTATGAGACTTTATATTCAGATTTTTTTATACATTGAGATTATCATTTAAGACTTTATTCAACTTATCATGTTATTTCAATTATGTTCATTTGTCTCGTGTCATACTATGTTATGTGATTATTTTGTAGTCTCTTAGATTTCTAGGTACAATTGCATGTCTAGGAGATAGTCTTGGATCCTAGAAAAATAATTAAAGGACATAGTTCACAGCTAAGAGAAAGGTGAGATGGAGAGTTCTTTGTAATCCACAACGATGAATCAATTAGTCCTTCCCTGATCATCGGCATTATCAAAACACTTGATAATAGATTTTCCATATATAAACACCAAAATTTTATGCTCAAATTTAGTCGTCTTTGAAATAAAATTCATTTGATCATTCATACATGTCTATTCTTTATGGCCTCCTTACATATCAATACAAGTTTTATATCTCCCAACATCCCGTTTTCAACGGACACTCAATTTATATATATATATATATATATATATATTTAAGATAAAAGACATCCTCAATAGACCGCAACTTGCCTTCAAGAATATTTGTTTGTACGCTCCACCTCTATCTAGAACTGTCTTATGTCTAGAGCCCATATTTTGCTATGAATATATGTTATAATTGGGTATTTTTTTCCCTATACTGACAACTCATAAGTTATACAGATAAAACTCATTATAGGCTATACTAGGTATTGTACCAATTGTACACTTTTTTAGTAAGTTTTCCAGTTTATATAGATGATCTAGTATATGTATACAAATCTTGCTAGCTATGTTGATGCTTATGAGTAGTTTCAATATAAGATATAGGGTAAATATTTAGCAGGTGCTTGTATAGATCTGATGGTATTTTAGTTTTAAAGATACAAAAAAAGGGATATTATTGGTGCACGACTTCAAAGGGTGGAAGAATCCTCAGCCAATAGCATGGCTTCCTCATTTTTATCTATTAGATAAAAGGCTTTGATAAATAGACATAATCTTAGTTTTTGTGTTCCTAAAATCCTCAAGAACACAAGAAAAAACCACTCATTTCAAGAAGTATTATCCTCAAGAGCAACAAGGACCTGATAGAGTTGCATGTTGCCTAGTTGTCTTAGGAGTATATCTTCCGTGCTTGATTGTAAATCTATTCCTAATATATAAAGGAAATAGATAGTTGTTCAGTTCGTCTAAAAGTCTAAGTCAACTGATGTTAACTATTTAGTGGGCAATGTTGTATCTGCTTAGTCAAATTCTAAATCATCTAGATTTAGGTGGTTTAGCGGGCAGTGTTGTATCTACTTAGTTGAAGTCTAAGTTATCTCGACTTAGATAACTTAGTGGACAGTGTTGTATCTACTTAGTTGAAGTCTAAGTTATCTCGAGTTAGATAACTTAGTGGACAGTGTTGTATCTACTTAATTGCTTTATTTGTAGTAGAGTTACTACTTAGAGGGGGAAGGGATTTAGGGGTAAACTCCTAGGTTTCTGCTGTTGTAATCTGAACTGTTGCTCAACTTTAGTGAAATAGAGTTGGATTAAAAGCCTATGAGCACAGGTCGTGGTTTTCACCGCCTTTGAGAAAGGGGGTTTCCACGTAAACTGCTTGTGTTGGTTTCTTTATTGTTTAAATTTTCATAACTATTCATACTGAGTCAAGGGACCTAGTCCGTTGACTAATAATGGATGCATACATATTAACAGTTGGTATTAGAGCAGGTTCTCTCTAGTTATTCAACACCAAGAGAGATTCCTGTAGAAAGATGGTTGCTCCACTGAATCTCGAAGAAAGAAAATCGTCAACACGACCACCTTATTTCAATTGTCAATTCTATAGTTGGTGGAAGACGAGGATGCATGACTTCTTAATAGCTGAGAATAGTGAGTTGTGGGATATTGTACTTGATGGACCCTTCATCCCAATAATGGAAATGAAAGACGGAGAAATTACAAGAGTAGTTCTCAAGACTCGTCAACAATACGACGAGATGATTAGAAAAAGGATCGAGAAAAGTTACAAAGCCAAGAAGTTGCTAGTGTGTGGTATAGGTGCTAAAGAGTACAATCACAGTTTTGCATGTGAATTAAAAAAGAAATATAGGATTGTCTCAAGATAGCTCATGATGGAACGGAGCAAGTGAAGGAATCTAAGGTAGACATGTTGACTACCCAGTAAGAGAACTTCATAATAAAAGAGGAAGAAACTATTCATGATATGCATACTATATTCTCCTCCATAACCAATGAGCGATGTTGTTTGGGAAAGCCTAATCATCCTAGTAAATAGGTCAGGAAGATTCTTGGAATTCTTCCTAAGTCTTGGGCAAGCAAGGTGGATGTGATTACTGAAGCAAAAGACCTGAAGGTGCTAACGATGGATGCCTTGATTGGAAACCTTCAAACACATGAAATGAATAGAAGCCAAGAAGCTTCAAAGAAGGAGATGAAGAAAGATAAATCTCTAGCTCTAAAGAGTTCATCATGTGACACCTCTGGTGAAGAGGAGGATAAGGCTTACCTCACTAGGAGATTCAAAAAAATAGTGACTAAACATGGAGGTTTTCGAAAAGGAGGGAACTCTATTAGGGCTACAAATGCAAGTGACTGGTGTCACCAATGTGGAAAGCCCAGACACTTCATGAGGGGCTGTCCAATGCTTAAGATAGAAACCAAAGAGTATCAAAGTACTTGAGGTGAGAAAGATAGGAGAAGGGACCTGATTACCGATAATAGAGCCAGAAAAGCTGACTATGTGGTGAAGAAAGCTCTAGCTGTCTAGGAAGACTCTTCAAGTGAATTAGAAGAGTCAGAACATTCCGAAGATGCATATATGCTAGCTATTAAGGACGATGAAGAAGATGAAGAAAATTTTACTCTCTTTGATCATAAACAATACTTAAATGTTTACTCTGTTAGATGGTTGATAAATGTAGATGCTATCTTGATTGACTACATTACAAAGTTAACAACTAAAAAGGACTCCACGAACAACAATTTAGACACTTTCCATGAAGAAAAATTAGTATTGGTTGGTCATATGTATATTATTGAGGAATAGTTGACAGTTCTAAAGATTAAAAATCTACAGCTCAAGGAGAAATAGAATATGCTGAGTGAGAAATCTAGCAAAGGAAAGGGAGAGGCTAGCAGTTTGCAAATAGAGCTAGAATATAGTCTGAACACTTCTAAAACCAGACGTGCATTAGCTTTGGAGAGAAATGACCAAATTGAAAGGGTCTTGGTTTGTCTCAGAGAAAAATTGAAAAAATCCCTGAAACAGAACAACTTTTCTAAGCTACTCACAACCATCATTGGTCAAAGCAACAACAAGTAAGTATATGTTTGTGTCAGACAACCTGTTATGTATTCAGTGTGGTCGCAACGGTCATGTGAAAAAGGATTGTCCAGCCTGGAAAGCCTCAAAAGAAAAATTTTCAGTCTATTCTAGACAAGAATTTACACAGAAAAGGGGACTTGCTCCTACAATAAGTATTCCATCTTTAGGAAGACTATTCTACCTCATTGGACAAAGAATATTCTCATTATGTCTCTATCTACTTATTGGAAACTCAAATTAAAATGGGTTCCTAATAATAAGTAATTTTTGTTGTAGGGGAGTGGAGAAGGAAATAGTCAGTGTTGGTTCATGGATAGTGCATGCTCAAAGCATATGACTGGAAGGACTGAAAACTTCCTCTCTCTCAAGGCATTTCAAGGTGGAGGTGTCTCATTTTGTAATGGGGAAAAGGGGTATATTCTTGGTGTTTGAAGAATTGGCAGATCGGTTAAACACTCAATCAATAATGTATACTATGTGAGTGGACTAAAGTAAAGTCTTCTCAGTGTAACACAAATCTGTGATAAAGGCAATGAAGTTAATTTTTTGTCAAAAAAGTGCATTGTTACAAATCTATCAACAAGGGAAGTTATCTTAACAGTGAGAAGGCACAAGAACATGTATGTAGATGACCTGGAAAATACTCAAGGAGATTATCTAACTTGTCTCAGTGCCCAAAGTGATGATACTAACTTATGGCACAGAAGACTTGGTCATGTGAGCTCCTCCTTAATAAACAAATTTGTCTCCATAGAACTAGTTCCTGGGCTGCCTAACCTAAACTTCAGCAATGACAAAGGTGTGCAAAGCTTGCGTCAAAGGGAAACAGACCAGATCATCATTCAAGTCAAAGAAGAAAACAAAGCTGAATTGCAAGATTGCAGTGATCAGGTCTGATCATGGAACCGAGTTTGAGAATGCTAAGCTTGACAACTTTTGTGCTGACAACGGTACTCACCATAACTTTTCAGCCCCTAGAACACCTCAACAAAATGTTGTTGTTGAAAGAAAGAATAGAACTTTCGTTGACATTGCAAGAACCATGCTCAGAGACTCAAGTCTTCCTAAGAACTTCTAGGTTGAAGGAGTTAACACTGCATGTTTGTGGCCAATAGTTGCTTGATCAGGTCTCTACTGGGAAAAAGGCCATATAAGCAACTTAACAACAGAAAGCCCAAACTGAGTTATTTAAGGGCTTTTGACTGTAAGTGTTTTGTGCTAAACAATTGCAAGGATGATCTAGGAAAATTTGTTCCTAGAAGTGATGAAGGTGTACTTGTAGGGTATTCACCCTCTAGAAATAGAGTCTACAACAAAAGAACACTATGCATTGAGGAAAGTGGTTATGTGATTTTTGATGAAGCTGCTAAATTGATGAACTTAGAGCAAAAGGATGATGATGATATTGAAGAACTACTTCAAATTCAGAGAGACGGATTGAATGATCCACGAGCTAAAGAAGGTAAAAACCCTAATATTGTTGATTCTTATCAAACTAGGAAAGTAAATGAAGACGACAAGCCTGACGAGGGACCTAGTCCATCCAACAATGCAGACTAGGAGGATTCACCATAATATGAAAGTCATGACTCTGAAGATTAAGATGAGCAGACAGATCAACCTCAACCCCTGAATCCCAAATCATGTTGGAAGCTTCAATCCTCTCATCCTCTTGATAACCTTATCTCTCCATTAAACTTTGGAATGCAAACCAGATCCAAAACTAGAAATCTGGTGGCATTTTTAGCATTCATATCAAATATTTAGCCCAAAAATATTAATGAACCCTTGAAAGATGCTAATTGGGTTAATTTCATATAAAAGGAACTTGAGCAGTTTGAGAGGAAAAAAGTATGACACCTCGTACCCAGACCTGCTGATAGAACTATCATAGGGACAAGGTGGTGTTCAGAAATAAGGTTGATGAAAATAGTGTCATCATTAGGAATAAATCAAGACTGGTGGTTCAGTTTTATAATTAACAAGAAGACATTGACAATGACGAAACATTTGCTCATTCGCAAGAATAGAAGCTATCAGAATTCTAATTGCCTTTGCAGCATTCATGGGATTCAAACTCTTTCAAATGGATGTCGAAAGTGCATTCTTAAATGGTGACTTGAAGGAAGAAGTATATGTAAAGCAACCGCCTAGCTTTGAGGATATTGACTACCCAATTCATGTGATTAAACTTGACAAGGCTCTGTATGGATTGAAACAGGCACATGGAGCTTGGTATGAATGGTTGTCCAAATTTCTTTTGAAGAGTGGATTCACGAGGGGAAAAAGATATGATACTCTATTCCTGAAGAAAAGAGGCAAGGAGTTGTTCATTATCCATATGTATGTGGATGATATAATTTTTGGAGCAACCTTTGAGGTCTTGTGTGAAGAATTTGCCACCCTAATGGGAAATGAATTTGAGATGAGCATGATGGGAGAGCTAAACTAACTTAGGGCTACATATCAAACAAACCTCAAGTGGCACCTCAATTTGTCAAGAGAAGTACATTAAGGAGTTGCTAAAGAAATTTCATATGGTGGATTCCAAGCCTATCGATACTTCCATGGGTACAAACTCAAAGTTGGGAGTAGATGATTCTAATGCCGTGGTGAATCAAACTATGTACCGAGGAATTATTGGATCATTGTTGTATCTAATAGCAAGTAGACCTAACATAGGGTTTAGTGTAGGCATGTGCGCAAGATTCCAAGCATGTCCCAGGGAGTCACATTTGAAGGTTGCCCAGCAGATCTTGAGGTATCTAAAGTAGACCGGGACCTGGTCCTCTTCTAACCAGCAGGAGACTCCTTTGAACTTGTGGGGTATGCAGATGCTGATTTTGCATGTTATCAGGTACACAAAAAGAGCACTTTAGGAATGACTCACTTTTTGCGCTCCTCACTCATCTCATGGGGAACCAAGAAACAAAATTCAGTGGCTCTTTCCATGGTTGAAGCAGAGTATATAGTTGTTGCATCTTGTTGTGCCCAACTACTATGGATAAAGCAGCAACTTAAAGATTTTGTAGTACTGACTCATACCATTCCACTTATGTGTAACAATACACGTGCTGTCAATATGGGGAAAAATCCAGTTCAGCACAAAAGAACAAAGCATATTGATGTAAGACATTACTTCCTGAGAGATAATCTTGAGAAGGGAAACATTAGCATGCAATACTCCAGGACTGAAGACCAAATCGCTAACATTTTCACAAAATCTCTCAGCAAGGATAAGTTTGAAGGCAATATATTAAAGTTGGGAATGATGAAAATGGACTAAGCTAATTTTATCCAATGCATCCAAACATCATTGGCTATGATCGAAAGAGCATGTATCCTTGTTATTTGTAATGCTTTATTTTGGTAAGATGAATGGTGCACCTCTCTGTAGGTGTACCCTCATAGGGAATCACAGGAGTAAGAAAAGGTCTTAACTACTTAGTAATTAACTTTCTCAAAATACAAATTGGGATCGGGTCCTGTCTAAAGGTTAGCATTCAGTACATTAATTTTGAACTGATAAAGAGAACCATTGTGACCTCCACGTGTCAGTCATCGATTATTCTAATTGATTGTTCAATCGCTTTAAGTCCAAGAGATGCATCTAATTAGGTACCTGACACACCCTTTCGCTTCCTTTTATACTCCTTCCCTCCCTTATATATTACCACTCTTCTAAACTCCTCTCCCAAAAAGCTTTCTACAAAACCCTAATCTTTCTCTCCTCCATTATTCTTGAGCATACTATTGAACAATGTCTCAATCACCATCCCCTTCTAAATCGGTAATGGACAGCCTGAGTTAAATAGGCCCAGTAGTATTCTACACTTCTCTTATCGCTATTCCTCTAACAAATGCTTTGATCAGTCGTCTGATTGACACTTCTGAAACCTGTCCCTCCATCCCAAGTTCTCACATAGACTTAAACATGCCAGTGAATTCATCTCAACCTGGTCGACCCCTATTGACCTTATCTGAGCACCTGTTCGAGGGAGATCTTCTAGAGAGCAAGTACTATAAGTGTAACATTCTGGCATTCAGTGAAAGACTAGTAGTGGAAAGCGTGGTAGAAATGATGAAAGAAGTGAATTCTGGGGAATGAAGAATATTTCATGAGGAATTGCGGGAAGAAACTAAAACCAAATTTGATAGAACTCCTGAAGTTGGGTATCATCCTTCCATTGTTGCTGAGAATGAAAGTGATGAAGACAACATTCCTCTAAAATGTGTTGGTCAAAGGAGATTGGTCCCTGTCATGAGGAAAGGCAAAGAAAAAATCATGGAGGAGACACCAAGAAGAAAACTTGCCATAAAAAGAACCACTCAAAAGTTTATGAGTGATGCATTGAAGGCAAACAAAATTAGCACTACTGAGATAAGAAAGAAGAGGGATTCAGGTGAAGAGAAGATCATGATTCCAGTGAGGAAGTTGTAGCAGCCTCGAATGAACAGTCTGAATGTGATACAGTATTTGAAGTTATCATATTTGCTGTTGAAAAAAAAAAGAGGGAGGCTCTAGAGAAGAAAAAGAAAAAACCAAAATCTTGGAAGCACGTGGTGAAAGAGGGAGACAATTCAAATGGAGGCAAGGATAAAGAATTTGAGAAAAAGAATGATAAGAAAGGTTCCACACAGAAAAGGGAAGCATTGCCAGACACATAGGAAAACCTGGCAGAATATGTGTCCAAGGCTGGCCAGGGACTAGGTTCCAAAAGAAGGATACTGGAAGACAAAATAAAGTCACAAAGAAAGAAATAGTGGACAATCTAATACTGTAGAAGGTCTTGAGTGGCAGAGTGTTTGATTCTAAGATACTCACAAAGCCAGGTATGAGCACCCTAGTTGATATCGTCGAAATACAATCATGGACTCACTTGTTCATGGATTCATCCCCAACAATGCACGAAGAACAAATGAGGGATTTCTACCACAATGTTGAGTTCGAAGAGGATAGAAGCCTAACTACTCAAGTTGGGAACACAACTCTGTATCTGAATGAAGAAATATTGGGAGAAATCTTGAAGGTGACCAGAAAAGGGATCAAATCCGTGGAAGGGAAAGTTTGTACCAAAAACATTGCGAATAAGTGTGCCAAATTGCCTAAAATGAATTGCTCAGGTATATCTATGAAACTCCAGAAAGGAGAATATCAATTGTTGTTTGAGTTGGTCAACAAGGTGATTCTTCCGCTATCGGAGAAACGGATTGTTGCCTCTACTGCCGATCTATTTCTTATGGAGGCCTTATGCAAGTTTGATGCACAAAATCTTCTTGCTCTCATGCTAGACCATATGTACAAAACAGTGATTACACAACAAGGAAAACATGGCATGGGGTATGGTTACTTTCTCACTAAAGCGTTCACTCATTTGGGGGTTCCCTTAGGAGCAGGTACCTTAGGAACAGTAAAAGCACTCATTTTCTCTAAATACCTTGGTGTAATACGAATGTATAAAGGGTAGAACAGGGCAACTGAGCAAGATGTGTTAGTTAGTGGTGGAATAGAATCAACTGAAGCACGAACTAGAAAAGTTAAATGTTCTTGTGGGAAACAGTGATACTGAGATAGATTTACTGAAGGCCAATTTGTCAAAGCACAAGTAGAGGGACCTGGTGCAGCAGAAGTCAATGAATTGAGGACTCAGAATGCGAACCTCTTGACTCAAAATGCTGATCTTCAAGAGAAGAGGATCAAGGATAATGATATTGCCAATGATTGCCTTACTCTTATGATCAGATCCCACACTCACCAACCTCCCTCTACATAGTCCCATCCTTGTCTCTCCTTTTGTTTTTTGTGTGTGGACACTGTCCCGGGGGCTCTCTTAAGCATTTTAGGTTCAATTTTTTGAATCCTTTCTCTTATGCAATGAAATGGATCCTGTTTTGTTTTTATCTGTTCGTACTTTTCGCTTTTCTTTTATGATGTGTTGCCATACACTGTGATCTTCTCTTGCAAGCTTACTTTTAATCTTGGTTTACTGCTTCTCCTTTTCATGATTCCAAATGGGGGAACATATTTGTTTGTATACGGTAAAACTTTGCTAGTTCGCAGAGGGATGTCGCAGAAAGGGGGAAGGACACAGTTCGCAGGGGGAAGGACACAGTATGTGTTTGTCATCATCAAATAGGGGGGAAATGATGTTATTTTAGCTTTGATGATACAAACAAAGGGATCTTATAATGGCACCTAATCCCTTGTGCTAATTCATGGAAAATGCCAGCTGGAAAAAGTACTGAAAGTTGGTGAGGTTGGTGCATGACTTCCAAGAGTGATAGAATCCTCGGCCAATACCATGGCTTCCTCATTTTTTTCATTTAGATAAAAGGCTTTGATCAATACACAAAATCTTAGTTTTTTCATTCTTTAAATCCTCAATAATGTAAGAAAAATCCACCCCTTTCAAGATGTATTAACCTTAAGAGCAACAGGACCTAATCAAACTGCATGTTGCATAATTTTCTTAGGATTATATCTTCCATTCTTAATTGTAAATCTATCCCTAATCTATAAAGGAATTAGATTGTTGTTCAGTTGGTCTAAATGTCTAAGTCAGTTGATGCTAACTACTTTAGTGGCAGTGTTGTATCTGCTTAGTCAAATTCTAAATCATCTAGGGTTAGGTGGTTTAGTGGGCAGTGTTGTATCTGCTTAGTTGAAGTCTAAGTTATCTATAGTTAGGTAGCTTAGTGGGCAATGCTGTATCTTCTTAGCTGCTTTCTTTCTAGTAGAGTTACTACATAGAGGGGGAAGGGATTTGGAGGTAAATTCCAAGGTTGCAGCTGCTGTAATCTAAATTGTTTCTCCATTTGATTGAAATGGAGTTAGATTGAAAGCTTGTGAGGACATGTTGTGATTTTCGCCGCCCTTGATCAAGGGAGTTTCCATGTAAACTGCTTGTGTTGATTTCTTTATTGTTTAAGCCTTCATAAATGTTCATACTTAGTCAATGTACCTAGTCCATTGACTGATAGTGAACGCATACATCTTAACAAGATCCTCTATGTCCTCCACCTGCTTGGTTGGGGACATGATAATAATATACTTGCACAATGGAATGATTGGCACATTAAAGAAGTGTATTCAACCTTTTGTTACTATTAAAATGGAGTATAACAAATTGATGGTCCTCAAAAGAATTATTTTTTTGGTTCCAATAGCCCTTCGTCATCAGATCTACTAATTGGTTTAAAAATATTAGTTGGAAAAATGATATTTTATTACTACACTGTGTGCAACCTTTAAATAGTGAATGATTGTCACAAATTCTTATATATGTTGACTATTGGTCATAGACCAGTATGTCAAATGAATTATTTTGACTTTTCAAAATATTTGGAAATGTTAGTATATTATTAAATATAATTGTCAGTTATCTTTTGGTATTTCATTCAGATTTTCATCAAGATGGAAATCGATATATTGAATTATTGTATTACCAATGATGCAACACTTGATTTTTGATAAAAACACATTAAGCTCATCTCACGTTTGACCAATAACCTCATATTTGACCCTGTATCAAAAATTTAAAATTTCTTTATTATCTTCTAAATAAGTACTAAAAAAAATTATATGCTAAAAAATCTATTTATCTATATTAAAAATGGTAAATGCTTTAAGTAGAGATGCTTTCGAATAAAGAGGCAAAAATAATAGACCCACTAGCCAGCCTTAACTGCAAAAGATAATTTTCAATATAGTTACTTTTGGTTATGATGTATTTTTATTTTATCCCCAAATAGGCTTTTTTAAGGATTAGCACATATGTACTACTATTTATGACTACAAAAGACTAAATATTTAATTACTTCATTAATATTATTTTCCAAGCTACAAAATTTATTGCATACTACGTCAATAATAATTTTACTATATGTAAAGCCTCCTAAATGTGACTTTTATTCACAAAGAGAGGTTGAAGAGTGCTTTGTTTTCACGGAGATTTATGTGTAAAGGGGTCAATAGAATAGTGAAATAAAAGAAGCTGATATATTTTTTCTCCAATATCATTTTCTAAGTTACACATTGCATACTACATCATTAAATGATTTTACTATATTTAAAGCCTCCTAAATGTGATTTTTATTTGTAAAGATAGGTTGAAGAGAATTTTGTTTTCACGGAGATTGATGTATAAAGGGGTCAATAGAATAGTGAAGTAAAATATGTTGAGATAGTGTTTCTCGAATATTATTTTCCAAGCTACACAAATTATTGTAATTACGTCATTAATAATTTTATTATATGTAAAGCCCCCTAAATGTGATTTTTAGTCATAAAGATAGGTTGAAGAGTGCTTTGTTTTCACGGATCTTGATGTGTAAAGGGGTCAATAGAATAGTAAAATAAAGATGTTGAGATATTTTTTCTCCAGTATTTTTATTCAAGCTACACAATTTATTGAATATTACGTCATTAATAATTTTACTTTATATAATGCCTCCAAAATATGACTTTTATTTGTAAAGATAGGTTGAAGAGATCTTTGTTTTCACGGAGCTTCATGTGTATAGGGGTTAATAGAATAGTGAAATAAAAGAAGTTGAGATATCTTTTCTCCAATATAAATATTCTTTGGGGTTCTAATAAAAAGGTTGGTTGTGATGTATTTAAATAACAACCATCATTTGATCGAAGTTTTAATATATGTAATAATTTTATTATGTGATATTGAAAGCTAGACACATACTGTATTCATCGTAACTATTCGTTACGTAAGTTTTTATTGTTTGATAGAGTCGTAGTAATGAAGTTATTTTCTAATGAGTCAAGAGATTGTGGTGAGAAATTAAAAATTGAAATTTGTTGAGTTCAAATTCTTAATAAGACCATAGAAAATACTACAAAACACGGAATTGGGGTTCTACAAAAATAAATGATTCACAATAAATAAATTGAATTACTCTTTAGCCATTTACCTTACGTACTCAAGACATTTTATACATCCACCGACCTATAAAATAAAGAACTATTTTTCTAAATAAATATATATAACCACACCCCCCCCCCCCACACACACACATGTGTGTTTATATATAACCTAAATAAAGTTTTTAAGATAATTTAATAAATTGTAGTTTTGAACGTTAATCTTGTCATTTATATTTTTATTTTGTCGTTCTCTTAGAATATTAACTAGTTTACGTATAAGGCACATAATTTGTCATGTCACCATGAAATATTTACCAAATACATACCTATGAAGTAAAAATATCTATATAATTATTAAAATGGTTGAAATATCAAATTGACATTCAATGCTTTCCTTAAAAGGATAAATATGAATTTAGGCAAGAGTAAAGGACTATTTATAAATAATATATTTTTTAGAGGTAAATATTAAAACTTTTTAAATGTGTAAGGTCTATTCTTCTCTATAAAAGCTCCAATCTTCTTTCTTTATCCCTCAAAACCCTATATTTCACTTAGCCGCGACACTCATTTTATTTTTTATGTGAATGACCTTCATGAGGCTATAGTTGTTAGTCGAAGGATATCATTGAAGTGGTGAATGTATTTTAAGGATGTATCTGAAGATGATTTCAAACTTGCATCCTAGTAAGATCAAAGATATTCACCATCTCCATGATTTCCTTTGGATGGCAACTTTACTTTAATTAGATTTTACATGTTAATACTTTTAGTAAAAATCCTTGTTAAGTCTTTATTTGGTTTTGAATAAAAGTGAATAATTTCACATCATTGTTGTTAATATACATTTATATATATGTGTGTGTGTGTGTGTGGTTTTAGAGTTTTTATTGTTTTTTTTGCAATATATTAAATGACGGTTTTTCTATTACTAAGTTGATTGGCAGAGGCAGATCAACAACTGACAGAGAACTCATATATACTATTTATTGTAACTTTAGTGAATTCATATATTTCCTTTGTTGATTGCTAAAAGATTTAGAGTGTTTAGGAGGGGGGTATTTGGAAAAACGAATTGAAAGGTGTATATTAGGTTTTGTGTAATGAAGCGTACCATTCATGAAAGATTTAAGTGTAGCCTTCTCATGTTTGTTAATTCAACATACTATTACTTTTAATGAAATCATAATGTGTTTTCCAAGATTTTATACCATGTCAACATATTTTACAAAATTCTCCTTTGTAGATGTTTGTTTTACATAATTTTCCTTTTAGGACAGTCTACTACTTGCTCTAAAGAGGCAATCAAATATTTAATCATTTTCAATCATTATATTCTCACCAACTAAACCTCAATGGAATTTGAACTGGTTAATGCTTATTTTCTACCCAACTCAATCTCATTAGAATTTCATTCATAAAAAAATGATTTGCCTGCTGAAAATATTTTTAAAATTATAGCTAGTAATATACATGTGGTAAAATAAAGTGAAAAATATAATTCTTGAGATCTCTTAAAGAATTTATTTTTCATAGCCTAATTCTTCGAGTCATGATGACACCTACTATAACCACTAGTAGGTAAGTCAATCCGTACGTAGAACGACAAGTAATGAGTATAAGGGTAGAACTAAACAAAATTAACACTAAACAATAAAATACGACCAAAGCGGAAGTAAGCTAAAGCCTATATACAAGAGAATCCCTCGAAGAACTTGGAAGTCACAGGTACAGAGCTGTCTAAAACATGAGTACAAGTAAAACCTAGAAGGAAACATGCTCATCTAGGACGCCTATTGCTCACCCATGTCTTTAATCCCAAAAGTTGTTGAAGATGGCACAAACAATCATAGCTCCTACATAAGGAAACAAATGCACATTGTAGCTAGCATGAATAGCTAACAAAGGCACTACGGAAAGAATATATGCCGACTGAATAAGAAAGTTAAAGACAATATGAAAATATAGAATGTAGATACAAATAAAGGTCAAAGAGGATACGAAAAAAAGCATACGAGCATACCGAAGTAAATCTAAGTACATCTAAACAAAATCTACTAACCCGAATGTTCAAATAAAAGACGAACATACCTCTATAAGCCTGACATCTACATAGACTAGCTAAGTCTACTGAGTAAAGAGTAACACAAACCTGAAACCAAGAAACGAATTAGTGAGTCTCCCAGCCAAAGTAACTAGAATATCCAGTAATCCAATCAACTACCAACCTAGCTAGCAAGAGTGAAAACAACTCAAGGCCACCTACCTAACCAGTCAACCCCCAACCCAGCTAGCAAGAGTTACTTGGGGCTGTGTCAACTCTGATGATGATTTTATATATTAAGGCCACCCAGCCAGTCCACTCCCAAGTGCGTAAGCCGCCTTACTAGCAAGAGTGACCATGAGACGTCTAGACTCAGCATGTGGAATGACGTCTACTCACAAGAATTAGCATAAGGAACTCCCAACATAGAACAATCTAATCCTGCATCACTACAAAACAAAAAAACCTCCAGTAACACATTAGAACCGTAGAAAATAAGGATAGAAGATGAGATCTAATAAATCTGGGAAATCTACTAGAAGAAGGCTCATACTATCATACTCAAGTATGCTACTCCATTCTACATGGATCTAATTCTTCCTAAATGACGTCGGAGAAGAAACAAGGTTACCAGGCTTGCAAGTCTAAGGCAACACTAGTCTAATTCTAGACTAAGGCCGAACATGATCATACCAAAAAATGACACAATTAATACACAAAGCCATGGAACACATACAACCCCCCCCCCCAACTATCACGGTACTACACTCATGGCAATGGCAAACAATCCTAAAACATGGTATCTAGAAAAGGAATAAGAGTAGCTAGGTACCTTTCGCCAATTCGCCCTAATCAACATGTATTTACTTATTCAAATTCAATCTCAATTACGATGAAAGTTAGAGATTACTTGTAGGTCGATCACGCCCGCTATAAATTACAAAGACAACTTTTTCTTTCTGAATGGCCTCTAAATGTTGACATACTATCAAAAATGGGATCACAACATCAATACGGTCGTTTAGACACCAAAAGCAAATAAAAACAAACAAATTTTGGAGTCAAATAGAAGTTATGGGACCCACAATGAAATTTCCGAAATTGATTCCTTTAAAAGGTCTTAGAAAATACACTAAACTTTTGTTCATAAATAGTACATAGTTCGAGGCAAGAAACAGTAAACAATATTAACAAGGAAAAATTCAAACAATTAAGAACAAAACACAACTAGGACACCCTACTAGAAAGGTAATTGACCTCAAACAAAAAATGCCGACCAATTTATGATCATGCCACAGTGTACACACAATCCCCAAGGAGATTCCACACTTGGAATCACTAAAATCGGAGCTCAAAGAGGGAGAAATTGCAAAATCAAGATTGCTAAGTGAGTGGGGTTTGCAACCAAGTCTTTATTAAAATATTTGTCAATGACCGCTTAAGCGGTAACTAATGTTGCCTAAGTGACAGGTTGCGCAGCTGCTGGGGACTTAGAAATTAACTATTCTTCCAGGTTATACTTTTTCTTTTTATTTATCTATTTATTTATTTCTTTTTGTTATTTTTTAGCTGGTTTTTTTGGGAACCATTAATTATTATTATTTTTCTTTGAATAAATTTGTAATCTTATTGATATTGATGATTGGGATAAATCGTGGTTGGGTGATAAGTATTCTTATAAATAACCTTGTAATTATTGTAATGGACACCACTTAGATATCGAGTGTCCTTTATGTCATAGATAAGGTCGTCAATATATTCATCGAAATGTTTGTCCTAAATCTTATTTCCTTTCCCTGAACCCCTATGTATTATGAGTCTTCTGTTATTTGTGATTTTAGTAGGGACGATGAAGTGGAGAATGCAAAGCAAGAGGCGAGCAATGTTATACTTATGGAATGTACGGACATGCTGAACAAAGTTAATTCAAAAATCACATAATGAATATTTGAATGCAGGGAAGAGCACAAAAAATTCATGAAATTACTGGATAAGATTGATGCTATTTAATTAGAAATTACCGTCCAAGCTAAATTAGAAGAGAGAGAAGCTCAATAAGGAGAAAGTTATAAAGAAGCAGAGATAGTGAGCCAATCTTGGCTACAATAACAAACTGAACTTCTAAATTTTCAAGAGTCTATCTTTGATGGTCTAATATACATGACAACCCAACTGTTTGGAGGAAGAGTTGAGCTCTCACAAGAAAAAGATCAATTTGGCTCAGATATTCATGACTTGGAGGCTCACTTGAACAAAAAAATTGAGGTATCTAAAGCCCAATTACCAATTTTCGTGGATGATGACCAACTAGTGGAGAAAAAAAGAGTAATTCCAATCATTCAACTATATTGTATTCCTTAATGTCGATGTTGAGAAAGAGTACAAAAGTGAGAATGTTGTAAATAATGTTGCTTTGGAGTTGAGGCAACTTGAATCTCATTCAGAACACTTTTCTATATCATCTGAACAAATGGATGAGTGTATAGATGAGGTACAAGGCCCCAACATCCTAAAGTTTTTTAGTCCACGTAAACAAAACATCATTCCTCACATAAGGGCCAAAAAGTGTAAGATGCGACATATATTACATTGTTCCTTTATCTTTATACCACCGCCCATAGAGAGGAGCAGAAAAATTGCTGCAAAGTTAGGGGTAAAATTCGTAAGTTCAAAGTGGAAAGAGAAGTGGTGAACTTATTTGTGTCATGCTACGATGTTCAATTAGGTGCTTATTGGGAGGCAACCCAATTAGTAGTGTAACTTCTTATTTTATTTTATTTTATTTTTATTAGTGTCACTTTATTTTTCTTTGGATCTTGTTTTTTGAACATGAGGGGAAGTTTGAGTATCCAATTTCTTATACAAATAAACACATTTGTGTCACGATCCGAGAGCACCCCCTAGTCATAATATAGGGTACTCGACCTCAAAGGGGTCTAATAATACTAGCCTCTTAGCTCATTCATTGTATAGACAATAGAAAATAGTGTGAAATTAAAACTTAATTTAAAACCAAACTATTAAAAACTCTTTCACAAAGCAGAGAAAAATACTAAGTCTCACATGGCCATCTTAAGCCAAACTTTAACAAAATAGGATTACGGCCCTTTACAATCGAAAATACTAGAATGTCTATTACAAAAGTCTTAAACATAAAGGAACTTGAACAATGAAAGCCTTTGTCCTCAGCATATAAGGACATACCAAAAGAGGTCTTGAGAGAACTCTAATCCCAAGCACTTCAAAGCTAGCTAGGACCAACACTTGCCGGAACATACACCTTGTAGTTAAAAATAGGAAAATATGGGTTAGCACACAAAAATGTACTAAGTATGATGACCATGCAAAAACATGCTTTAAAAGGGACATTTTGTTGAAAGTCATACTTTATGCCAATTTGGATAAAACTTCATGAGTACAAGTATAAGAAGAATAATGCAAGTCACAACCAACATACAAGACATTATCCACATTATAGACATGTTCAACATATATACCCATTACCTTTACCTTTTTAAACTTCACTCCAAGTAACCCTCAAGTAACACTCTATGCAATGTATGGATAGCATCCCATACCACTATACACACCTAAGCATCACCCTAAGGTCACCAAAAGTGAACTCACCATTAATCATGCTTCATATTATAAGTAATCATGATCAACTAGTACCAACATAAAACACATAGGAACATGATTCAAGTAAGTCATCTCATCATCTTAGGACCTATAGCTAAAGTTACCCTAAGATACACCAAAGTAAGACATGAAGTGGCAGCCCATACTACCTCTTCATACACACATATGTGTTCCTCAAGGCTACAATAAATAAGAACCTTTACAATTCAACACAACATGCTGAGTAACCGATTTCATCAATATAAACCACTCATTCAGATATTAAATCAACCGTCTTCATTAGATTCATTTAGGACACCTTCATGCATTTAAAGGACTATCACACATTTAGTCCTTAGAACTTAGAGAACTCACTATAGCACCAACAAAGCCTACACGTAGGCAATGTATAGATAGCATCCCATACTACTACGTACACTTTGTAGTAGCTATCACGTAACTAGAGGGCACAACTCACATGATGGGAATAGGCATTAACCCACATAGAACATGAGAGCTAATCATGGAATTCGGTGTCATGAACCCACACTGTGGAGGGTGTTCTACTTGCCAATGGTAGAACTAGTACACATCCTATCTTAACCATATCCAGTTGGTGCTTAGCCTTAGTTCTCATAGAGTAGTTTCATCCACATTAGTGTACTAGAGAGGGCCACCAAGATTAGGCCTACCGACCCTAATTACTTTTACCAAGAAGGGCCACCACCAATAGGTCTACCGTTCATGGTACATTAAGGATAGCTCATTGATCTTCCTAGACAGAGCCACCGTAATTAGATATACCGTCTCTTAGTTCATCATTTCACATGAGAAGAAGGCCACCACCATTAGGTCTACCGCTTCAAGGTTTCACATTCACATAGGGTTCTAGACTTGCTATGAAGGGCCACCAACTTTAGGACTACTGATTCAAGTCATAGTCTAAAATACCTCATTAGTCATTTATAGAAAGGCAACCAACATTAGGTCTACCAATCAAGACATTAAGACATCAATTAAAGATACATTCATTACTCAAGAGAAGGATGCCTAAGCCTACCAAGTCAAGAGATCACATTCAATATAGCTTTCATTTATCAAGAAGAGGGCACCTAAGTCTACCAAGTCAAGATAAGACATTACAATATAGAAATCCTTCACATTCTATTATAAACATTCATAAGTGTTTAGTGAGAATACACTTTCAATCACAACACATTCACATTCCATATAAGATCATCATTCTACCATTGAAACCATAAGAATAACCTTCACATCACAACCATTTGCACAATGTCATGACAATACTTCAATTCCTCATATAATGCCTTCAAGGCCATGATCACAATGTACATGTCATTAAACACCTCCACCTTTCAAGTGGATCAATATACAATGTAATGTAAACACCTCCACCTTTATAGTGGATCAACAATTCAAGAATAATTCTACTACATGAGAATTAGGTCACAACTTACCCTTCTCCAAAGCCATAATCACCATTACTCAATTCTCCAACAATTCACCATAGATAGGCATAGATAATAATATAATTCAATTATAGAACTCAATCTAAGCACAATTTCATCAATCATTCATTCATATACATCAAACCCACTTCATAAGCCAAATTTAGGAATTTAGAGAAATCATGGGTTCATAGAGTTTTTCACCTTAAAATCATCAAATAAACATCAATCTAATCATATTTTATTAATTAAAAACGTTTGATGCAAGAACCCATGAGATCTAGTGAAATCTAGGATTTTGGTGAAACTTGGAAACATCTTCGGAGTTGACTCTAGGGTGAAAACTAACCCTAGATAAAGGATCACCATACCTTATACTTGAAGAATCCCACGAAATAAAAGTAGAAACACCTTGAAATCCCCAACCCTAGATAGAACTTGACCTTGATCTCCAATGGAGTTCTAGAGAGAACTCTTTGGGAGGGAAGGGTTTTGTTATAGGGAAAATTTGAAGAATTAATTCTAAATTAGGATATTAATGTTTTAATACACTTAAAATATGTTAAAATACTTAAAATAACCGTCCACACATCAATAGGTACTTGGGATGAATTTAACAATTCACACCTTACTTTGCCATTTGCACCAGCAAAACACTTCCCATCCACGGATCCAATCCACAGATCGTGGATTGGTTGACGGCCCGTGTGGTTTGGGAGTAAGACTTGGTTTTTGGGGATCATGACCTACGGAGTCAATCCACGAACCGTGGATGGACCTACGGGGTTGAACCCTATCCATAGGCACCCTAAATTAGCATACTCACTTGATTCAAAGGGTTTTAGGGGTTAGACTTGGGGTCCTCCTCAAGGACCCTTAGGGTGGTCCTTGGGGAGTCGTGCCTTGACGTTTAACCCCTAAACACCTCAACCATGACTCTGGACAACATGAAACACCATCAAAACTCAAGACAAATACAAACGAACACACGTCAAGCTTTAGTTTCACTAGTTCATTTTTAGGTTCGTTACATTATTCCGCACTTAGGAACGTTAGTCCTCGAGTGACACTTAAAACACATTAAGGGTAACCACTCAAGACTAGCAGCCCACAATCATGCATGCAATATCAATAAAATGCACATAACTAGGAGGAAACATCTACTCCACATCATAAAGGGTCAAACAACTTCATGCAATTCAATTAAGTAGGCACAACATCTACCAAATCATTATGCATCAAAGCTTAACATTTCTCATTACATTGGAGGAACTTGCTTCTCCAAATCACATCATGCTCATTACAACAGCTTTATGCATATTATGCATTTTCCTCATAAAAGTAGGTTATGCAATTCTTTCAAGAACACATTTAAACATGCTCAACAAGTCAACTCATGAAATAATTAGGCAACTCATCATAGATACATATAAACACGAGGAACACAATTTGAAAACTCAATTTTTCAACTATAAAAGAATTCAATTAGAAAATGCACAACATAAGGAGACTATGGAAACTCATATTCACACAAGACTCCAAAACATGCAACAAGCTACTAGGAACTCTAGGTATCAAGATTGAATAAGAATAGGAGGAAAGAGATAAGGATATGAACACTCTCAATAATTTTACTATTCAACATACTATCCCCCACTTAGGAGAAAACCCAACTAAGGCTATAATGATAAACACCATAGGAACCTCATCATAACATTCACACTATAAGGAACCATCAACATATCAACGCTTTTTAAAGTAGGAAGGTCCTCATCAAGCAACTCTTACTCACAACAACTTTACCAAAATTGCTCAAGGTGTCATGTGAGTCTACTACACTGGTTCTAAACTCCTCAAACTCATTACACCTCATAAGGTGAGAATGAAGCAAGCCTAACTCATGAACATCAAGGACCCTCAATCACCTTACCATCTAATCACATTGTCTCCCCCATAGGGGTAAGATTATATAAACTCTTTACAACATCATTCTTTCAATTCTAAGGTCAGAGCTAAACATCATCAAACCTTCACACCCATCACCCAAGGAGATTCTAAACGGAGGTAAATTACACTTATACTCTCCTATATGGAATTTAATCATTCTACACATCAACACTTTCCCAAAATACCTCCAAAATCATTATAACTTTCTACCAACGACACATATAACTATAGAGCAGCCCATTCATCCTAAAGACTACCTCACAATATAACATCTCAAATCTACCATATCAAGACTCATCTAGTCACACAACCACAAATGACCTCATTACTCACCTTTTTCTCCCTCAATCCTTGCAACATTAGCCCTTCAAGTAGTCACATCTTCAAGACCACCGGTTAAGGAATAAGAGAGAGAACTTATGGAGTTAATATCTATGGTACGGCTTAAAGAATGCAGAAACAAGTGTAACTTTCTATCATCCTACAACCTCTCGCTCATAAATGTGTCATGACTCACACCGATGAACAAGACTCTACTAGACGTGGCTTGTGAGACATAAACCCTAAAACCATTTCCAAAATCTTATGCTATGATACAAAGTTTTTCACGACCCGAGATCACCCCCGAGTCGTAACACAGCATACTAGACCCTGAAAGAGTCTAATACAAGGCTCTTAGCTCATTCATTACATAGATAATAGAAAATAGTGTAGAATTAAAATTTAATTTTAAACCAAACTATTAAAAAACTCTTTCATAAAGCAGCGGAAATACTAAGTTTCACATGGCCATCTTATGACAAACTTTAACAAGATAGGTTCACGGCCCTTTACAATCGAAAATACTAGAATGTCTATTACATAAGTCTTAAACATCAAGGAACTTAAACAATGAAAGTATTTGTCCTTTACATATCAGGACATACCAAAAGAGGTCTTGAGAGAACCCTAATCCAAAGCACTTAAAAGATAGCTAGGACAAATCACTTGCTGGAACCTACACTTGTAGTTAAAAATAGGAAAATATGGGTTAGCATACAACAATGTACTAAGTATGATGACCATGCAAAAACATGTCTTAAAAGGGACATTTTGTTGAAAGTCATGCTCTATGTTATTTTAGATAAAACTTCTTGAATAGAAGTATAAGAGGCACAATACAAGTCACAACCAACATACAAGACATTATCTACATTATAAACATATTCAACATATAAACCCATTACCTTTACCTTTTCACCTTCACCCCAAGCAACCCTCAAGTAACACTTTGTGCAATGTATGGACAGCGTCCCATACCTCTATCCACACCTAAGCATCACCCTAAGGTCACCAAAAGTGAACTCACCATTAATCATGCTTCATACTACAAGTAATCATGCTCAACTAGTACCAACATACAACACATAGGAACATGAGTCAAGTAAGTCATCTCATCATCTTAGGACCTATATCTAAAGTTACCCTAAGATGCATCTAAGTAAGACATGAAGTAGCAGCCCATACTACCTCTTCATACACACCTAGGTGTTCATCAAGGCTATAATAAATAAGAACCTCTACAATTTAACACAACATGCTAAGTAACTCATTTCATCAATATAAACTACTCATTCATCATTTTATTTGGACAAAGAGTCAACCATCTTCATTACATTTATTTAGGACACCTTCATGCATTTACACGACTTTCAGACATTTAGTCCTTAGGACTTAGAGAACTCAATATAGCACCTTCAAAGCCTACTCATGCAATGTATAGATAGCATCCCATACTACTACCTACACTTTGTAGTACCTATCAAGTAACTAGAGTGCACATCTCACATGATGGGAATAGGCATTAACCGACAGACCATGAGAGCTAATCATGGAATCTGGTGTCATGTACCCAAACCATGGAGGGTGTTCTACTTGCCATGGGTAGAACTAGTACACATCCTATGTAGGCACATAGTTTATGGGATATCCAAAGATGTTCATTGGACTCTAGCCTAACAGTGCGAAGAGCCTCCATCTTAACCATATCGACTCGATGCTTAGCCTTAGTTCTGATAGAATAGTTTCATTCACATTATTGTATTAGAGAGGGCCACCAACATTAGACCTACCAACCCTAAGTACTTTTACCAAGAAGAGCCACCACCAATAGTTCTACCATTCAAGGTACATTAAGGATAGCTCATTGATCTTCCTAGAGAGAGCCGCCATCATTAAGTCTACCGTCTCTAGGTTCATCATTTCACATGTCAAGGAGGCCACCACCATTAGGTCTACTTCTTCAAGGTTTCACATTCACATAGGGTTCTTGAATCACTATGAAGGGTCACCAACTTTAGGTCTACCGATTCAAGTCATAGTCTAAAATACCTCATTAGTCATTGATGTTTGCATAATCAAGACACAACTTCCAATGCAAGTGTCTATTATCATACAACAGTAAAGTAACCCAACTAAGGTTGGGATCATTCCTAAGAGAGTGGTTTTGAGAATTATTACAAAATTAAAATTAAGTTCTAACTAGTCGTAGCTAAAGACATTAACGATTAAAAACGTTGTAAATTAAAGGGGCGACGCAAGCGTCAATTAACAATGAGGTTTTTTCACAAGTAAGCAAAGAAAACACAACAAAAATACAAAGAGTACTAATCAGGGTGATGGGATTCTTGGGATGCGATAGGAATATGGGAAAAACTAAACTATTTGGTACATGCTTTTGACAATAAATTTCTTGAATATTTGTGACTAGGCTAAACAATAAGGGGGATAAGCTCTCTCTTAAGCAACTTACCCCGTTTCAAATGGGTTCCTCTCGGACACCCACTTGTCGCATGAAGAGCAGCCTCCACCTTAGCCCACTTAGTCTCTTGAGTTGAGTGTGTGGGAATGAGACTAGGGTTCACTCTCTCGAGCTGAACCTCATGTCGACCCACTCCCACTGGCCATCAATTTAGTAGTCCTAGTTTTACGACTTATCTCTCAAGTATGCCGAAAAACACAAAGGTTAAATCATATTTTCAACTACATTTTCATAAGTTCCACCACAACTACTAAATGAAATAACATCTAAACAACAAATAAATCATCAACAAGCAAGAACCAATAGATAATCTAACCCATATTCACAAAATCACACCCCAAGAATTAGGGTTTTAGCTAGACATGTAAAAGAGATAGAAATTTATACCAATATAAGTTAGCATTCAAATGGGTATGAACATTTAAGTCTTAAAACAAGCAAAGAGTGAAGAATCCAAGAGACCCAAACCCAAATTCTTGGAGTTGAAACCCTTTGAACCTTCAAGTTTTTCAAAACCCTCACCAAACTTAGAACTCAAAAATATCAAAAAGTACTATTCTATATGAAAATTTTAATAATTTTTCCACCCTTAAAACTACAACTCTAACTAGTATTTATAGTTTTCACGGATTTGTGCTGCAGTGGATCATTCAGCGTTGTTAGTCAAAATCACCAATCAACTCTGCGATTCACCTTTTGGTATAGTTCATCACCGTCTTGCACCATCCATCAAGATCGTTGTGCTCTAGGTAATTGGTGACATAGTACTGCTTTGTGAAACTTCATGGCGATGCGCCAATTGCTCCCTTTTTCTGATCATTTGATCCTTTCCTTTAGTGACTCACCAAAAAGGTGAAGTAAGACCCTTCGGCGACTCGCCAAATGGACTTGGTGCTTCTCAGGCCTTTATTTCTTCATTATTTTCTGCCCTTTCATTCCTTTTTGCGACGTAGTGTACATTCTTTCCTTCAAACTTCAAATACCTGAAACTTAAGGGTTTTCATCAGATATTGAGATAAAATAAGCATTTGAGGACACAATTTCTATCAAAATTTAGCCCTAAATGAGTCCAATTTGTGGACTCATCAACACCCCCAACTTAAAATTTTGCTTGCCCTCAAGCAAACTCAAGTTCAGTCATTCAAAAAGGGTATATATTGCTAAATAAGACTCAATCATGAATGCACAAGAAGATTCAATTTTATTATGTAAAGATAAAATGTGCACTCAAAGATTCAAGTTGTGACTCACCAATATCAAAGGACCTCATGCTCATAATACTTGCTTTAAATGCAAGTTTAAGCTCAACCAAAGTGTTCAAATGCCCTCACACAAGGAATGATTCCAATTTCACACAATGGTTCATAGTTTAAAGCTTTGGAATCAGATGCAATGCTCACACTTACAAAGAGGAAATGGACACTGATGACCCTACAGATAGAGTGGTTGAGATTTAAACTTTACCCTAGGCTAGCCTGGTAAGATGATTGTTCCCCTCCCTCTCTGTTACCTTTTTATACTGTTTCTATTTTGGTTGCATTTGAGGACAACTGCTTATTTTATTGGCTGAGGTGAGGTATTTCCATACCTACCTCTTGTGATTATTTTATGAATATCGGCTTTGTTCTGATGGTCTTTTTGTGAAAATTGAACTGATTGTTTATATATATATACACATATCATGTTGTTGATGTTGCAGATGTTCTTAACTTGTGGCCCATTATTTTAATGTGAAAGCTATTTTTGAACTAATTTTTAAAATCTTGCCACCTCTTGTGTGTATGATTGTGGTTGTTCTTGGGTAAATTTGAGTCTCGATTGTGATCAATACCGATAACTTGAATACTGCTCTTAATTAAATGAATGAATGTGCGTCTACGATAAGGGAAACTAAGTTATATAAGCAACATGTGAACATTAAGCATCTCGTTGTGACTAGCCGGTTATCGAATGAGTTTCTTGTGATGAACATTGCACGCTAGCTAGAAAGTGTGGAGTCTTGTTTGATATTGGTATCAATGCCTTGTGTAGTGAGGTTGTCTTGAACATAATATTTGATGACACCTAGAGCTTTCCCCATTGGTGCGATTGATTGAATGAAGAGAGCAATTGAAATGATCTTAGGCAAGAATTTTGAAAAGTGAGCCAATTTTACAATACAGCTCTTTGTGGCCAAACTTGTGAGATGTGTGAACCTATCTTTGCACCTTTTGAGCCTATCCTTTTCTTGGAAAAAACTTGAGCAACATTGACCTCTTTATACCATCACCTAAAATCCTCATGAAGTATTGGTATGCTTACATAGCCAACTTAGGCCAAAATCCTAAGCTGGGGCTATGGTGAAAAGAAGGAAAGTCAAAAAGTTTGAAGATTTCCCCCTTTGATGGATTGTTTTGAAATAGATGGATCCCTTCCATGTAAAAAATAAGAAGAGTAAGAAAAAGAAAAGAAAAGGATTGGAAAAGAACATGAATTGTGAAATAATGTGTATGAACATAGTGAAAAATGGGGTATCCGATGATTCATGTCTAGTTGAATAATAGGGTGGATTTTGAACATGCTTGAATGTGAAAGAGAAGGATAAAGAGTGATTACCATACTTCATGATGGAAGAAGTAAGTAAGCCTAAGTAACCATACCTTTACACTTAGCCATGTTACAAGCCTTGAAAAAACCTTGGTGATATTTAGTGAGCTACGCATTTTGATTGGAAATTAAGGGCAGGCCTATGGGTAGAGTCATGCATGTGTTCATCTTTTTGAGTGTGAGAGTTTTATGTGATTCCGGGAAATTAAATTGTTGAAGAATTTTGTGCTAATGTGGCATCATCTTTGTTATGAGGGCATTTGAGTACCTTTGTTGAGCCTGAACTTGCATTTGAGGCAAGTATTGTGAACTTGCATATCCTTGATAATTGGGACTCACAATTTGAATCTTTGAGTGTACAATTGTTCATTGTATGTGTATTTTAAAGCTGTTGTGCATTCATGTTGAGCCTTCTAAAACACTGTTTGTAGGCATCCTTGTTGAACTACTGATCTTGAAATTTACTTGAGGACAAGCAAAGGTTTAAGTTGGGGTGTTGATGAGTCCGAGATTTGGATTCATTTAGGGCTTGGTTTTGATAGTATAAGTGTCCTCAAATGTCTAATTTATGCTATAAACTGATGTTAAAGCCTTGATTTTTAGGTATGTGAGCTAAAGAGCAAGGTAAGGACACAAACAAGCAAAAAGGAGCAAAATAAGCTGAAGAAGTGGAGAAAAGCAATCCTGGTGATTGGCAAGACCAATCGGCGAACCGCCGAGTTGCTTTTTAGCTAGCCTAAAGTTCCAGTGTGAAAGTCCCTGGGGGAAGATCCCAAGTCGGTGACATAAATAGGCAGAGGACGAATCATTGATCAGTTCCGCGACAACACAATGTATTGCCAAAAGCTACATGACTTGGGATGGTGAGAACCAATGAAAAATGGTGATGGACAATAGTAAAGGGAGGATTGCTGAACCACTCGATGAGCCCTACTTAATTCGCGACTGGACTTTTAGGCTAAATTTTGGGAAACTATTAATGGATTTTTAAAAGGATTTCTGAGGAGTGCTCACCCAGATATTACAGTACCGATTCTAGAGTTAGAGTTTTCTCCAAGTTTTAGAGTTCTTATTCTAAATTTTAGAGGGTTTTGACTTGGGTCTTTGAATATAACCTTTGGAAAAAGTTATAAAGGCTTGGAGATTATTACACAGCTGATGGCTAATCAAGTTGGTAATTGTTTTAACCTTTTTATGATGTTTAGCTAAAACCCAATTCTTGGGGTGTGATCATGTGATTATGGGCTTAATTAGCTTATGGGTACTACTAATTACTAATTTAAATGCTATGTTATAGGTGTGTTTTAATCTAAGAATTTTAGTTGCAAATGCAATTCGAAATTAGAATTCTGGGCTTGCTTGAAAAAGATGTTTTAGAATTAATGATTGTAGTTATTGGGGAGATATGGATTTAGCTCAAAAAGAGTAAATCCTAACCTCAATTCTACCCATCTAGCTCGAGAGAGTAGATGAATTAAGGTGTGGGATCTTCTAATTTTCTAAGCTCGATGATGTTCGAAAGAAATCACTTGATTTGAAATAGTAGTTGGAGAAAAGTTATTTCGCTTTAGCCTAGCCTACCCACTGATATTTAGCTATTTATTAGTAGTTCCAATTACCCATAGAGTGAAATTTGCCTTTAATCGATCACATCCCGAGAATTCCTCTCTATATTGTATTACCTTAGCATTTGATTGTGTTGTAGCTAATAATTGCAAACTAAACATTCATGCACCCCCTTTAGATTTTTTTCCATGTCTTTTTTGATAATTCCTATTCCTATAGCTAATTAGACCATATTTGTACTTCTTAATTGAATTTGAACATGTACTGCTCCCTCTAGGCTCGACCTCAACCTTTCGTTGGGTTTTATACTGACTAATGACCATTTGGACCTAGAATTGGATGAGGTGTGCTTGAAACGTTATTCAATAATAAGAAGTTCAAAGAAATTGTTGTTGAAAAAATGAGAGGAAACCCACTCTTCTAGTTATAAATAGAAAAGGTTAGTATGAACGGATTATTATTGTGTCTTATCAACAAGGTCGCAATTCTATGGAAAAGTCACAACCCTTCATAAAGTCACAACTCTTCAAAACAGTCACAACTCTTCAATTTTAATTAGACCTCTTAAGCCCAACAATCTCCTAGGGAATGACTTTAACTAAAATGAAACATAAACGTATTTAGTTTACAAGCAAGGATTAATTACATCTGGATAAGTAGATTTTCCTTTGAATATTGTGGAGTGAACATATATCAGATATACTTGATTAATAGGTAGCTTTTATATCTTTGAACAATCGAGCGTCAATGTATACCTGGACAACCACATGTCACATAATCAATCCTTTACCATATATGGTTGTCATTGTTGTGTTCATTTAATCTATGAACACCTTCTGGTTTCATCATGAGTGTATAGAGAATGTGCTTTAACAATCATCCTTTTTAGGGGTTTTACACTTCACACTCACACAGAGGTGATTTTTAACTGTGATATTGTGCAGATACACTTTTTGTTCAAATCTACCAAACATAGAAACATTTAAAAAATCTTTAAGTTTTACCAACTTGTTAAAAGTCTTAAAAAAATTTCCTTGTTCCTAAACATTATCTTCATAATGAGAATAGATGAGTTATTGACAATGACGAACCGTCAGTCATAATATTGTTTGATCTTCTTGAGCCAAGCTCTTGAGATCTCCAATCTACTAGGTAGAGTTACTGCCATGATGATCTCTTTCATGATCTCACAACTCCCTCTCTCGTTAGGCCTTTTGTAAGTGGATCTTACACGTGAAGCCAAATGATAAATTAGGAAAACACTTGTTCAAGAAAACTAGAATAAAAATCAATTGCATACCTTATTTTACCTTCTCTTTTATCATGTTTAATTTTTTTAATTGACTAACCTTGTTGATATGGAAACTTATTATTTTAAAGAAATCCAGTTAGAATACAAATCAATTGCATGCCTTATTTAGTTATCACTTTTATTATGTGTATTTTGTAATTGACTTACTTGGAAATTATTAATGTACTGTTCTAATTTAAATAAAAATCAATACAATTGCATACCTTATTTTACCTCAACTATTACTAAGAGTTTCTTTGTATTTAACTTATATTGTTTTGATATGGAAATTTGATGTAAAGTAAAAATCAATTGCATACTTTATTTGGCTTTTACTTTTTTCTAGTATAAATAGGAGTTTAGTATTGGGCTATTGACATACCCTTGTTCAATCTTCCTATCACGACCCGAGCCTACACCCTGGACGTGGCCACACTCATAACCAATTCTAGTCTCCAAGCGAACCCTCATCCTCACTGACTATAAGCGGAAGATTAACTTGAGCATACATAAGCATCAAATATAAAGAAACATTTAAAAACAATTTATTGGATCCCAAAACTTTCCTAAAGATAGTTAGTATGAAACATAAGTTTTAAATAAAATTTTGGAAATTGAAAGACTCTCAAAATTGTCTATCTATGAAGCCTCTACTATTACAGAAGGATGTCTGGACAAGACCCACGAAATCTCAAAACCATTAACTACTAAGTAACTATGAAGTGGTCAGCAATACAAAGATGCTCACCAAAGCTAACTGAAGTGTAGAATGATCTCAACGAAGCACCTATTGATAATCATGAATACCTATATCTGTCATATAAAATGATGCAAGTCGAATGAAATCAGGAAATGGAATGTAGGAGTATGTAATATGGCTGAGTAAACAAATAACTAAACTGAATGACTGAAAGCAACTCAACTGAATCAATACATGAACATGAAGAGAAAACTATTTAATCTTTACAATAAAATATACAATGAAAGCAACATGAAAATAATATACTTTACTTGTGGGGAGTTTCTGCAACCGACAACTATTACCATGAGCGTAGCAATGATACAACATTTGGCCTCACTTTGCCAGGGACATCCTATACTTTGTCGGGACATAGGATGATATCGTGACTATGGATCCAACTATATGTCTTCTTAGAGGAGGTGAGGAGTCACATGAATAATCAATGCTATCCTACCCTATACTGACTACGCAGTTCTAGAAGACTTCCAAATACTAAAAGACTCTAACCCAACTCGATGTTCGATACTACTCCCAAAATAATTACTATAACTTTGTGCGTACTTCACCCATTACAAAGAATGAACTTTTTATTTTACTTGAAATACTTTTCAAAACGTGAGACGTGATTACTAATGAGTCCATGATTTGGACTCATTTAGGGCTTATTTTTAATACATTTAGTGTCCTCAAATGCATATTTTATGCCAATAACTGATGTAAATCCTTGAATTTTAGGTATTTGGATTAAGAAACAAAGCATGGACACTAATGAGGAAAAAGGAACAAGGAAGCTGAAAGAACGAAGAAAAGAAGGCATGATGGCGAGTCGCCGAATGGCTATGGTCTTTCCTAAAGTTCGAGTGTGCTAAGCCCTGAAGGAGAAAATCAAGTCGCCGATAGAAAGGAATAGTCGGCAAGTCACTGAACGGTTCCGTGATGCAGTACTATATCGCCCAAAGTTACAGAACTTGAAGATGCTGAAGGAGAAAGAAAAAAGGCGATGGAATTGACCAAAGGGTGGATCACCGAGTGGATCAACGATCCTAACTTATTGCAACAAATGGTCCTTTAAAATACATTTCTTGCGACTATAAATATATTTTAAAATTCTTAGTTTAGTATCCAGTTTTTATTATAGTATCATAATTATCAGTTTTTTAGTAGAGATCTTAGAATTGAATTTGGAGACAATATTTCTTTAGCTTTGAAGATTTGAAAATTTCCATTTATGATAAATTTGAAGTGGGTATTGAAAATTCTTTATCTTAGACCTTTGTAAATACGAAATTAATCTTACCAGTTGATGGAAACATAATTTGGTAACGATTTTTATCTTTTTATGATGTCTAGCTAAAACCCCAATTCTTAGGGTATGATTATGTGATGATGGGTTGATTTAGCTGCGGGGTATTGTTAATTGATAGTGTAAATGTTGTTTAAAAGTGATTTCATTCAGTAATTGTGTCTTAATCTGAAGGGTTGTACTTTCAAATGCAACTCTATCTTCGTGATTTTAGCTTGCTCAAGAGAGAGGTTTTAAAACCAAGATTACTGATTTGATGATCTGTGGGTATTCGGTTGTCATGGTTTCAACTCGAGAGAGTGAATCCTAAACCCTCTTCCACACATTCAGCTGGAGAGAGTGAATTGACTAAAGCATAGGCTTTTCTTAATTATTGCTTACTGGTGTCTGAGAGAAACCAATTTGATTTGGGGTAGATTTTTTGAGAGAAAGTTTATCCCCACTAAATTCTAGCTTATTCACTAATTTACAGCTATTCACTATTGAATGCAATCACCCATTTTTCTACCTTAGCCCATAATCCATTCACATCCCAAGAACCTGTCTCTATACTTGCTATTTTAGTGTTATTTGCTGTTGTAGTTGATTATTACAATCAAAACCCCCCTGTTATTTAACACTTGTGTCACCCTAAACTTGAACCATGGTTTTATTTGTAAATGTGTTTACCTTTGATTGAATTGAACATATTCATGCTTTTCTATTGATTGTCAAATAAACACCACTCGCTGTGGGATTTGATCCCAACTCACTTAGTTGGGTTATATTACTAACTAACAATCATTGATGCCTAGTATTGGATGAAGTGTCTTTGAAATGTTATTAATCAAAATGACGCTGCTGCCAGGGAGTTGTGTTACTTGAGAATTTTTAGTTAAGTTGGATTTCGTTCTTGTTAATTATGGTCGAACTTACTTAATTTTAGTTTTTTTTTTCCTTGTTGGTGTTTGAAAATAGGAAGTGTGAGTGTGAACGACAGCAATGGAAGCCAAGTAGGCTAACAAGATGACATTGGAAACCTCAAAGATGTCAACGAGCCTAATATTAATGACACCCATCTGATGCAAAGTATTGGTGTGATTCGCTTGCCTCCAGTCGAAGGGAATGCGAAGTTCCACATCACAAGTACTATGTTGTAGCTCTTGCAATTGAAGGGATTGTTCAGTGGTTTGGCTCATGAGTATCCCCATGAGCATATTAGAAACTTCATGGATATATGCGGACCGTTCTCCTTCAAGAACATATCCCTAGAGTCGGTCCGTTTGAGGTTGTTCTCGTTGTCTTTGATAGGATAGGCATGTAAGTGGCTAGCTGAATTGCCACATGAGTCAATCACTTCATGGGAGAAGTGGTGTTCACTGCATTTCAAGTGCGATTTTTTCCTCCTTCAAAGATGATGACTCTTTAGGACAACATTCAAAGCTTCAAGTGTCTAGAAGGCGAGCTAATTCATGAAACTTGGTTGCGATTAAAAAATTTTGTGCTTCAATGCCCAACTTATTGCCTGCGTGATAACTTGTTGTTGCAGTATTTTTACCAGAGCCTTGACTTAATAAACAAGGGTGTTGCTGACCAACTTTCTCCAAGAAGTTTGATGCAACAACCTTATGTGATACCGGCTCAGCTCTTGGATGGCATGACTATCATAAATAGGGCGTGGTATGCCCGTGAAGACCATGTTTTCCCATAACGTTCAAATTGGCCAAGGAACAGATGGAGAAGGACCAAGAAAGGGACAAGAACATGGCCAAGATCATGATACAACTGGACATTTTGTCTAAAAATGTCATGGGAGCTGGTGCTTGAAATTTCAATGCCATGGGTGTCGGGTGTGCTAATCTGGATGAGTCCATGTTTGAGGCCTTGTTTAATTAAGAGGTGAATTTCCTAGCCAACCAAGGTGCAAGTTATCGTTCAAACTACCCGAGGCAGGGTGGTAACCAAGGTTGGAATATGGATGAAGGTTGGAAGGAACGCGATCTAGAATGGAGGGACTGTAATCCAAATTGGAAGGATAGGTATGTGCCTCCCCATGACTGCCACAAGCCAAAGGATTCGGAAGATGGCCGGTTTAAGGATATTCTCTCTCATATCCTCAACAAAGTTAAGGGGTCAGACAAGATTTTGAAAGAAATGAAAGAACATATGTTGACCCTTAGCCAGATCATTACCTCCCATTCAATATCGATCAAGTAGTTGGAGACCCAAATGGGTCACACCTCGTCTTATCTAAACCTGAGACAATATGGGAGTGCTTAGTGATACTATGGCTAACCCCAAGAATGAGGTTTGAGTGTGGACTTGCGTCATGCCGCGACGTTAACTAAGGTGCTGCTTGGGAGACAACCCAAGTTTTATTTTCTTTCTTTTTTAAGTTTGAATTAATGGTGTGTTGATTGTGTGGGGAAAAGTGTGGAAAGTGTTCCCAAAGAGCAGGTTGGTGAGTTGATAGTCAAATCAGTGACTTGCCAAAGAGGTCGGTAAGCCTGACTTTAACTGTTGTTGGACTGAAGACAATTTTATATTAGAGTCTATAAAACTCAGCGAGCCCAGGAGCAACTTGGCGAATCCCCGACCAGGTTGGCGATCACGTTATAGTCCGCCGTGAGGATCCCCACATTTACTGGAGGTCCTGTAAAACTCGATAAGGTAAGTAACTACTCGGCGTTTCAGCGAGTGGGTCGGCGAGCACGACTAATGTCACTGAAAGGGTGAGAACTGGATGATATTTGATGGCCAAAGGTTTAAACATTCAAACTTTTTCACTTTCACTCACTTTAAAAATTTCCAAACTCACACGCGCGCATTAGTTTCTATATTTCTTGCATTTTTACCATATTTTAATCGTTGGATTTTTGGTTGGAGTGGACTACTTTGCCACCTAGCTAGCATTACAAAGTATTTTAATCGGTATCTAAGGTTGGTTTTTTGAACCTCGAATCTACTTTTAGCGATTTTGTACTTATTTTCAATGATCTTATCTTAGTGACGTGTGGTGGGCCTCTTTGATGTTAATTGTTTTTGCTTGTGCCTGTGTTAATGTTAAAAGATCACCCATAGTGTTTATAATGTTGAATTCCTATATTTTTGTGCCTTAAAATTGGTTAAATCTTGTGCGGTTGTGCTTGCATGTTATTGTGTCTGTCGGGTGAAGTTTGAGTAACCCATATTTGTGCCAAATAAAGTAATTTGCCCAATGATAGAATGGTTGACGTCGTTCTTAAGCGCAAAAGTCGTCAAATGGCCAAATTTGGCAAAACTTGGAGAAGTATGAGTAACCCAGGGTAATGGGTGTATTGGGTCTTACTTTAATTTGATGGGTGCATGCTTTGATTTTGTTTTTGGGGGTTGTGGGGTTGGCTTTGAAAAGTTGGATTGAAAGTAGGCATATTGGGTCGTTTGGCGAGCTGGGCAGAGCTCGCCAAACCACTCGGTGGTTTGCCAAAGTTCCCCATCTCGCCTTTAATTTCATGCAAATGAGTAGTTGGGTTCTATAAATTTCAGTGAGAAGCTTGAGGTCACTGAAAGCATTCAGCGACTCGCAGATAGTTCTTCTTGATAGCCCTTTGTCTACACTCCTATACCTTAATCGCACTGTAACTTTCGGTGGGCTAACCTTGCTTGCTGAATGTTGTCGGAGATTTTTCAAAAGTCCTTTCAATCTCTGACATGCAAAATTTTTCTGAGAATTTTGAGCCAATCCTTTCAGTGAGCCCAATCTAGCTCCCTAAAGTTATTCGGCGACTTGCCGACTGATTCGGCAAGTTTGTCTACAACTATTTTTCTGTGAATTTTTTTTAAAGAGTTTCTCACTTTTTCCAATGTTTTTACAGACATGGTAAGGAACAACATCGACATGCCACACCAGAAAAAAGCATGGGGTATCACAATCAGTTAATGGGGATCAAATCCTCCAAAAAGACGAAGGAAAGAGCCTCCAACTGGAGGTCAGAGCAGGGGCAAGAGACCTACATCTGAGAGAGAAGCTGCTGACTCCCAGGATGCTTTATCTGAGTTTGAGGACAACCAGCCGTTAAAGTCCCGGCGGGATCAGATTTGTGCTAGATCTCACCCTGACTCTGCCAGAGTCCCCCCAGCTTCCACCCCTGCAGGTTCAGATTCTGCCTCGGCACCTCCTATGGCTCATGTGCCACAAGTCATCCCTCCTCCCAGGCTTCTCAATAGGTTGAAGGATAACATATTGTGATCCATTATTGAGGAGAAGATATTATCTATAAGGCCTTGAGGGTAAATACTCTGATGTGAGGGACACTCTCCACTTCTATAGGTTCAAGAAGTTCACTAGGTCTCGAGGCCACTATATTCCTTCATGGGTCCAGGAGTTCTATACAACATTTGGTGACCTAGTTCCCAAGAGCAGGAAGAAGGCCAGCGAGTTCAGACCGGTTAAGTAGGTCATGGTCAAGGGCAAAAAAGTCAGCTATAATAACGAGATCATAAATATTGTACTCAGCAGGAGTCTTGGAGCTACAACAACATATTACAGTTTGGTGGTTACACAGTCTTTGGATGATCTGAAGTGCTTGTTGGCCCCATTGATTTTCGATACCACCTCTAGGTGGATCAAGGCAGGGGTCCCCATACAGAAGAGGGATTTGAGTATTGCTGCTTGATTCTGGTTTGGCTTCATTAAAAGCACCATAATGCCATCCCAGAACAAGTCCATCCTGGGCCACCCTAAGGCAACCTGCGTTGGAGCTATCATATGTCGAAGGAGCATGACTTTTGCCTCCTTATAGAGTAAGAGATGGCCATGAGGGACAACCAGAATAAGACCTCATTGCCATTCCCAGTTATGATCACAGAGTTGTGCTAGAGTGTTGGAGTACCCCAGGATGATGGGACAGATTTTGAGGTTACCCTGTCTTCCTCCACTAACATCCGGCGCATTAAGCCCAAGTACACTCAAGAGGAGGCTGACAGGGGGAGGGAAGCTCCGGTGGATACATCCCCAGAGATAGACGTCAATTCTATACTTATGGACACATTTTTGCCTACTCCGGCCTCTTGGCCTTTAGGTACTTCTATCCATCCTTCCTCTTCACAGACCTCACATGCATCTACCTTGTCCCAACCTGCTAAGATTACTCAAGTGATGATCCTGAAGATGGGACACCTAGCTCATTCAACTTCCGTGAGGGCGACCAGACTTGAGAGATTCATCACATGGATAATCGAGAGTGTCATATTGCTGCACTGACCCCTCTCCAGACTTCTACTGACACTCTCACCATGAGAGTTGAGACTTGTGAGAGCAGGCAGGGGGAGACCTCCGAGGTGATGGCTTTGAAAGCTGAAGTAGCAGATTTGAGGAAGGATGTCGACTATCTAAAGTCTAAGGACTTCAATTCATTATTGGAGGTTGTAGAGGATTTGGACGTTCCTGATACATTAGAGATTCCTTCGGCTACCACCAAAGATTTACGTAGGGATGATACAATTGTTGATGAGTCGGATGTCGAGATCAACAAGGAGGATATCGATGTGCGCAATGATGAGGTGTATAATGATCTAGTTGACCTTGAGGATGCCATGTTCAAGATTTCACGCAAGCATACTTGAGAAATACCACCATGGTTGGGTCTAGTGCAACTACTGTTCCTTTTGTAGTGACTCCGGGAACTGATGCCCAAGATCAGATCACTACACCGGGCACTGATGCACAGACAGATGGAGAGACTATTTAGACAAGATCCCTCTTTACCTCCCTCTCTATCTTTCTTTTTGACTTTTGGATATTATTCTTATTGCATTTGATGACGAATGATTTTTATTTGTGGTGGGGTGAGGCCCACCTTTTGTGATTATGTTTTGTTTATATATTGGGTTTTTGAGCTTTAATTGTGTGTTACACTATTTTTGTTTGGATGATTGAGCTTATGACTCCTTGTTTTTAATTGCAAATGATTTTTGGACTGTTCCGAAAAGAATTGTGCCACCCCTTGTTTGTGTTTAAAATGTGGTTGTTCTCTTACAAATTTGAGTATCAGTCGTGATCAATATCGATGACTTAAATAGTGCTCATACTAAAGAAAGATGAATGTGCGACTACAACGAGGCCAAATGAAGTTCCATATACAATATGTGAACTTTTTCATCTTGTTATAATAAGCCAAGTATTAAATTGAATCTTTTTAGATGAACATTGCACACTAGCGAAAGTGTGGAGTCTTGTTTTGCATCAGTGTCAATGCCTTGTGTGATGAGCTTACCGTGAACCATATGTGATGACACCTAGAATTTTCCCCGTTGGTACGGTTGACTAACTGATGTAATCTCTTGGTATGATCTGAGGCACCTCTAAAGAGTGAAAAAAGTTGACATTATACCTCTTTATGGGGCCTACCTTATGAGTGTGTGAACTCCACTTGAACACCCTTTGAGCCTTAACCTTTTCTTGGAACAAAGTTGATGAAATTATGATCTTTCTTGATCCATTACCCATAATCCACATGATTCGTGGTTTGTGTGAATAGCCAAATTAGGCCAAAAGTCTAAGTTGGGGGTGTAGTGAAATGAGAAGGTAAATCAAGAAGTGCAAGAAAGTGCCCTTTGACCCATGGTTTCAGAAAAATGGAACCCCTTCATATAAAAAAAAGAGAGAACAAGAAGAAAATAATGAAAAAGTAAAAGAATGAAAAAGTTCAGGAATAAAGTTGTGAAAGTGCAAAGAAAATTGGGTATACAACAGTCCATGGAAGATGAATAATGGGGTGACTTGTGAGCACAATTGAAAATGATGAAGAAAAGGAAAGAAAGTGTTGTTCACACCACATTTCATGAGGATTATAGACATTGAGCTTAAATGAACATACCTTTGCACTCAGGCCTGTTACAAGCCTTGAAAACACCTGTTTGATCTTGAGTGAGATGAAACAATTGTTGGTTGGAAAATATGGGCAAACCTATGGGTGAAATAATGCATTGTGTTTACCTTTGTTAGTGTTAGTGAGTGTTGCATTTGATTCTAAAGCTTTACATTGTAGAACCATGGTGTGTGACTATGGAATCATTCTTTTCGTGAGGGCATTTGAGTACCTTTGTTGAGCCTGAACTTGCATTTGAAGCAAGTATTGTGAACTTGAGATTCTTTAATAATGGTGAGTCACAACTTGAGTCTTTGAGTGCATAATTGATCCTTGCATGAGTAAGTTGACTCTTTTTGTGTGCATTCATGATTGAATCTTGTGTAGCACTGTTTGAGAAATCATTTTTGATCTGCTGAACTTGAGTTTTACTTGAGGACAAGCAAAAATTTAAGTTGGGGGTGTTGATGAGCCCACAATTTAGACTCATTTAGGCCTTTATTTTAATAGATTTAGTGTCCTCAAATGCATATTTGGTGCTAATAACTTATGTAAATCCTTGATTTTTATGTATTTGGATTGAGGAACAAAGCATGGACACTAATGAGAAAAAAGGAACAAGGCAGCTAAAAGAATGAAGAAGAGAAGGTCTGATGATCGCCTAACCCATTGGACGAGTCGCCGAATAGCTATGGTCTCGCCTAAAGTTTTAGTGTGCTAAGCCCTAAAGTAGAAAATCAAGTCAGCGATAGAAAGGAGTAGTCGGCGAGTCATTGAATGGTTTAATGATGCAGTACTATATCGCCAAAATTTACAGAACTTGAAGATGCTGAAGGCCAAAGCAAAAAGGTGATGTAATTTACCAAAGGGTGGATCGCCGAGTGGATTGGTGATCTCGACTTATTGTGCCGAATGTTTGTTCGCAGCACATATTTGGCGACTAGAAATACATTTTTAAATTCTTAGTTTAGTATCCAGTTTTTATTATAGAATCATAATTATCAGAGAGCTTAGAACTAAGTTTTGAGACAATATTTCTTTAGCTTTTAAGATTTCTAAGAAATTGGAAGTGGATGTTGAATATTCTTCATCCTAGACCTTTGTAAAGACGAAATTAATCTTACCCAGTTGATGGAAACACACTTTGGTAATGATTTTTATCTTTTTATGATGTTTAGCTAAAACCCCAATTTGGGGTGTGATTATGTGATTATGGGATGATTTAGCTGCTAGGTATTGTTAATTGATAGTGTAAAAGTTGTTTAAAAGTGATTTCATTCAATAATTGTGGCTTAATCTAAAGGGTTGTAGCTGCAAATGCAACTCTAACTTCGTTGTTTTGGCTTGCTCGAGAGAGAGGTTTTAAAACCAAGATTATTTATTTGATGGTCTGTGGGTATTGGGTTGTTATGGGTTTAGCTTGAGAGAATGAATCCTTAGCCCTTTTCCACACATTCAGTTCGAGAGAGTGAATGGACTAAAGTGTAGGTTGTTCTTAATTACTGCTTATTGGTGTTCAAGAGAAACCAATTTGATTTGGGATAAATTGTTTGAGAGAAAATTTATCCCCAGTAAAGTCTATCTTATTCACTGATTTACAACTATTCACTATTGATTGCAATCACCCATTTATCTACCTTTGCCCATAATCCAATCACATCCCAAGAACCCGTCTCTATACTTGCTATTTTCATGTTATTTGCTGTTGTAGTTGATTATTACAATCAAAGTCCCCCTTGTTATTTGACACTTTTGTCACCCCAAATTTGAACCATGCTTTTATTTGTAAATGTTTTTACCTATGATTGACATGCATTTCTATTGATTCTCAAATACGTACCACTCCCCGTGGGATTCAACCCCAACTGACTTAGTTGGGTTATATTACTAACTAACGATCGTTGACTCTTAGTATTGAATGAAGTGTCTTTGAAACGGTATTAATCAATTACCTTCTTGAAAACATGCACTTATGAACTTATCTTTCAAGTCCAATAATTAACATAGGAACATATGTATCTGACTATATATATATATATATATATGAATAAAATGACATTAGAAACTCTTAAGTCTTTATAAAATAGAACCTTTAAACATTTTCTCAAAACTCATCTTTATTTCCTCAAAAATTCAGTTTGAAACTCAAGTGTTGACTTTGAAAAACTTCTCAAGATTTATAACTCAAAATAGGGTTCATGCTGAGTTATAGGCATGAACAAATCAACTCAAGGATCTCAATAAAAATATAGAGACTCAATACTTAGGAATAGAATTTCAAGAAGAATCTGGAACTCAAGAACGTAAAATCAATTTATCTAAAAAATTCTCAAATCTAGGGAGTGTGGACAAACTAGTCTAACACTTTGATAACCTTACATACCTGGAAGAACAAGGTTCATGAAGATTAGAATCCTGGAAACCCTAGCTTGAAGGAAAACAATCAAAGAAATCTTTCTTGAGATTCTTGAATTGGTTTCTTGAAATTTCAATGGTCATGATTTACGATTTTCAATAGTAGTTCATAATTGTATGGATGAATTTGAGATCCAAAGAATGAAATTTTTGGAGAAAGACTTACCTTGAAAAATAATCTTGAATGGAAGTGATCTACTTTGATTTTTCCTTAGGGTTTGAGAGAGAAGAGAATGGTGGATTAAAAGATGGAAATAGGATTTTTAGGGCTTTATAGGAGTTAAGAAATCCATTTTTAAGGTTTTCCAAGTGGTATAAGGAGAAGAAAATTACCTTATTTAGAATTTTCCTGCGGCTAAAGAGGAAATGCATTATAGAAGTTACTAAAATGGTCATAAATTTTTACTTAAAATTTTGATTGACGTGTGATGAGTCCGAGATTTTGACTGATTTGGGGATTTGTTTTGATAATATAATTGACCTCAAATGCCTAATTTATGTTATAAACTGATGTTATAGCCTTGACTTTCAAGTGTGTGAGCTAAGGAACAAGGTAAGGACACTAACAAGCAAAAAGGTGAAAAATAAACTAAAGAAGTGGAGAAAGGTGATCCTGCTGATCCCAAAGACCACTCGGTGAACCGCTGAGTGACTCTTCAACTCGTGTAAAGTTCAAGTGTGCCAACCTTGGGGAAGAAACCAAGTCGGTGATAGAAATGGAAAGTCAGCAAATCATCGATCAGATCTGCGATAACACAATTGATCGCCCTAAGTTACATGACCAGGGGATGCTTAGAACCATTGCAAAATGTCGATGGAAGGGAGCAAAGGGCGTATCGCCGAACCACTCAGCGAGCCTGACTTATCTCACCCAATAGCTTTTCGGGTAAAATTATTGGCAATTATAAATTGAGTTTTGAACTGTAAATTTATTATCATGTGTTCATTTAGTAGAGTTTCTTCTGAGTTTTAGAGTTCCATTGTAGACTTTGAAGCTTTTTGAGGTTCAAACTTGAAGATTTGCAAGTGGGTCTTTGTATTTAACCTTTGGAAAACATTGTAAAGGCTTGGATACTATTACCGAGCTGATGGCTATTCGAGTTGGTAATTGTGTTTTTGTCTTTTTATGATGTTTAGCCAAAACCCCAACTTTTGGGTATGATCATGTGATTATGGATTGAATTAGCTTATTTGTATTGTTAGTTACAATTTTAAATGTTTAATTAAAGTGGGTTTTAATTGATAGTTGTGTTTTAATCTAAGAATTGTAGTTATAAATGCATTTCGAACTTGGAATTCTGGGCTTGCTTGAAAAAAGTGGCTTTAGAATTAAAGCTTTTAATTGAAGATTGTAGTTATTGGGGTGATATGGGTTTAGATCGAAAGAGTAAATCCTAATCTCGATTCTACCTATATAGCTTGAGATAGTATATGAATTAAGGTGTAGGTTGTTCTTATTTGTTAAGCTTCTTTATGTTAAAAAGAAATCATTACACTCATGATAGTTGTTCTAGAGAAAACTATCTCACCAATAGCGTAGCCTACCCATTGATATTTGGCTATTTATTAGTAGTTTCAATTACCCATATAGTGAAATTTACCTATAATGGATCACATCCCAAGAACTCTCTCTGCATTGTTATTTCCTCAGTGGCTTATTGTGTTGCAGCTGATAATTTCAAATGAAAAGCCCCATATGATATTCGTCTCATCCCCTTAGACTGGTTTACATGCCTTCTTCAATAATTTCTATTTCTATAATTGATTAGATCAAGTTTGTACTTCATACTTGAGTTTGAACATGTATCGCTCCCCATGGGTTCTTACCTAACTCTTTGTTGGATTTTATACTAGTTAATGAACGTTTGCACCTAAAATTGGATGAGGAGTGCTTGAAATGTTAATTAAAATGGTGGTGTTAAAAATTCTTTTATTGAATTTAGATTGTGATCTTTTTGGTTGCAGTTGAATCGACTTATTTTAGTTTTTGTTTTGTGTTGCATGTGTTGAGCAGAAGAATAGATAAACATAAATGAGACTAATGGTAGACAAGTGGGCCACCAAGGTGATGTTGGAAATCTTAATGATGTGTCGATGCAATACGTCTACCTTCACTTGAAGGGAATGCTATCTTTCAGGTTACTAGCACAATGCTACAACTCCTCCAAATGAAAGGCCTATATGGAGGATTGGCTCACGAAGACCCCCATGAGCATATTTAGAACTTCGTGGAGGTTTGTGGTCCGTTCTCATTCAAGAACGTATCACAAGAATTAGTCTGTCTCAGGTTGTTCCCATTCTCTTTGATGGGTGAGGCTAGCTAATGGTTAGGTAAGTTATCGAGAGATTCTATCACCTCTTGGGATGAGCTTACCACTACATTCAATGTGAAATTCTTTCCCTCGTCAAGGATGATGATACTAGAGATAGCATCCAAGGTTTCAAACACTTGGAAGGTGAACCAATCTAAGAGACGTGACTGAGGTTTTAGAAGTTGGTGCTTCAATGTCCGACACATGGACTGCCAAACAATATATTGCTGTAGTACTTCTATAGGAGCCTTGACTCGGTGAACAAAGGAGCTGCTAATCAACTTGTTCCCGGAGGTATAATGCAACAACCCTATGAACTAGCATCTCAACTACTTGATGGAATGAACAAGATAAAAAAAGTGTGGTACACTCATTAAGATCAATTCTCTCCTCTCACTTTTAGAATTTCAAAAGAGCAGATCGAGAAGGATCGATAGAGAGACAAAAACATGGAAAAAATGATGAGCCAGCTGGACATCTTGGTGAAATATGTGATGGGTAATGGTGTGAAGTATGTAAATGTTGTGGGTGTTGATGGAGTGAATCTCGATAAAGTGCAATTTGAGGCGTTATATAATGAAAAAGTGAACTTCATTGCAAGCCAAAGAGAAGGTTTCGTCAAAACTATCAAAGGCTAGGTGGAAATTCAGGTTGAATAGAGATGAGGGAAGGAGAGATCATGACAAAGATTGACATGATCGTAACGTCACTTGGAAGGAAAGAGAGGGTGACAAGTACAGGTACGTCCCACCCATGAGCGTCAAAAGCCAAAGGAGTTGGAAAACGTCCATATGAAAGACACGCTCTCATGCATTCTCAACAAAGTTGAAGGGTCGGACAGGGTTTTGAAAGAAATGAAAGAAGATGTGTCTACACTTAATCAGACGATCACCTCCCACTCAGTGTCAATCAAGCAGTTCGAAACCCAAATGGGTCAAATTTCTTCTCATTTGAACCCAAGGCCAAAAGGGGGCATACCAAGTAATACCTTTTCAAACCCAAAGAATGATCCGTGAATTTCCATTTTTGTCACGCCAGGATGTTAACTATGGCTCCTTTAGGAGGCAACCCATGTTTTTAATGTTTTAGCGTTTTTATTTTGAATAACGGGTGTTAATTATGCAGGTTGAAAAGTGGAAAGTGTTGTAAAATAGATAATTTTGCGAGCAAAATTCCTGATGATCATTCATCGAAGAAGTAGGTGAGCCCCAATTTGGACCTCTATTGGAAACATCAAATTGAAAAGGAACTCTGTAAAACTCGACGGGTTATATGTGCAATCGGCGAATCACCGAACAGGTTGGCAAGCACAACTTTGTCCACTGTTTGAACCCTGGGAGTCCTGTAAAACTCAGCGAGGTAAAATACAACTTCGTGCATCGCCGAGTGGTTCAGCGAGCCCGACTTATATCGTCGAATGGAGTACAAACTTAAAGGTTTTAAAGGTTAACTATTTAAAATTTCAAAATCCTTTCACATTCTTAAATTTTCAACTCCCGTACCCTCTCACCCGACTTTATGTCTTTAGTTTTATTACGCTTTTACCCTATTATCGTGTGAAATCTTTGCTCAAGATTAAAGGTTGGTTGTGTCTAACCCCAAACTTCATATGTGGTTGAACATGTATGTAATCGGTAATGTGTTGTTATTTTTCATTGGGTAGCATGATCTAGTTGTTTTTTAATTTTTGAATTACCTGTAATGAGTTAAAATAGTGCCTAATTGCATGTAATCGATTGATTCCTGTTTCTTTGGTTGGTTAAATGGAGTGTAATTATTGGGTTGAGGTAAATTTGTGTTGGGTCTAGTGGGGTGAAGTCTATGTAACCCCATATTGTGCTAAATGACATGTATTTCCCAATGATGGAGCATTTGACGTCATTCCTAATGGCAAAATACGTCAAATGACTAATTTTGGCCTAATCGGGAGAAATTTGAGCATCCCGAAAGAATGGGTAGTATGAATTTTGATTGAATTTGACAATGTATGTGTTTAATATTGTTTTAGGATGTTGCGGGTTTGATTTTGAAAAATGGGGTACAAAAACTGGAATAAAGTACCATTTGTCATGCCAACTTGGGCTCGTAGAGTGGTTTGGTGGTTCGCCAAACCATCCAAAAATCGCCCTTAATTTCAATAAATTGTTGAGTTTGAGTCTATAACTTTCGGTGATACGCATGAGCTCGCTGATTTCACTAGGAGACTCACCAAAAGTCATTCTTAATCGTCTTTCTGTGCCCCTAAACCCCTAAAATACACTGTAACTTTTAGCAAGCTACTTCTATCTCGCTGATTAGTGTTAGTGATTCGCCAAATGGCCCTAGTAATCACCGACCTATCTTGAATTTTTGAAAAAAAAATTGAAACTTCCGGTGAGCCTGATCTGGCCCGTAAAAGTAACTTGGTGACTCGCTGAACTGTTCAACGAATCATTCTCCAACTCATTTTCTGCACTATTCTATTTTTCTATGTTGTTTGCGGGAATGGATAGGACCAATTTGGCTGATATTGGCATGGCGCACCGAAAGCAGGCATGCGGAGTCATTATAAATGAGGCAGCAATTACTTCCAATGCCAAGGATAAGAAACTATCTCCAAAGGGAGGAAAGGGAAGGGGCAAGGCGCCCATAGCTGAGACAAAAGAGTAGAACTCTGGCAGTGAAGGAGAGTCCTATGATTCATGGGCTTCTTTATCTGATCCTGAGGAAGATCAATTACTGCAAGCCCGGAGAGTAGAGCTTCGATCCAAGGTGACACATGATCCGTCTAGGATCCAGACAGCTCAGACTCCTCCTCCTCCAGCTCTAGCATAAATGGTGGTCCCAGTACCACCAGTATAGGCTTCTCCTCCCTAGTCACTCAACCGGTTAAAAGCCGAGGGATTGAGGACTATTTTAGAGGAGAAGAGATTGTCGACAAATGGTGTGGTGGATAGACATCCAGTAGTGTGGGACACCCTAAGGTTCCATAGATACTATGTCTTCACCAAGCCCTGTGGCCCATATATTCCTTCTTGAGTCTCGGAGTTCTACTCTTCGTATAGTGCCTTAGAGCCTTAAGCGAAAAAGAAGGCTAGTGCTTCAAGCCGATGGAGTTTGTGGTTGTTAGAAGCATGAAGGTTAGATACACTTGTAATGATATTAATGTGGTATTCAAGCATGACACCGACTTTATGGATGAGTACCGGAGTATGATCAAGAGACAAACTCTTGATGACCTCAAGGGTTGGTTGTCCCCCCCTTCTTTCTAACTCCACCCCGAGGTGGATTGAGGCTGGAGCGCCGATAGGGAAGAAGGACCTCAATGTAGCTGCTAGATATTGGTTTGGGTTTATTAGAAACATGATTATTCCTTCACAGAATGAGTCCATTCTCTACCACCGAAAGGAGCCTACCTTAGGTCTATCATTGCCTCGAAGCGGCTGAATTTGGGCTTGATCATTGAGTAGGAGATGACCTTGAGGGCCAAGCAGCTCCAAACATCTCTTCTCTTTCCAGTGTTGATCACCGAGTTATGTCATCGGGCCAAAGTTCCACGCAATAAAAAGAAGGATGTTGAGATTACATCTACATCTTCTACCAACATCTGGGCTATAGAGGACAAGTACACGAGAGATGAGGCTGATAGGAAGAGGGAAGCTCTGGCTGGCACATCCATAGTTGTTGATATTGAGACGTGTCCTATTGAGGTAGTCATGCCTACTCCTGCCACTGGACCTTCAGGTACTTCTAGCTCTGCTCCTTTCGATACTCATGCCATATCTGTTGTACCCCCACACCATATATCAGCTGTTGGTACTTCTACTTCTATACCTCCTATCACCCAGGCCATGCTTCTCAAGATGGGGAACGAGCCTATTCTATTGATATGCGTCCGTCCCGGCTAGAGGTTGCAATTCTCGGGATGATTGATAGAGTTATTACTACTACATTGACACCTCTTAATGCTTCTATTGATTTCCTCACAGTGATAGTAGAGGTTTGTGAGAGAGGACAGGGTGCTACTGAGGAGGTGACAACCTTGAATGCCGATATTGCTGAGCTGAGGAAGGATGTGGACAATCTGAAGTCCGTAGACTTTACGTCGCTATTTAGGATGGTGGAGATTCCAAATGACCCAAGTGAAGATATTCTACCCTATTTTGAGGTGCCTCTGGTTACTACCAGAGATGAGATGAGGGCTGATGTTGTTGTTGTTGAGTTCAAGGCCAAGACAAATGAGGAGCAGCTTAGTGTGCGTGAGGAGGCTCTCTAGGAAGACCTACCTGACTTAGAGGGTGCCATGTTCGAGCCAGCTAGACAGGCCTCCCTGAGGGATTCTTCCATGGTGGGATCTAGTGGAACCAAGGTTGATGGGATACCAGGCACTGATGCCCCGATGATGGAGTGACTAAGATGCAGACTTCACCCCAGGATTAGCCTAGAAAGATGATCTTTTCCCCTCCTTCTGTGTTATATTTTATACTATTTTTGTTTCAGCTGCATTTGAGGACAACTGTTTAATTTTTTTGGGTGGGGTGAGGTATTTCCATACATACCTCTTGTGACTGTTTTTGTGAATACTAGTTCTATTTTGGTGATGTTTTTATGAATATTGAGGCTATGGTCTTATATACATCTTGGTTGTTAAATTCTGTTGTGGCCTTTTGTTTTGACATGAAAATGGTTTTTGAACCAATTTTGTTTTATTTGTGTTGTGGCCCTTTGTTTTGGGATGAAAATGGTTTTTGAACAAAATTTAAATTTTTTTAAAAATTTTGCCACCTCTTGTGTATATGTATAATTGTGGTTGTTCTTGTGCAAATTTGAGTGTAGGTTATGATCAATACAAATGACTTGAATAGTCCTCTTAATTGAACGAAATGAATGTGTGGCTACGATTAGGCAAACTAAGTTATATAGGCAATATGTTAACTTTTAGCATCTCGTTATGACTAGCTGGTTGTCGAATGAGTCTCTTCTGATGAACATGCTAGCTAGAAAGTGTAAAGTCCTTTTTGATACTGGTATTAATGCCTCATGTGGTGAGGTTTTGTTGAACGTTGTGCTTGATAACACCTAGAATTTACCCCGTTGGTCCAATTGATTGAGTGAAGCAAGCCATTACAATGATCTAAGGCAAGAATTTAGAAGAGTGAGCCAATTTGACAATATACCTCTTTGCGGTCAATCTTGTAATGTGTTAGAACCTAGCTTGACACCTTTTGAGCATTTCCTTTTCTTGGAAGAAACTGGAACAACTTTGATCCTTTAATCCCATCACCTATAATTTTCATGAAGTTTTGGTATGCTTGAATAGCCAACTTAGGCCAATATCATAAGTTGGAGGTGTCGTAAAAAAAGAAGGAAGGTCCAGAAGTGTGAATAATTCCCCCTTTGATCAGTTGTTTTGAAAAAGATGGAACTCCTCCATGTAAAAAAAAAGAGAGAGAGAAAGGAAATGAAAGAAAAAAAGAAAGAAAACAAAAAGAAAGAAAAAGAGCAAGAATTACGAAATAAAGTGTGTGAACTTAGTAAAAATATGGGGTATCCAGTTATTCATGTCTAGTTGAACAATGGGGTGGATTTTGAACATGTTTGAGTGTGAAAAAGAAGGAGAAAAAGTGATTTTCAAGCCATCCTTCATGAAGGCAAATGCCACTAAGCCTAAATGATCATACCTTTAAACTCAGCCTCGTTACAAGACTTGAAAAGACCTTCGTGATCTTTAGTGAGCTAAAACGAATATTGATTAGGAAATAAGGGTAACGTATGGGTGGAGTCATCCATGTGTTTGTCTTTTTTAGTGTGGGAGATGTATGTGATTTTGGGACTATAAATTGTTGAACAGTTTTATGCGAATGTGGAATTATCTTTGTTGTAAGGTCATTTAAGTACCTTTGTTGAGCTTGAACTTGCATTTAAAGCTAGTAGTATGAACTTGAGTATCCTTGATAATGGTGAGTCACGATTTGACACTTTGAGTGCACAATTGAGCATTATATGTGTATTGTTGAACTGCTAATCTTGAGTTTTACTTGAGGACAAGCAAAAGTTTATGTTGGGGGTGTTAATGAGTACAAGATTTGGACTCATTTGGGTCTTTGTTTTGATAGTATAAGTGTCCTCAAATGCCTAATTTATGGTACAAACTGATGTTAAAGCTTTGATTTTCAGGTATGTGAGCTCAGGAGCAAGGTAAGGACACTAACAAGCAAAAAGGAGCAAAACAAGCTGAAGAAGTGGAGAAAGACGACCTTGGTGATCACCAAGACTACTCCGTGAATTGCCAAGTGGCTCCTCAGCTTGCGTAAAGTTCCAGGGTTCCAGCCCTTGGGGAAGAAACCAAGTTGGCTAAAGAATTGGGCACTCGACAAATCACCAATCGGTTATGTATCAACACAATTGATCACCCAAAGTTACAGGACCTGGGGATACTAAGAACTAATGCATAATGGCAATGGAAGAGAGCAAAGGGAAGATCACCGAACCACTCGGCAAGCCCGACTTATTTCGCCCAATGGCTTTTCAGGACATATTTCGGGCAACTATAAATTTGAGTTTTGAACTATAAATTTATTTTGATGCGATCATTGAGTAGAGTTTCTTTTTAGATTTAGAGTTCCATTGTAGACTTTCAATCTTTTAGAGGCACAAACTTGAAGATTTAGAAGTGGGTCTTTGAATTTAACCTTTGGAAAACATTGTAAAGGCTTGAAAACTATTACCCAGCTGATGGCTAATGGAGTTAGTAATTGTTTTTATCTTTTTATAATATTTTGCTAAAACCCCAACTCTTGAGGTGTGATCATATGATTATGGGTTAAATTAGCTTATGAGTATTGCTAATTACTAATTTAAATGCTTAATTGAAGTGAGTTTTAATTGATAGTTGTGTTTTAATCAATGAATTGTAGTTGCAAATGAAATTTGAACTTAGAATTCTGGGCTTGCTTGGAAAGGAGGTTTTAGAATCAAAGCTTTCAATTGTTGATTGTAGCTATTTGGGTGATTTGTGTTTAACTCGAAAGACTAAATCCTAATCTCTATTTTATCTATCTAGCTTGAGAAGGTAGATGAATTAAGGTCTGGGTTGTTCTTATTTGTTAAGCTTGTTGATGTTCGAAATAAATCACTTGAATCGTAATAGTTGTTCGAGAGAAAAATATCTCACATATAGCCTATAGCCTAGCCTACCCATTGATATAAAGCTATTTATTAGTAGTTTCAATTACCAATATAGTGAAATTTTCCTATAATCGATCACATCTCAAGAACTCCTCTCTACATTGTTATTTCCTTAGTGTTTGATAGTGTTGTAGCTGATATTTCCAAACAAAAACCCCTTATCTTACATTTGTGTCATCCCCTTAGACTTGTTTACATGTCTTTTTCGATTATTTATATTCTTATAACTGATTAGATCACATTTGTACTTCATACTTGAGTTTGAACATGTACCGCTCCCTATGGTTCGATCCCAACTCTTTTTTTTGTGGATTTATACTAGTTTAACGATCATTTACACCTATAATTTGATGAGGTGTGCTTGAAATGTTAATCAACATGAAATTTGTGCCATTGGAAAGAGAATTCAAATACCTTTAATTTGATTCTTTATATTTTAAGAGATATGGTCGTTTTATGTTGACGTAAGTAAAATATTTTGTCAAAACTTAATTGGTAAGGAAGCTTTTTAACTCATCTTTGTTCTAGGAGATTTTAGTAACCTTAATTCATATCCAAAGTCATTCCCACACTAAAAAATTTACCTCAACACCTAAGATAATCTAAGAGTCACTCAATACGACCTTATACACAATTCAAGAATAGTTTGGTCTTAGCTTAGAAATTTTCAGTGTGTTACAATATGTCCCCTTTGGAATCATTCGTCCCCGAATGATGGTTAAACTGGGGATGGAGGAGAAAGGAATATCTGACTTTTGAACTTAATTATTAACCTTCAACCAACCTTGACCCCATATGAAGAAACACATAATATATCACACATTGTCCACATGTTAACAACACCACATTCAAACTTAGAACCTTAACCACTCCATAGACTCCTACTAACCCACTTTCTACGAACTTCTCATCTTCTCATCATCTCTATCAACTGAAATTTCATACATTACCACTAGAAAGCTGACTTAGTACTCATTGAAAAAAAATTTATCTCCTTCTTTCTCCATATTCATATGCTTAGGTGGAATAAACAAACCATCATTATCACAAAAAGAAATAACAATCCTCTCCTCCACCATCACACAACTACTATCAACAACACCACTTTCCAAAACTAAAAAAGAGTACTGAAAGGATTTTAGGGTGAAAGATCATAAGAATGATTCATTCGAGAATTTTGATATAAGAATATGCATAACATAACATTATGTTGCTAGCCATTGAGAGTAATTCATGGATTTGTTAGACTGAACATATTGTGAGACATGATTGCTTATATGAATAGTTTCATAGCATCAGACCGATATCTATAGCTTTATGAAGTAATATTGAGATCAATGGGCTAAAGTCTTTGCCCCTCATTTTGAAAACCGAGCATAGATGTGAATCTTTCTGAAGTGTATGAGCATAGGTCATGACACAATTCAGATACAAGAAGCATTATCATGATGTTGAAATGATCGAAATTTGAGGAATAAGCTAGAGTATGAATGGATTAATGTACCACTAGAACTCTTTCAGAAGAACTAACGAATGCATTCTCAACACTTGACTTGATTTCTCATCATATCATCTCCCCATTAAGTATAAAACTGACACTTGAAAACAATGGACCTATTACCTCATTTAAATTGGTCTATATTCCCTTTACTATAACACTCAGGAAAGGCTTATCTCATGGCTACTAAACTTTGCATAAGTAGTACTAAGACTCCTTCTAGGACCACTTTCTAACATGATTCGATTAACCTCTTTTCATTGTCATATAAGGAAAGTTAATCTACCTATTAATAATCTTCCTTCTACTTCTTAGCCCACTAATAGCATCCTTCTAGGTTCATATCAACCTAACTCGATGAAACTTTTAACTATATTTAAGAGACTCATCATTGACTATATAAAATCCTTTCTACCAAACTCTTAAGGGTAGCCTACTCCATATTGACAATTCCACTATACTATCTAGGCAAACATGAAAACAGTAAACTTAATAGGAACCACATCTATTTATATACCATCTCGAGTACACCTCTTGATTATATGACCTAACCACACTTCACTAACCTTATCTAAAAGTTAGGATCTCTCACTTGTACCACTCATCTTCATTATAACTAACATCTCAATTCCTCACCTACTCTATGTCAAGTCTACCAGATCATATCTCAAGATTAACATCATCACCCATGTGTTGCAATTCTTTTGTTCACGACGCTCATCTTAAATCCTATCTTAATGTTTATTACTAAACTCGGATATTAATATTATTGCTCGCTTACCATACCAACTTACAACTACTAAATAAAACTTTAGAACACTTGCCCACATGATAAGTATTCAATCTTTATCTCTAAATCTACATCCTTACATATTACTGACATATTCCACTTTACAACTTAAGCACCATTTACTCATTTACTATACATCATTGCCTAATTAGTTCTATAACACTCTGGATATTATGGGCTCTCCCTCAAAAATCACAATCATACCTTAGATCTAACACCTCAGAACACTCCTTCTTTTCTTTCTAGCACTTACATTTAGTTGTCACTAACACGATGAAATCAACATAAACTCCTACTATTTAAAGTATACTCTAACTCGTCCTAACTAATAAATATTTCTCCACCTCATATCATGAATTCTTCTCAAAATCATAACTTCTTAGTTTACACATAACATAAAACTCCTCAGTAATAAATCATTGGGTGCATGACTAATACTTACATACTTTTACTCAATAGCTAACCTTATTCTTAGGTTACTACTCTTCTAACACATACTTCTTACTTTGGTCACTATTTCTACTACTGCTTATAATATCGTAACTCAAACTATTTTTTTGGGTGAAAAATACTACCGAAGATCTAAAACGTACTTCCTCATAATGTTCTCAGCTGAACAAGGTTTAGAGATGAGTGTCTAGGAATACATCTCGTTTTTAGCTTCAACGCACTATTCTCATGAATAAGAGTGCATTCTTTCGAATCAGAGTACTTAAGCCAACTCATGGGCTTCTCTTAAGCCCCTATGTAGTCTCATGACTTTCTCAAGACTTATTCTAAAGGTAAGGATCTCGCTCTACTTTTTAACTAACCTGAGTAAGAGGGATAGTCGAATGAATTTGAGAAACACGCGAGTTTTAAATAAGTTCCTTATGACACAACTCTACTGCATGATTTAGAGTATGAAAGAAGGGGAAACAACTCTTAAATAGCTATAGTCCCTCATTTATAATGGTGGGGTCATCACAACAATAAATAAGATCCTACTTGACACGGCTTCATAGACGCTCTAGGACACTTGAACTCTGTACTCTGATACCAAGTTTGTCACGACCCTAGCCTACACCCTGGATGTGGTCGGCACTAAAAAACCATTGTTGGTCCCAAAGTGAATCCTCATCCTAGATGAGTACAAGCAGAAGACTAACTTGAGCATACATAAGCATCAAATTTAAAGAAACATTTAAAAATAGTTTTGAATATCAAAACTTTGTTTAATATAATTAGTATGAAACATAAGTTTTAAATAAAATATCAAAAAGTTAAAGACTTCCAAAATTTTCTATCAATGAAACATTTATTATTTCCAAAACTATCTATCGGAAAGGATGCCAGGACAAGACCCACGATTCCTCAAAACTACTTACTGTAAAGTAACTGTAAAGTCCTCTGGAATACAAAGAGGTTCACCAACGCTAACTAAAGTGTAAAATGACCTCAACGAAGTGCCTATTGATATTCATCAACACCTATATCTGCATCATAAAAGGAAGAAGGTCGAATGACATCACGACATGGAATGTACATTTAATATGACTGAGTAAAAAAATAATTGAACTGAATGACTGAAAGAAAATTAACGGAATCAATACATGAACATGAAGTTAAAATCATTTAAGCTTTACAGTAAAATATAAAATGAAAGCAACATGAAATTAATATATACTTCAGTTGTGGGGAGTTTCTCTAACCGACAATCATTACCATGAGTCTATCAATTATACAACGTTTCGCTTTATGTTGCCAGGGACATCCTATACTTTGCCGGGGTGTAGGATGATATCGTGACTATGTATCCAACAATATTCCTTCTCAGAGGTGCAGAGGAATCAACAAAATAATCAATGCTATCCTATCTTACGCTGGCAACATAGTTCTATGGGACTTCCGAATCATAAAAGACTCTAACCCAACTCGGTCCTCGATACTAATTCCAAAATAATTAATATAATTTTATGCTAAATTCCCTCATTACATAGAATGGACTTCTTACATTACTTGACATACTTTTCGAAACATGTTTACCTTCTTGAAAACATGCACTTATGAACATATCTTTCAAGTCCAATGATTAACATAGGTACATATGTATATGAATATTTATATATATATATATATATATATATATATATATATATATATATATATATATATATGAAATAGAAATTCTTAAGTCTTTATGAAATAGAACCTTTAAACTTATTCTCAAAATTAATCTTTACTTCCTCAAAAACTCAGTTTAAAACACGTGTTGGCATTGCAAAACTTTTCATGATTTATAACTCAAAATAGGATTCATGCCGAATTACAAACATGAACAAATCAACTCATGGATCTCAACAAAAATATAGAAAATAAATACTTAGGAATACAATTTCAAGAAGAATTTGGAAATTAAGAACTCAAAATCAACTTTGCTCAAGAATACTCAAACCGAGGGGTGGAATCCTAGATTTCTCTTTTACTAATTTGAAAGTAGACATAGGGCGTGACGATGAAATATTCCAATACTATGATAGCCTTACATACCTAGAAGAACAAGGTTCATGAAGGATCTTGAAGAATCTTAAAGAAGAACTTGATTAGAAACCTTGGAACCCTACCTTGAAGGAGAACAATCAAGGAAATCCTTCTTGAGATTCTTGAATTGGTTTCTTGAAATTTCTTTGGCCAAGATTTATAATTTTCATTAATGATTCATAATTGTATTGAGGAATTAGAGTTGGAAAGAATGGAATTCTCAGAGAAAGACTTACTTTCAAAAAGAATCTTGAAAAAGATTGAAAGAATATTTAATGGAAGTCTTCTACTTTGATTTTTCCTTAGGATTTTTACTTAGGGTTTCAGAGAGAACACAATGATGGGTTAAACGATGGAAATTGGATTTTTTAGGACTTTATAGGAGTTAAGAAATCCATTTTTAAGATTTTCCCAGTGGTATAAGGAGAATATTATTACTTTATTTTGAATTTTCCTACGGCCAAAATGGAACTGCACTACACCATTTACTAAAATGGTCATAACTTTTTACTCAAAAATTGATTTGACGCAAAATTGGTGTCATGGAAAAAGAATTCAAATACCTTTTATTTGATAGGCTATGGGCCACGTAACTGTTTATATTCTAAGAGATATGATCGTTTTAAGTTCACCTATGTAAAATCTTAAGCTAAAACTTAATCTTTAAGAAAACTTTCAACTCAAGTGTGTGTTAGGAAATTTTACTGTCCTTAATTCATTTCCAAAATCATTCACTCATGAAAGAATTTACCTTAATACCTAAGAAAAACTACGAGTCACTCAGTACGACCTTATACACAATTCAAGAATGGTTTGAGCTTAACTTAAAAATTTTCGAGGTGTTACACTTCCTCTGATATATTTTGGCAGTCTTTTTGTTTTGGGATATTTGATCATACGAAGCCATACTTGAGTTCATGGTTAAAGTAAGTTGTTTCTTTTCTTGATTTTTTAAGTTCTTTAATGTTATCTCTCTCATATCGCGTAATTGTGTTCCTTTTGTTTGCCTACAACTTTTTTCATATGTTTAAATGTCTTTTTTGAGACTCGTCTAAGGCTAAGGTCAGAAAAAAAGTCAAAAAATTTAGTTTATAAACATTGATTTACAATTTTTTTTATTTTTCATGGATTCTAAATAAATTATTTGTACATATATTTTTTTAATACAAATAACACTTTGAGCCTTATCCCATCTTGTAACTACATTTGATTTGTCCCTGAGTGATTCCTTTGAGAAACGCCTCTAAGGCATGCTTAGGAATGAAGGTGGAGTCAAAATTTTAATATAATGAGTTCAACATTAGATTTCTATCATGGAAATCATTTTATTATCTCTCTATATGCTTTATTTGAATTAGACACTTGTATCCGGAAGTTTATACTCCAAGGGTTTGTGTTCTAAGTTGCCTTGCAATTTGTTATTGTTCTTTAGCAACTTTTAATGTTTTTGCGATCTACTATGAATAATTTCTGCATAGTTAAAAAAAAATGCGCAAATTTATTTAATTTTTAATTTAAGACGAAGGATACAAGGATAAGGCACCAAACATGTTCTACTCTAGACTTTCATAAATATAAGTAATTTTAATCTTCTTTTCCTATTCAATCAGATCTTGTATCATTAAAATTAAATAGCCTTTTTTACTAAATTGGAAAAAACTAACGTTCTAAAGTTAATAATTGATGAAGGACTAGAACTTCTGACAAAAAGTATTGAATCATTTTTAAATTTATTGTTGATGTTCTAAATTCTTTAGCTAACCTTTGAATATTTCAGGGTTTTTCTCATTTATCTAAATTATGAAGATTAAGAACAATAAAACCCATTTTCTAATTTTCTTAGAAGCACTTTTGAAGTATAGTGCTCTAATATTGATAAAAGTAAATTCAAATTAATTAGCAAAATAAAAATTGTTATTTTTTAAAAATAAATTTTATAAAACCACCTTTAAAAAAAATCAATTGATCAAACAGAGTATTATTTTGTTAGCTTTTTTTGTTTAAATTTATATGATATATTTTCCTTTTTAACACATTCTCATATTTTATAATATTTTATATTAATTTAATTATAATGAGATATTTACACCCATAAAAGTACTTTTAGACAATTAATTTCACTGATTTGTTTTCGATTCGTCAAATTGCATCAACCTTTTTTCTTATTTCCTAAGAGAGAATTGTTCCTTTGTTGCCAGATTATTTTCTTCCATAACTGTTGAAATATAAGATTCCAAAAGTTTAATGTGGAATTGTCGTGCCCCTTTTTTTTGCAAAAACGGATTTTGGGTGCACGACCTAACAACTCTTTTGGGTTTTGGGTTGGATTGAAGAGTCGCCACCTAACGAATTAAGACGCGTTAGGGCACCTATCTAACCTAACTAATTCTAACTAAGGTCAACGAACCAGAGATGGGATAAGGGTTCAAATTACCTCGAGGGGAAAGTGTTAGGCATCCCTCGAGGTCCACAAATGTGGACCCCGACCGTATCTCATGCAATTTATGTGGAGGTTACAAGTAGCAGTTAAGGTCACTTCATTTGCTAGTTATTTAACTTAAACATGATTGCTAAGTGATAACTATCATTAAACAATTAAGATCACTTCAATTAATTATTTAATTAATTAAGCATACAAAACTAGGTGATAACATAGAATTAAATATATATATTAAACATGAAACACTTATAGAAGATATGCGAGAAGAAAGAAATTGTACAATTAGATAAGCAAATGATTTATTTTATTTAAGCTACCCCAAACAATTGTAATTATAAACAAATAAAGGGACAAAAGAAAATGGGAGACTTTGAAGGACTTTACGGATAATCACTTGACTTTTTTTTATTTTTTCGATAGGCTTCCGTGTAGGGACAGACAAAACAAAGGTTTGTTGCTTTAAGCCTGAGTCGATGTCATCATATCCGTAGGGCCTAAACTTCTCCTACCCCACCTTTCACATGCCTTTCATCTTAAAAAGGTGCCTAGCGCCCCCGGTTAATGTCCAAGAGGCGTTGGACTAATATTGGGATGGTTTTAAACAAAAATAAATATTCCTAATAGGCCTACCTAGATACCAAGTCAAACGAATAGGATGTGAGTGTGTGCGTGCAAAATTATAACAATCAATATTCTATTTAGAAGTCAGAAAATCAATACAAATGCAAAAGCAATTATTACTTAATTTTAAATAAGGAAGAAGAGTGATCACAAATGTAGAAAATATTTAACGTAGTAGCAAATTAGAGCTGTTAATTTAGCATGCTAAAAGTGAGTTATTAATTTTATTTAAGTTGCAAACTAATTTATTATTATGCCAAAGTTAATTAAAATGACTTAGTAGCTAATTTTATTGGCAAAACAGTTAATTATGGTGCACAAAATTAATTCAAGTGGCAATTCAAATGCAAAAAAAAAATAATGAATTCCGAGCCTGATTTTGTAAGGGAAAATTTTACATTTAAAACATGCAAGAACTGATTTATTAGATTTATTTTAGTAGCATATCATCATAATGTCACAACACTTTAATAATGGCAGAAAAGTCATAATATAATTTTGGTTATTTAACATGCTGAAAAATAGTAGCAAAAGTAAATTATATTATTTCAGTCATTAGCAAGCTGGAGATTAACTAATAATACCTAGAACATGATCTCTAGGTGCTTAAAAAATATTGCATAGCATCTATAGGCATGATACTATAAATAAATAAAATCAAATCTACAACCTATAGACATGATTTCTAAGTGTGAATCAACATTACTACCAACAAAGTTATACTCATGATTTTCTATCAAATTGTTAGCCTTATAAGCCTAAATTCCAGATTTGCAGAAGCATGCATTTAGAAATAATCAATGGTTAGAGATTGGTTTTATTATTTAGTGCTACATACTAGAAAGTGACATGCAATGGACAATTAATTAGCACTTAAACAAGATCATCTTTTTTTAAAAATATTAATTATACAAGTTTAAACAAGTTATCAAGCAATAATAACATTTTTTTTAGTTTGATGTAAAACGGATTTATTAAATTATGAACTATCAGACAAAACACAATCCTATAAGCATATTTGCCAACACAATTAAGTTATGATAAATAAATAAATAGATAGCACGTAAACCCCTCCCCCTTAGGCGATTCCCCCATGTTATTCATATATAGGATAGTTTAGAGTTATACAACACATTACAAACCGAACGACATAATACAATAAAAAATGAACTACTAAAAAGAATTGGTTTCTCCGATATCCCACCTAGGCAACTCTTCATATCTTGAACCTTTAAGTACAAACCCTGTTAAAGAAAGCAATAATACAACCCAAGTAACACACAACACATGTAACAACTTTTAATTTTATGAACCCAAGCAGAAGGACATACATATTATTTCAAGCAATACATTCCTCACAAATACAATCATACATATATAAAAGGGAGAAGATAACTAACCTGAACGTTTCCTTTATTTATTTCAAACATACAATATTCAAAATAGATGATGTGACAGAAATTTAAACAAATGTAAAAGAGAGCTAACCGATTATGCAGATTTATTAATCAGTAATGAAGACCAAACTTATTCAGATACTAGACTCGAACACAACAAAACCGAGTAGAGAAACTCTTAGAATGTTCACCCAATTTTTAAATCTTTAGAGTAGAGAGTATTCTGCTCTTATTAGATTATGTAAGTATGAGTGACTGAGTCCCCCTGAAATGAGAGCAGGGTTCTATTTATTTATAGTGAAGGGGAGGGCATAATTAAGGGAAATAAATAAATTGAGGAGTCAATTAATATTATTTTTTTCCTTATTTCAAAGGAGAGCCATTTTTGAAATATTGTTTTCCTTTTACAACTAAAGAGCAAAATAAGTAGACAAATTCTTACCTAAATTAATCACAACATTAATCAAATACGAATCAAGTAAGAATTTAGTCCAATTCTACAAAATAAGCAATACCTTACCATAATTAACAAGTCAAAAATGTCTACAAATAAATAAGACAAGAAATGTTAATAAGTTAACAATCAACATTACAAATCATCGAGCAGAAGAGGTAACTTCTTAAGGGAGAAGGATAAAAATATTTCAATCAATATTCCAAAGCTCACAGTAACTAGACTTTATCGTATATAGACAAGCTGTTTTATGGCAAGAGTATCATTTTAATGCATCATTCATGTAGTCAAGCAAAAATAATCATGCTAAATTAACAAGTTGATAAGTAATTTCAGGAAAGTAATCAAGATTACCATATCAAGGCAATTCGATAGGCATCACTTAATCAACCCATTAACATATACAAAGGAGAACAAAAGTTGGGGCAAATTTACCATATTATTAAAGAGAATAAACAAGTTAGAAGCAGTCAATTAGTAATGATTATATGACTACCAATCAACAAATATTATGAATCCGAGAGGATAGTTTAAATAAAGCCAAATCAAGATTTAAATAACTCACTGGAATTAATCAAAATGATTTATGCATAGGAACAAAACCTAATCATATTCAAATACACAAATCACTAAATTCATATATTGACATCAAACTAAAACGGCATGACATTTTGAAAGGGTACTAGTTTAAATAAATCATAAAAATCACAAAGAACCTGACCCATTCAAGCTGAACATGCCCAAACATAGGGCTTTAATATAGAATAGACATGCAAATAATAAATTCTTTGGTTAGATAAGGAAGAACGAAAAGAAGGATAACCCTGGACAGATCTTAGCAGATCTATCTTTCCTAAACTCGAAATCTTTTTTTTAAAAAAGGGCTATGCCGAAAATGCTGTTTGGATTCGGAGTTGCTATTAACCCTCGCCGGGAAAAAGAGTAGAATGGCACTGGCTTGCCACTCAGAGCAACATCGTTGCTGGCCAGAGCTGCTCTCATCAGTGTTGCTGGTGTTGGGGTTTGCTTGACCGAAGCTGCTTCAAGTGGCCTTTGCCATTTGCTGCTGTTGATTTCCGCGGATCGCCGTCTTCGCTTGGGCTAATCGCTGCTCCGTTAACCATTTTGCCAGAGAGGAGAGTTGAAAAAGGAGGAGGGGTGAGGTCGCCTGGCTACTCGCCAGTTGTTGGTTAGCGTTGCCCTTGTTGGTAGAGTTATCGACTTACCGGAGTTGTTGAACGGAGCTGCTGCCTATTGTTTCTCACCGGTGGTTCACTGGGGTTGCTGCTAGTCGCCGGAGCGAGGAATAAAAGAGAGAGCAGGGGGAACGCGAATCTTTTGAGGGAGGAAGAGAATGAAATATCTTTAGGGTTTAGGTCTTTAGAACCAAAGTAGTTAAGAAATGGAGGAGTGAATCCGAACCCTTAATTTAAACGAAACCGACGATCAAGATTAACTTGATGGATGATTAAAAAATGGACGGATGAGATAATGGTTGGAATGGATTTAGACTGGCCAAAATTGCAGAAAAATTGGTTAGAATTGAAATGAAAAGGTGGCTATAATTGAAATACAATTGGAATTGAATAAGCTCCAATTTAAAATGATTTGGAGGAAAATTAAAGAAATGCAATCCGATTAGAATACTACAAATATTATGTAATTAAAAATCACTTACATTTTAAAACCTTTAAATACCATAATTATTTTGAGTTTTTCTAATAATAAATAATTTTTTTAAAAAAAAAATATTTTAATAATATTTACGATAATTTCACCAAGTATCTATACAAAAATGTATAATTTTAGACAAAATTGACTAAAATTTTAAACTCGAAATACGTGTTTAATTGAATAGAATTCCCAAGAAGGGTTAAAGGTCGGTCAAAATTGGGTGTCAATAGCTGCCCCTTGGTTGTTTGGGAATGAAGAATGAATTGTCGGGGAACCAACATTGACTTAGTAGTTGATTTTGTCCAACTGACGGAGATGTTGATGGGATTAATTAAAATAATAAAAAGTTGGAAAAGGGTACGACCGTGACTTTGGTATTAAGCCGTCTACATATCTCTGGTTATACAAGAATCAGGTCGTGTGTAGTTCTAGATTCAGGAGCAAAAGAAACTCCTAAAAATTGAAATAGCAGTACATTATTCGAACGGGAATGATATTATCTTGAATGGATAGGATTAGAGTAGGGAGAAAGGCATCATAGAGAGATTTGCGGTGTAAGGGCAAAGGATCCGATGAAAAGGAGTAATAGAAGTAGCAAAGAATTGATAGGTCCTTCGGTACGATAGATGTAAATATGATAATTGTTGCTGAGAGGTAGATTGATCTTGCCTGCAAAATTTCAGTCTCTGCAAATCCGTAGCTTGTAATATGACTAAATAAAGTGATTATAGCAGATATATCAAATAAATGGTAAATGTAAATATGATGCAATTTCCCATATCGACCATGATGTTGCCTTAAAACTATGAAAATGATGTCTTAGGCTATGATATCTAGGGCCATGATATGCAAAATTTATATCCTCAGGTCATGCAAATGTTGTCCATGGACCATGAAAATGATGCCCTTAGACTATGACACTTTCGGATCATGGTAAGGAGAAAATAAATCCTTAGGCCATGATATGATGTCCGCAGGCCATGAAAGATGATGCCTTTAGACCATGATGCCTTAGGAACATAAGTAATGAGTAAAGAGAGCGTATTTGTAATTTGGGCATCCATTAATACTTGTGACTTCATTTGAATATATTTGGGAACATATAATTTTCGGGCACAATGCAATCTTGGGAACATACAATAATGCAATCCTCAGGCACATGTAAACTTTGGGCACAAATGTAATTCTATTACATGCTATCTTCGGGTACAAATGCAAACCTTTGGGCACAATGCAATCGGGCTCAATGCAGTCTTCGGCCACATGCAGTCATTGGGTATAATATAGTTCTTGGGGTCATGCAATCTCGGGAACATGCAATATCGGGAATAATGCAATCTCGGGCTCAACAGTCTTCGGGCACATGAAGCCATCAGGAATAATATAGTTCTCGGGCTCATGCAATCTTGGGCACATGTAATATCGGGCATAATGCAATTTGGGCACAATGCGATCTCGGGCTTATTGCAGTCTTCGGGCACATGCAGTTATCAGGCACAATATAGTTCTCGGACTCATGCAATCTTGAGCAGAATGCAATATCAGGAACAAACTAATAGTTGATTGAGGGCACAAAGTAATAGTTGATTGAGGGCATAAAGTATCTTGGACCTTCATCAAGTTGGAAGGGTCCAGTGCCATTTGTCGGTGAATTTGAGTTCGGAGTATTGTAGCTTGACCTTCCATCCTAGTAAGGAGAGGTTGTCATTGAATGATGATTTTTCGGGATTGATATAAAGTGCTTGATCCTTCCATCAGATTGGAAGGATGTGCCAATGATTAGCGATTTGTCGGCTTCAATATAGTGGTACGTTCATCCTTCAAGCAGTGTAAAAGTTGCTTCTTGTATATTTAACTGTTTTTTCTGCATTCAAATAAAAATTGTGAGTTTAAAAATGGGGTGGTTGATCTGCTCCGACCGATGTGCTCCCTTTGGCTTGCCATCCAGACCTTTCTAAGCATTTGCTTTGTTAAAATATAAGGAAAGAGAGTTTTTTTTTTTTTTCGAAAATGCTTTCGAAAATATTAATTTGTAAAAGTAATGTTGAATCTTTGACCATGACACACTTTGAGACTTTACAACATCAAACTCAGTAGCAAATCTATTATTCTGATCTTTGATGAAGATTGTAGCTTAATTGCTGTGAATTATTTAGATCCTCTCAAAACTCTATCTCAGTCTTGATTTGTGCAGAAAATGCTCGTTGAAGGAATTTTTGAGACCCCCTAAAAAATTCTGCCCCAGTTTCATCATTTGCAAGAGAATTTCCTTTTGATGAAATTTTGAGACCTTCTCAAATTTTCTGCCCCAGTTACACAGTCAAAAGGGGAAATGGAATTTTTATTATGATAAGACCGAACTCCATAGAAGTACCTACCTATCCCCTCTTAAACGGGAATCAGGTGTGACGTAGTTCCAAATTGAGGGTACAAACTTAGATGTAATATTTCTTCACAGCATCTAACTTGATAGGTTTGGGCCAAACTTCTCCATCCATTTCTGCAAGTATGAAGGATCTTCCTGTCAGTACCCGAGAGACTATGTATGGACCTTGCCAGTTTGGTGAGAATTTTCCCTTTGCTTCATCTTGATTTGGGAAAATCCACTTCAGAACTAGTTGCCCAGGTGAGAAATATTTGGGTCTAACCTTCTTGTTGAAAGCTCTGGCCATTATATTTTGATAGAGTTGACCATGACAAACGACGTTAATCCTTCTTCCAACTATTAATGCCAGATTTTCTGACCGATCTTGTATCCATTTAGCATCACTCAGGTTTGGTTCCTGAATAATCCTTAGAAAGGGTATCTCTACTTCAATAGGTATCACGGTTTCATTACCGTACACCAGAAAATAAGGTGTAACCCCGTAGAAGTTCTAATAGTGGAACGATATCCCAACAATGCAAAAGGTAGCTTCTTATGCCAATGTTTGTGATTATCAATCATCTTGCACAATATCCTCTTGATGTTCATATTTGTAGCCTCGACCGCTCCATTAATTTATGGTCTGCATGCTGTAAAATTTTGATGGTTGATCTTGAACTTCTTACACAATGATCTCATCAAATCACTATTTAGGTTGGTTCCGTTATCATCAATGATTGACTCATGAATCCCAAACCAATAGATAATATTATTTTTGTCAAAACATCCACAACCTTCTTTGTCACCGATTTATGAGAGGTGGGTTCGACCCATTTGGTGAAGTAGTTGGTTTCAACCAGAATGAATCGATGTCCATTAGATGTTGCTGACTTGATTGGACCAATGACATCCATGCCCCAAGCTGCAAAAAGCCAAGGTGAACTAGTAACATGGAGTTCGTTGGGAGGAACTTAGATCATATCTGCATAAGTCTGACATTGGTGACATTTCTGAACATAGCGAATACAATATGTCTCCATAGTTAACCAAAAATACCCCAACCACAAAATCTTTTTTTGCCAAAGTAAAACCGTTCATGTGAGGACCACATGTTCCATCATGTATCTCTTTAACTAATGTGCTAGCTTCTCCACCTTCGACGTACCTTAGCAACCCCAAGTCGGGAGTCCTCCTATAAAGGATTTCTCCATTTAGAAAGAATTGGTTTGCGAACCTCTGAATTGTATGCTTTTGCACACTTGTTGTATCCTCTGTATACTCAACGTTCTTCTAATATTCTCATATATCATTGTAACAAGGTTTTCCATCAGGCTCTTCCTCAACATGAAAATAGTATGCTGGTTGTTTATATATGTGGATACAGATAGAATCAATGTAATTACGATCAAGATGTTGAATCATGGAAGACAAAGTAGCTAAGGCATCTGTGAATTCATTCTTGATCCTTGGCACATGTTTGAATTTTTCCTTGATGAACCTTTTGTACAACCTATGCACGCACTCCAAGTATGGTAACAACTTCCGATTCTTGGTTGCCCGTTCGCCTCGAACCTAATGAATCAATAGGTCTGAATCTCCCATTATCAGCATTTCTTGGACATCCAAGTCGATAGCACATCGGAGCCCTAATATGCAAGATTCGTATTCAGCAATAATATTTGAACAAAGGAACCTAAGTTTTGTCAATACCAGATAGTGTTGCCCGGTTGGTGAAATCAGAACAGCTCTGATGCCAGATCCATTCAAATTCTTAGCTCTATCAAAGAACATCCTCCAACCATCATATTCTTTAAAAATATCTTACCCCACGAAAGTTATTTCTTTATCCGGGAAGTAAGTCTTCAGTGGTCTATAATCATCATCTATGGGGTTTTCTGCCATATGGTCCGCTAATGCCTGGGCCTTCACTGCTTTTTGTGTAATGTATACTATGTCACACTCGCTCAATAGTATCTACCATTTAGTTAATTTACCTGTAGGCATGGGCTTCTGAAAGATATACTTCAGAGGATCAATCCTTGAAATTAGATAAGTAGTGTGTGAGGAAAGGTAGTGTCGTAACTTATGGGCGACCTAAGTTAAAGCGCAACATGTACGCTCCAATAGAGAGTATCGACCTTCATATGTTGTAAACTTCTTGCTCATGTAATATATTGCTTGCTCCTTATTTTAATTTTATCATGATGCCCCAAGAATGCATTATCCAACACTGATATGTATAGCAACAGTGGTCTATCAGGTTCTGGTGGAACCAACATAGAAGGATTGGATAAGTAATCTTTGATCTTGTCAAATGCTTGTTGACATTCATATGTCCATTTTACCCCAGCATCCTTCTTCACCATCTTGAAAATAGGCTCGCAAATAATAGTAGATTAGCCTATGAAACGACTGATGTAATTGAGTCGTCCTAGAAAACTCATTACCTCCTTCGTACTCTTCGGTGGAGGTAGAACACGAATGGCTCTAATTTTTGATGGATCCAATTTTATACCCCGGCGGCATACAATGATACCCAGAAGCTTTCCAGTAGGATCCGCAAAGATACACTTTGCGGGATTCAACTTCAAGTTATACTTGCATAGTCTGGCAAAGAACTTTCCCAGATCGTCCAGATGATTTGAACCCTTGTTTGATTTGATGATGATGTTATCCACATAAACTTTAATTTCCTTGTAGTTATAGACATCCTACGGTGTAATGAAAGCAATCTTCTTAGCATTATTCTTGTACATCTTAATTAGGATTTGTATGTTGGGTAATGGAAAATTATTCTTGGGACTAGCTTTGTTGAGATCCTAATAATCCACACAAACTGTAACCTTTCCGTCCTTCTTGGGCACTGGAACGACATTTGCAAGCCAAGTTGGGTACTCCATCACTTGAAGGATTCTAGTATTTAATTGCTTTGATATTTCTTCTTTGATTTTCAAACTCAACTCAAGTTTGTATTTTCGGAGCTTCTGCTTCACTGGAGGGCAGGATGGATCAGCTTGTAACCAGTGAGCTACTATTGAGGTGCTTAGCCCTGTCATGTCTGCGTAGGACCAGACAAAAATATCCTTATTCTCCATGAGGCACTCGATGTACTCTTTCTTCTCATCTTCCATAATATGGATGCTTACTCGGGTCTCTTTTCTTACCTCTGAATTTCCTAGATTTACCACATCTGTTTCCACTAAGTTTGTATTGGGCTTTAACTCGAATTTCTCAACCCTTATTATTAACTCTTCAGGGACCTCATTTTCCTCGACTTCTTCTATGTCATTAATGTAAAGTTGTGCAGTCTCATTATATGCCATAGTCTCAGATTCAACATTTTTATAACAAATTTTGCTTGAAAAAAGAATAAAACATAAATAAATATAGGCTATTAAATAGATTGGGAAAAATAAGTTTATTGATTAAAACTTAAGAGATTCATAATACTAGCATTTGGAAAGAAAAACAAAGAACTAGAATTTAAAACTTTTTAACATTTGATAGAAAAACTTCTTCCAAGCTACCTAGACGCCCGACGAGGTAAGGATGGAGTTGAGGTCCAAATGCTAATGCTGATGTTTGTTTCATTGCCTCCTCTAGGGTCCCCTTTCTCCTCCTCGTTGTTCATGACATTGCAAACTTTCCCTTCCTCCTTGGTAGAGACAAACCTTTCATGCATTATAGAAGCTCATCAATGACGCCACCCGTGAAACCTGCTGATCAAAATGATTGGTGCAACGGTGTTATGGGTTTCTTCAATGGATATTAGTACCCATCTCTGGGTGGTTGCCAATCAAGCCACTTCTCTGTAGTATATTTGTATCCCAAGCCGAATGTAGTTGAATGACGAATGGGTTGTGTAGGTTCAACTATTCCTTGTAGATTGACTCCCAAACCTTTCCCAAGCTCGAAACCAAACCAGACCATCATATCTATGATCTTCTGGCTAATCCAAGTTTGCACTTCAATGTGGCCAACAAGCTCAACTCTATGATACATCTCACCGTCTAAATGACCCATTTCTTTTATCGCATATACAGGATGTCCTCTTTCCCCATGGACTACAACTTCTTCATGATCCCATTCAAACTTCAAGCATTGATGAAGAGTAGAGGGAACTGCTCCAGCCATATGAATCCAAGGATGAACCAACAATAGATTATATGAGGATGGAATGTCCAAAAGCTGAAAGGTTATTGGGAAGGTCGTAGGACCAATGAGCATGTACAAGGATTCTCCAATGGTACCCCTCTGAGTGACGTCAAATGTTCACACATTCATCTTCTAGGTCTGGATCTTTGCACTATCCACGCCAAGCCTTGTCAACGTGCTCAGAGGAAAATTATTCAAACTAGAACCTGAATCAACCAAAGCTTTGTTGATAATCTTGTCCTAATATTGAGTTGAAATGTACAAAGCCTTATTGTAGGTTGTTCCTTCAAGTGGCAACTCATCTTCGTGAAAAGATATTCTGTATTCCTCAAAAACCTGCCCGATCATTTGGGCTACTTCTCCATGAGTGATGCTATATGGGACATAGGCTTCACCCAAGACCTTCAAAAGAGCGTTTTGATGTGTTTCAGAAGATTGCAACATGACAGGATTGATATTTAGGATGGGGGGTTTTACTCAATTTCTCAATAATAGAACTCTTTAGCTTGCACCTTCTTCCAGATACCTTGATCTTCAAGCTCTACAATTGGTGCCTTGGATTTGCTGGAGCTACCCTAAACTAAATTTTTGAAAGTGTAAATTCTTTTAGATCTCGTCACTCTTGATGTGTCTGCTTCTTCAACTTTTGCTTTTCCCTTTTTGTAATCCCATGGGACAACATGGGTATCATATTGGACAGGAGAGGCGCCCTACAAACGTTGAATGAGTGCTTGGGCATGGAAAACTCAACCTCAAAAGAAATATTCCTTTGTACTACAACTAGCATTAGGGTGGTAATCGTCATTATTTCTTCTGGCTCAAGGACCCAAATGGATTTCTCCTAGTCCGAGGTATCATCAACTTCTACCATGTTAACCTGATGGTTATGTAGAGGGTTTTTTGCAATATTTGTTGTTGAATCCTTGAGCTGGATGTCCTTTGTATCAATCAACATTTGAACCTTATATTTCAAGGATCTGCAAACTTTGGTAGTGTGACCCTTCATCCTAGAGTGGTAAGCACAAACTTTGTTAGGGTAATACCATTTTGCTCGGACATCCACATGCAATGCAGGAACTGGGGTAATATAGCTGGCCTCTTTCAGTCTCTCATAAAGCTAGGCTATGGGCTCAGCCAGAGGGGCATAGTTTTTTCCATGTTTTCTTTCATATGAAGATCTATTTCGGTAGTTCGGTGTTTGAGTGGGTGGTGGAGTTTTGATGTATGTTAGCTGGGCATTATAGGCAAGATATAAAGCTTGTTGATATTGAGGAGTAGCATTTTGGTAATATACTGGCATGCGATGGGGAGATATAGGTGGTGGAGCTGAAGGATAGAGTTTGAGAATATGAAGATGGAGGTGGGATTGTTGCTTGGTACTTATAAGGGGTTTTAGTTCCCTCAGCCATCATGACTGAACCGGTTTTCTTTCGATTTTCTGCCATTCCACCGTACAGTGGCTTGTGGGGCCTCTAGGTTTATGATAGTCCAATTTTTTATGCCTTCTTCAATTATTTTGCCAAATTTGATAATTTCAGCAAAACTCTTCTCAGCTACCAGCATCATCCTGTCATAATAATCCAGCTCTTGGGCATGAATGAAGTACTTTTTCATCTGAGATTCTTCCATGGGAGGTCTGGCCCTAGCTGCCTCAGACCTCCATCTTATGGCATAATCCATGAAGGATTCACTATTTTTCTTCAAGTCTTGGATATAGAACTAGTCAGGTGCATTTCCCACATTAAATCCAAACCTATTCATGAAGTTTGTTACCATGTCCACCCACTTAACCCATTTCTGAGGGTCTTATTCAATATACCATGATAGAGCCTCCCTAGTGAGATTCCTCATAAACAACTTCATGAGTATCTTCTCATCTCTCCCACCCCTACAAGCTTCTCATAGTACGTTCGCAGGTGGGCTTTGGGATCTCCAATGCCATTAAACATTTCAAACTTTGGAAGCTTGTATCCTTCAGGCAGTTCTACGTCGGGGTGCATACACAAATCCTCATAGATCAGTCCTCCAAACCTCTTGCTTCCTTCCACATGTTGCACCTTATTAGCCAAGCAATCTAATCTCTCGATCAAGGTTTTTATTAGAATGTACTTTTAGGAGGACTCTGATTCATGGTAGTTATGGGTCACAGGAGTGGTTTGCATAAATATGGGATTGAGGTTGTTATTTCCAGGAGTGTATCAAGGGTTTGCAATTGGAATTGGTTTTGGAATGGTTGGCTTAGTTTATTGGTGGTAGTGGTAAAAAGGGATTTGGGTATTTTGGGCATGAAGTGGTGGGAATATATTTGGATGAGTGGGTTTAGGTCAAGATATATTGATTGGAGGATTGTTTGGTAAGGTTGTTTGGTTAGGATGAGGAGGATTTTCTATATTTTTGCCAAATTGGGTTATGAGAGAAATAGACAACTTGGTCAAATCACGCATATGTGCTACTACTTCTTCCAAGTAAAAAATATTGTGCTTACATCTAAGGACAAGGTCACTTGAAAGTTGCCCTCCTTCAGAATTTTCTGCCCTTTCATTGCTGTTGTTGTTGTCAACTATTTTACCCTTATCTCTGTAGTCTATTCTTTGAAGAGGAGGAGAAGCGGGGGTCCCTTTTTATCGTGTATGTGACAGAATGAAGGACAAATTAACCTTAGGAATGGGAAAACAATGCAATCAACAGCAAATAGTGTTGGTAGATTAGAGCAAGTAAGAATAGTAATAGGACATTGTTTTAAAAGCACCCTAAATACAAGGGACCTCATTGAGCCAGAGGTAGGCCTAAGATGACATATAAGTGATGCATAATAACTAATTCAAGCCTTATTTGGAAATTGGAGTTTAGAGTTAGAGAAATAAAAACGATCTTCATGTATTGAATAGTTCCAACATATCACATCAGACTAAAGCAAAACTAGAAATAAACTAATGGGCTAGGGATAACAAGGGAAGATCAAAAAATCCTAAAAAAGGTCAATGCTGGTCTCCAATGTTAGGCACAATCTGCTGCCTCATTTCTTGACTGATATCATAATTGTTGATGAGGAGGTTGCGAGCCCATCTTCTTTCTCTTTCATCACCAAAGCCTGGAAGGCCTTCTTCACTCAAATTCGTATGCTCCGGGTCCTCCAAGAGCCATACGTAATACTCAAGTGTGCAGAAGGGTCGATGCTCTTGAACATCAATAGTTACTACTCTTTCCTACATTCGCAGTATGGTGCCCACTGGAGGTATTACTGGCCCAAAGTCATACCCATTGTGCCCCATATGGGATCGCAGAGGTATCATTTGTATTTGTCCAAACTGTCGGAGGACTCAAAGTGGTGCATACGCTTGTACACCATTTAAACTAATAAGCTCGATAAAGTAGAGTTCATTACCCCTTATAATGACATGACGAGACTTCAACGAATAATACTTCCATTGGTGGTTGAACGCTCCGTCAAGTACACAAACTAGTCCTCCGTTCCTACAGGGGAACCAAAATATTTCATCTTTAAGGTATGACTGATGATTTTACTCCCCATAGTCCCTCTACTAATGTCTTCCATATTGGCCCTTTGGTAGAAGTGCTCAACAGCCCAGAGTTGCAATAGAAAATTACACCCCTCGAAATACCTTTTGCCTTTGGTACACCTAGTCAGTGCCCTTATAATTTCTGCCAGTATCATGGGAACTATGGTCGTTCCGCCTCGAGCCATCATACAAACCACATAAATTAGTCTAGTGTGGATTTTCCCCCTTTCCATAGGAAAAACAAATGAGCCTAAGAGAGCGATAACGAATGCATTAAGACGGTACCTTTCCCATTTTGCCGGAGAACAAGCGAATTCCCAGTGAAAGATTTCATGGCCTTCCTCACTCCCAAACGTGAGTATAGAAACACTAAAGAAATTCATCCTTCTTTCAGAAAAAGTAAACTCGAATTATGATGCATGCCCATTTGCTTCAAAAAGGACCTTGGTGTTGGCTTGTGTGGCACAATCATTTTGCAATCTTTGTAATGGTGACCAAGAAACCCACCAATCTTTTCAATTGTCGGGGTTAATTCAAAGTCCCTAAATTTGAAAACTAACCTCTCAGAGTCCTAAAATTTCAACAATGCTTTCATCATGTGACGATCTGACTCGACGGAGATTAGAGAAGTAAGCCACCTATAGTTTGTTTGCCTCTAATTCTGGATTCCTCTCAATATCCCTCCACCAAACCTTTAACTTGGACCACCATTTGTTTGTTGGTGAAATGAGGATAGGCCATGACTCTGCAAACAAACATCAAACAATTTCTAAACTCCATATTGGCAAGTTTGGCTTAATTTAATTTTTATGACCACATTGCACATAATTATGCAATTTTTCTAAAGGGTGTTGGGGCCCTTTAAATAATAAGATGGCTGCTAATCATGCAGATTAACACCAAGGGTCAAACCAACTAGGGTTTATGCATCCTCTATGATTTAAGTGAAATTTCTAAGAGTTGGTTTGAGACGGACTTGAAAGAGATACTATGCGAGAAAGCTCAAAGTAACTAGACTTTACCATATATGGACAAGCTGTATTATGGCAAGAGTATCAGTTTAATGCATTAGTCATGTAGTCCAGCAAAAATAATCATTCTAAATTAACAAGTTGATAAGTAATTTCAGAAAAGTAATCAAGATTACCATATCAAGGCAATTTGGTAGGGATCACTTAATCAACCCATTAAAGCATATAAAGGGGAACAAAAGTTGGGGAAAATTTACCATATTATTTAGGAGAATAAACAAGTTAGAAGCTCTCAATTAGTAATGATTATAAGACTAACAATCAACATTTATTATGAATCCGAGAGGATAATTTAAATAAAGACAAATCAAGATTTACATGCCTCGCTAGAATTACTCAAAATGATTCATGCATAGGAACAAAAACTAACTACATTCAAACACACAAAACACTAAACTCATATATTGAAATAAAACTAAAACAGCAAGACATTTTGAAAGGGTTCTAGTTTAAATAAATCATAAAAATCACAAAGAACTTGACCCATTCAAGATGAACTTGCCCAAACATAGGGCTTTCATATAGAATAGACATGCAAATAATAAATTCTATGAACAGATTAGGAAGAACTAAAAGAAGGATGGATCTTAGCAGATCCGTCTTTGCTAAACTCAAAATCTTTTTAAAAAAAAGGGCTCCGCCGGAATTGCTATTTGGTTTTGGAGTTGTTGTTCATCCTCACCAGGAAAAAGAGGAGAATGGCATTGGCCTGCAGCTCGGAGCAGCGTCATTGCTGGTCAGAGCTGCTCTCACTAGCACTGATGGTGCTGGGGTTCTCCTGAACAGAGCTATTGCAGGTGGCCTTTGCAGTTTACTACTGCTGATTCCGGTGGTTCGCCGTCTCCACTTGGGCTAATCGCTTCTCTGTTAACCATTTTGCCGTAGAGGAAAGCGTAAAAAGGAGGAGGGGAAAGGTTGCCTAGCTACTCGCCAGTTTTTGGCCGGCACTGCCCTTGCTGATGGAGCTTTCGACTTGTCGAAGTCGAACGGAGCTGCTGTCCGCTGTTGCCCATCGGTGGTTCATCGGGGTTGCTGCTAGTCGCCAGAGCGAGGAAGAGAAGAGAGAGCAGGGGGGAGGAAGATCTTTTTAGGGAGGAAGAGAATGAATAATCTTTAGGGTTTTGGTCTTTAGAACTAAAACAGGAAAAAAATGGAGGAGTGAATATGAACCCTTGGTTTAAATGAAACCAACCATCAAGATTAACTTGATGGGTGATTTAAAAAATGGACGGATGAGATGAGAGTTGGAATGGATTTAGACTGGCCAAAATTGCAGTAAAATTGGCAAGAATTGAAATGAAAGGGTGGCTATAATTGGAATACAATTCGAATTGAATAGGCTACAATTTAAAATGATTTGGAGGAAAATTAAAGAAATGCTATCCAAATAAAATACTAAAAATATTGTGTAATTAAAAATCATTTAAATTTTAAAACCTTTAAATACCATAATTATTTCGAGTTTTACTAATAACTAATAATTTTATTTTTAGAAAAAAGAAATATTTTAATAATGTTTACGATAATTTCATAAAGAATGTTTACTAAAATGTATAATTTTAGACCAAATCAACTAAAATTTTAAACTTGAAATATGTATTTAATCAAATAGCATTCCCAAAAAGGGTTAAAGGTCGGTCAAAATTTAGTGTCAACAAGAATATTAAATGCTTCTACTTCACCTCTTCATATTGCACTATCCCCCCTCCCCCCAAATTGAAAGGATTTCAATTCTATATGAGTAAACCTTTCACATTATTCATACATACATAATATAGGTCATGTGGGTAAATTCTTCCACAACAATTCTATCTACAATCCAACAATCATATAAGCTTCATTCTAAAGCCTTAACATTTACAGTTCATCATATTAGCTTTACTCTCAAAGACCTAGTAATCAACATACATAACTACAAGCCTTACTCTCAAAGTAATACTTATCATAATCATCACATATGCGTAGATCTCAAGACATTCAAATCACATGACTTATTCTTAAGCAATTCTAACCATATATATAATATAATATAGGTTCAATCTCAAGCACTAATCATAATTCATCAAATATACTTTAGTGTAATCCAATTCATGTATATGTCCACTACTCTCAAGCAATCTATCATGTATTTCATCAATCCTAGAAGATTACATCTAAGTCCTCAATATCCCTTTTCATGGCATAAAACTCAATTTCATCAATTCAATTTTAGAAACAAGGATTTGGCATGGGTAGATTTAAATTCATCCTATAAACATGTAATTCTATCAATTCAATCATAAAAAATCATAAACAACCATAATCAACTGAATTGGATCATAACCCATAATATTAGAAAAAACCTTAACTAAAATTGGGGAATTCTTCTTCTAAGTTAAGGAAATAATGGGGCTCCATGGATGATAGGATTCCATGGATTAATAAGACATCATACCTTTATTTAAAGCCCACAAAGATTGGACGAAAGGAGACTTTGACTTGACCTAGCTTGAACCCTCTTCTTCTTCTTTAACTTTCTAAAAGAGAATTATTTGAGAGTGGAACCAAATTCTTAGGTGAGTTTGAGAGAATGAATTAAATGACTTAATTTAAGGGTCTAAAGTACTTAAATAGGTTGTTTAGACGAGGGTAAAACTACACAACTAAAGTATAATAAAATTTGGAACGTTCCATTGTACCTCTTTATTAGCCGACCAGGCATGCCCAACGAGACCACGATGACGGGTCATGGATGGACCTATGGTCCGTCCTGGTCGATCCTGGTTCATGGTCAGAGAATTCTTGGCCATCCACGAGGCCCCTAGCCATAGGTTGTGGACCCATCCACGGGACTTGGGTCCTCACCATGGTTCACTGCTTCAGGTAGTTTTCTTGGGGCCTCTTTATGGGCCCATAATTAGTCCTTCTGGGTTGTCACCTTGAAGTCCTAACATGCTATCCTCTAATTTGAATACAAGGTGTTACATTATTTCCCCCTTGGGATCATTCATCCTTGAATTATGTTCTAGGAACTTCTTATGGAAAACAACTCAAGACTAGCAACCCATAATGCATGTAACACATCTAAATGCACACAAGAACGAAGGAATCATTAACTCCAAGATAAACATGCTCAATGTATCACAAGGAAGGTAGGAACTACATCTATCAACCGAAAATGCATGAAATTCTACCATTTTCTCATGTTCAAGGAGGAACTATTATCTCCAAGCTAAAAGCATGCGCAACACAATCTCATGGAGCCTATATGCAATCTATTCTCATAACATACATCAAAGGAGGGATCTCTCAATTCCAAGCTATGGCATGTTTCATAACTCATATCATGTAGTATATAGGCAACTCATATTCAATGCACTACAACATGAGGAAAACCAATCATGCAAACTCCCTTTTCATTAAAAACACAAGTTTTTCTTGAACATGCATAACTTAAGGGAAATCATGACAACTTCTAAAACACACATGACTTCACACAAAGAACAAACCATGAGGAACTCATCATCTCAAGCTAGGAGAGGAGTAGAAGGAAAAAGGATTACGATATGGGGATATCTTATTAGCTTCGGCCTCCCAAGTAGTACCCTCAACTAAAACCCTCACTAAAAGATCCCTCCATAACAGTTTCATGGAAGCAACTTCCTTGATCTTATATTTCTTAATTTTCCGGTCTAAGATCTCTTATGGGCTTACAAAACAAGGACAAAACTTCCCAAACTGATGACACCTTTCAATGTGATAATTTCAAGCCACCCAATTCATAAACCATAGGAACACTCAATGACCTTGCTATCTAAACACACCATCTCCCTCTTGAGAGAAAGCCTAAACTGACTTTCTAAGCACCACTTCTTTCAATTCTAAGGTCAGATCAAGTTATCACTAACCTTTCACATCCATCAGACAAGATTATTCTAAACCATGGTAAACAATACTATACTACCACCTTTTATAGGAGTCTACTAATTGAACACCTCAAGGCATTATCTAAACTCCCTACTCATCAAATCTTTCCAACACACCCAAAACTCACAATGACCATGTCAGGTTCTACCATGTATAAAACAATAACAAAATGCAGCCCATTCATACTAAATACAACATCAATGTCTAGCACATCAAGTCTTATCAAGTCACAAAAGGCAAGCAACACCAGAATCTAATAAAGCATAAATCGCATACCGATAGTCTCATCCAGAGGACATTCCTGTTCACCTCTAGCTTGGAGATCATAGTACCTATTTTTCCTTAGAGAATTCCCATCCGAACCACTAAGAACAACTTGCTTACCCTCTCTTCCCTTAATCTTCATCTTTGAACAATTCCTCATCTTGTGGCCACTTTCACCACAACTAAAGCAACCATCTATTCCGGCAAAAATCTTCCCTCATATCTCTTTTCAAATTTAGCACAAGTAGGCCATAAGGATTCACTACTAATTCCTTGCGGCATAGGATTAGACACCTAATCTTGACTATACTTAGGAGCATTGGAGGAGTCTTTCTCAGAAAACCTTTGTCAATACTTAGGACGACCATGTCTATCGGAATTTACATGAGAGTAATTATCATCATCATTTTTAGACCTCTATTTCTCCCTAGCTCTTCCTTTTAGTTTCTCATCTTCAATATATTGGGCATGAGTTATAAGAAGAGAAATATCCATGTCATGAATTAGCATGGCGGTACGATATTCTTTCACTACTAGATCATATACTCTCGACACAACTTTACTCATTCTGAACCTAGAGTTGGCCAGTAGGGATGGAGCATATTTCAATAATTGAGTAAACCTAAATGCATATTCCTTAACACTCATTTTATCTTGCCTAAGGTTAATAAATTCAGGAGAAAAAGCCTTTATCATCTCTAGAGGGAACAACCTATCAAGAAAAGCAGTTTTTAACCTTTCCCACTCTATAGGACCCATTCTTACCGGTCTAGCTTCTTTCCTTGATTAAACAAAATCTGTGCAACCCCTTTGAGTTGGTAAGCAGCCAATTCTGCCTTCTCAGTAGAAGTAACTCCCATAATGTATAAAACCTTATAGACCTCATCTATAAACTGTTGATGATCTTCCTCAAGCTTTGACTCATAAAATTCCAGAGTGTTCATCCTCATAAAATCCCTTACTCCTGAAGCCACTGTACTTGTATTTGGGCTCACGGGAGCTACCACTTGCCTATTGGCTTGTGCCGTCATGGCTTGAACCAACATTAAGAACGTTGAACTAAACTCTGCATTAGTCACATTCTCACCTATAGGGTCAATCGAAGCTTAAGGAGAAGGTTGGGGATGAACCTGAGGAGGAACCTCTTGATTCATATTGTCTTCGTCGTTCCTTCTAGCATTAGCCCTTATAGTAGTCATATCTTGAAAACCATCGAGCACGGATTAGGAGAAAGACCTTATAGTGTTAAACTCTATGGCATGACTTAGAGTAATTAAGAAGTGATGTTTCCTAAACATCTAATAGCCTCTCATTCATAAACGTGGCATGCTTCACACTTATAAACAAGACTCTACTCGACGTGGTTGGAGACATCCTAAACCCATTCTAAACCTTATTCTCTGATTACGAAGTTTGTCACTACCCAGGATGCCCCCTAGATGTAACATGGCATACAAGACTATGAGAAGCCTCATACAAGCCACTTAGCATATCATAACATCCGATAATAGAAAATGGTGCAGAGATTTAAAAATTTTTCCAATACAATCAAAGTCTCATAAAATGAGGTAGAAGTGTTTAACACTGTCTCAAATCATCTAAACATGAATCATCTCAAGGACACAACCCATACAATAGTTTTAAACATAAAATGGAATATGTAAAGGAAAGGTGATCAAATCCTCCAAGCTATGAGGACTCACCAAATCTTCACTCCTTGCTCTACTATGAACCTAGTCACGGGGATGGAAGTCAATATCGCTGGACCCTACATTTGATAAAAATGTAGGCAAGAGTATATGTTAGTACAAAAATGTACTAAATATGATGGCTAACATAAATCATAAGCATTAGCATAATATAGGCATTAATCAACATACGAGATATACCATAATCATAAGAGACATCAACATAGGTCATAAGCATATTCAATGCATATAATAGATCATATCATAAGAGGAACACTTCTCAAGTAACCTCAACTTGTTCTTACTCATTACATAGATCATCCACCTCTAATCATGCATATCAAGGAAAGCAACTCAATTAGAAATTCAGGATAAGTTATCATCATACAATAAATCTCATATGGGAACATACTTACAATACTTACTTGAAGTAATGTTCTTTGAACATCACTATGCTACCTTGATTTAGAGACTTCTCCCACTTTAGTCGTTCTTACTATTCATGGAAGAGTATCCCGCTACTAGTTCCAAGACACATCATTATGCATGAATGGTTATGATTGACCAATACAAGGCTACCAAGTAAAATCACGTCATTATATTAGACCAAGCTATCATGGAAAACACCTTACTATGCAAGTCCAAGTTACTCAAGCTTGGGAACTATTGCTCAATCCAAGCTATCATGAAATGGTGGGGCCTTACAAAGTCAAGCAATCATGCAAGCATTTTAGTATGCCAGTCCAAGCTACATTGGAAAGGTACAATTTCTCAATCCAGGGCTACCCATGAGATCTACTACTCAAGATACCATGCATGGTCTTGTCTTACCAAGTCAAGCTTTAAAGACATCGGGATTCGGCTCCAAATCATTTCATAATGGGTACTCGCCTTCATGCCCATTCATCATAATAAGAACATGGAAAATCACCTCTTATTGAATTCATAGTCACCCCATATCCTCTACATATGGAGGTCAAGGGAAGTCACGCTCTAGCCTCATCATTCATTTAGCATTTAGTCTATATTCAATTTAGGCGAGGAAGCCTTTCAACCTAAAATCATTCTCTGTGAGTAGACCTTTCACAATATTCATACATACATACATAGTATATGTCATGTGGGAAGATTCTTCCACAAGAACTCTATCTACAATTCAACAATCATTTAAGATTCATTCATAAGCCTTAACATACATAGTTCATCATATTAGCTTTATTGTCAAAGCCTTAGCAATCAACATGCATAAATACAAGCCTTACTCAAAAATCAATACTTCTGATAATCATCACATCTGCCTAGATCTCAAGACATTCTAATCACATGCTTCATTCTTAAGCAATTCTAACCATATAAAATCATATAGGCTCAAAATCAAGCACTGCTAATCATAATTCATCATATATACTGTATTCTAATTCAATTAATGTCTATGTACTCTACTCTCAAGTAATCTATCATGTTTTTCATCAATCCTAGAATGTTACATCTAAATCCTCTATTTCCCCTTTCATGACATAAAAACCAATTTCATCAATTTTACATTAGAAACAAGGATTAGGCATGGGTACATGTAAATTCATTGTATAAACATGTAATTCTACCAATTTAATCATAAACAATCATAAATAACAATAATCCACTCAATTGGACAATAACCCATAACATTAGAAGAAACCTTAACTAGATTTGGGGAATTCTTCTTCTAAATTGGAAAATCATGTGGCTCAATGGATGAAAGGATTCCATGGATAAATAAGTCATCATACCTTGATTACAAAGCCTAAAGATTTTTGAATAATTGAAACTTTGACTTGACTTAACCTGAACTTTCTTCTTCTTCTTCAACTTTCTAGAAAGAGAATTATTTGAGAAAGGAACCCAATTCTTTTGGTGAGTTTGAGAGAATGACTTCAATGACTTAATTTAGGGGTCTAAATTACTTATATAGGTAGTTTAGACTAGGGTAAAATGACACCATTAAGTCTAATTAAATCTGAAAAGTTCCATTTAGCAGACTAGGCATGACCCATTGGACCACGATGACAGGATGTGGATGGTCCTGGTCGATCGTGGTTTGTTTTAGAGAATTCATGGCCATCCATGAGACCCTAGCCAAAGGTTGTGGACCCATCCATGGGGCGTGGGCCCTAGTCATGGTTCACTGCTTCAGGAAGTTTTCTTGGGGCCTTTTCATGGGCCCATAATTGATCCTTGTGGGTTGGCACATTGAAGTCCTAACATGCTATCCTCTATTTTGAATATTGGGTGTTACACTTTACATCAAATTTACATATCAAAACTATGCAAGTTAATTACAATTTTTATTTTTTTTGGAATAAGTAGATATATTATAAAAACTAGTTATGCATCAATACATTAAAGTGGCAGAGCTTGGTTCTAATAATTTTTTTTGAAGGGGAAGGGGGTTTAAATAATATATTTTATTACCATATGATGATGATGATGGCCTTCTCTGCCACAAAAAAGAGGTTCCTTTCTTTTCCGCTTTTAATTCCATTATATAAACAAAGGAGGAACTACCCATTTAACATATGAGTTAGTCCCCTTTATCTTAGACCCTTCTTTCACCAAAGAATACACCACCTTGTTGTCTTCCTTGGATTTATGGTTTATTGGGGGGCGGAGGGGAGGGTGGGTTCTGATACTTTGTGAATTTCCACTCATTTGAGGGTCTTTTCTTATGATTTTGTGGCACTCAAGTAGAGAAAAAGGCTAATTATCCATAGAATTATGTTGATTTTAGGTATTTGTTGCTAGGAAGGAAAATGGAATAAAAGAGTGGAAAAGAAGATGAACATGGTAGAAATTTGGCCTCTAATGTCACACCTACGAAGCCATATTTACTTAAGTGAATGATCAACAGGGGTCAACATACCACTTATGCAAATGTGTGGGAGTCACTTTTCTGAATAGGCCTCAAAAAGAAAGGTTTTCTTAAGGGATAGGATCATCACTTTTGTGACGTTTGCTTATACGAATTCCTAATTGCGTTTGTTCTAATGTTGACTAGGACTAATCGTAGAAATTCCCACGGACCTTATGTTCCACAATTATTTTAAAAGGTAATTGAATATTTTCCTTTGCATTTAATGATTATACTACATCATTTTGACCATAATTCTACGCCAATAACTAGCTCTTCACCCTTAGTTATTTCCCCAACTCTTTCAATCCCTGAATTTCCCAAATTCTCTCCAAGATCTTCTCCGAAAATCCCCTCTCTTGATCTAGGAAGAAGAAGCAAGGGTTCTTCATGTTCAAATCTCTTTATTTCATCATTTCTTAGGGATTCAGCCATGGTATGTAGGGAGTTCATCAATGGGTTCCATTCACCCATTGAGTCCCACAATATTCTTCAATTCACCAATTCAATTTCTATCAAATTGAATACCATTTCATTCAGTTTCTCATGGGTCATATTTATGTTTATTCAACTGCTTGAATTTTATCATACTAGGACTATTTAGAATCAATTACGTGTTTTCCAATTGAAATCACAGAACTCATGCTTTGATCATGTGTTTGACTACAAACCATATATTGCATGAATTGAAGAAAGGCTATGAATCAATGAATGATATTTATATGAACTTAAGCATGAAATTATAAAAAGAATGAATTATGATCTAGGTTGCTTTAAGATGAGCATCAATGAATTGTGAAATGTTTCCTCACATACTTAAGGGATTATTTCTTGGTGAAATGTTTTCTCACTTATAATTCATTAAATAGTTAATGAGCTACTCTATGTTATATTTTATTTTGGATGAGGTATTGACTTTTAAATTTCCATGGATGATGATATGCTGATGAAAAGGACTCTTACATTGGGATTTAAATTAGCACCGAGAGAACTTTGATGTTGAACCTCAAATAGGGTAGTGTTTAGCAGAAACCTCTAAGTCCTAAGTACTTGCCCACATAGGCTTGCCTTAAATGGTCTAGCTAGTGTATCAACAAATAGCACATGTTATTACAAAAAGTTGTACCTTTTCAAATAGAATATCCATTCTCAATGTGGGAGTTACATCATATTCCATGTTATAGCTCGCAGATATATTGTCAGTTAAAGCTAATATCCAACAAAATGAACTAAGTACTTGCAAATGTTTGTGAAACTTCCTTCATGATTTTAAGATGCATTGACCATGTTCATGATTTATGATTTTTCTTAAATGATTTTACTATGTTAGCTTTTTCATGCATATCTGGTCTGCGGTTATGTCCCCTTTGGAGCATGTTTCATGTTTTATTGCATTCTCCTTATACATAGTACATTCCATGCACTAATACATACCTATCCGTACATTGTTTCACTAATGAAGGGCGTGACGTTTTCTCTCCATCCGTTCATGGCTAGTTGGTGATTATTTAAGTTTGTAGAGTTGGTGAGTCCTCATGTTCCAAGAACAAAGACATCATTACATTCTCTCCTTATGTTTTTAGTTTTTAGATATTGTATGTGGTGTATGAGTTATGTCCCGAAAAATTCTTTTTATGTAATAAATGTCTTGCCTAGACTTTGATGTACTTATACTTTTATGTCAAGATCTTTACTTCATTTAAGCTTTCTTTCTTTTCTCTATTATTTTATGTGTATGCATGTTAAGTGGCTTGTGTAGGCTCTCTCGATATCTTATTCACCATGTCATGTCTAGGGTGTACTTTGGGTCGTGAGAAATTTTGTTTTCAGGGCACACGATTCTAGAAAAAGGTCCTAGGAAGTCTAACAAGCTAGGTTGAGTAGATTCCTGTACATAAATGTGAAACGCACCATATTTTTTGAATATAAGTCTATAAAACATTTAGGAAACTCCACTTCTTTCACCACTCTAAAGTGGTACCATAGAGTCGATATCTGTAAAAGGTCCTTCTCTAAAATCGTGTTTGATCCTTTTTAGGATATGTCCCCTAGAAGATATTATGTTAGAAGGAATGCACGTGAGAATATAGAGCCTAATGTTCTTCAATTCCTTGTTGATTCTTTGGCTTTGAAACTGACTTACGCCAAATTTTGAGCCAGTTTCCAAGTATTGGCTAAAGCTATAATGGCTCAAGCTAATAGAGTGGTTAATGCTCGTGTGAACCAAAAAGCGGGTATGGCAAAGATAATGATAAGGGACTTCACTAGGATGAATCCTTTGGAGTTTCATGGTTCGAAGGTGTAAGAGGATCCTCAACAGCTCAATGATGAAATGTATAAGATTGTAGATATCATGGGATTGACTACAGTTGAAAAGGAAGAATTGGCCTCTTATCAACTCAAGGGTGTTTCTGAAGTGTGGTTCAAATAATAGAAGGGTTGGAGGTCAAATGATGCGGGTCCTCTTGATTGGGAAAAATTTAAGGGAGCTTTTCTTGATCGTTTGTTTACTCTTGAAATGAGATAATAAAGAGTGCTTGAGTTCATTTATCTTCATCAAGGAAATATGAGTGTGAAGGAGAATGCTTTGAAGTTTACTCGATTGGCTAAGTATGCTACAAGTATGGTTGCCGACTCTCAAGCAATGATTAGTAAATTTTTGTTGGTTGTATCCGACTTGGTTGTCAAAGAGTTTTTGTACCTCCATGTTTATCAAGGAAATAGATATTTCTCATATTACGATACATGCCCAAAAAATTGAAGAGGAGAAGGTATAAGAAAGGGGTAAAAGTCCAAAAGGTCAAGGACTAGTGATAGTGATTTCGCACATGCTAGGTCCGCTCGACACGGGCATCCTCAGTTTAGGAAAACATTTTTTGGTCAAGGTTTTTCTAATGCACTAACTCATATGTTCACAAAAGATTAAGTTTTATAACCTTAAGCCTCAATGAGGAAATTGTGGTAATGTGTGTTATATTCCCGCTTGACGTTGATGTGGCCGGAGACATGTTGGTAAGTGTCTAGCTGGTACAAATGGTTTCTTTAATTGTGGGAAGTGTGTCACAAATTGAAGGATTTACCATTGCAAGATAACAATGGTAAAGATTTTACGGAAGCTCAGCCTAGTGGTTCTCGTTCGGGTGCTCCTCGTTAGAATATGTTGGGGTTAATTATCTTTGTGGTTTTTAAGCTTCCATAGATTGTAGGATTTGATTGTTCACATTTAAGGTTATGAATGAACCTATCATGTCTTGTGAATGGGAGATATTATGTTCATAAGGGTCATTTTATATCTTATCTAAAAGCTAGAGAGATGATTTCTAAGGCACTACAAGAAAAATAGCTTCTAAGAAAGGGAAATCTGGTCCAAGAAAGCACAAATTTTGTCCCAAATAGACTATTGCGATGAGAAATATTTGGTTGTCACCCGTCTTAAAAATCCTCTTTGCAAATGGTTAATTGCGAAGGGCTCCTTTAACTGGTCTTTTAATTCTTTTAGAAATGGTAACAAAGATGGTCGCCAAATTACTTTTATAAACCATGTACCTCATCTTAAATAGATGATTTTCTTATTTGAAAACTAGTTATTTCTGGTCATTAAATACCTTTAGTGATGAGGAACTATCTCGTCATAGATTAATCTTTTGGGAAGAGCAACTACCTCATCCTATATTGCCTTTTTGTGACGAGCAACTACCTCATCATAGATCACTTTTTTGCGACTAGTAGATACCTCGTCCTAGAATAACCTTTAGGGATGAAAAGCTCTCATCTTAGATGAACCTTTAGGGATGAGAATTTATCTCATCCTAGATGAACCTTTAGAGTGGACGAATGTTTATCAATATTCAAAATCACGAAACTATAATTTTATCAATAAATATAAGAATGCTATGAAAAATTTCCAAACAAAAGACTGGCATAAATATAAAAATTGGTTTACATCCCATGGTGTTAATTTCAATAGTTTCTTATAAAAAAAATCTTAGCTAACCAACATCCCAACCTACACTATGATATCATGTTTTGCATAACTTCGTAGTAAAATAACAATTATCTTTTGAATCTTCTAAACTTGCAGCTTGATCACTTGTAACTTCAATCTTCAAAATCTGTAAGTTGCAAGAATATAACAAAAAATAATTAGGAAAGCTTTGATAACACAAAAATTCAGGGACATGAGCTACTACAACTGGAGAAATTCTCCGTCAAGAAGATGTATATTTTGTTGTAGTGAAAACTAGTTGATGCTTTAAGAGACTAGGAAACATCTCGTTGTATAGAGTGCAGATGGATAGTTGAGGTCCTGGGAGAAATGGATAAATGGTCTGGAATTCAAATTCCACCCAAAAATGTAGAGGAGAGTATGCGTTGTATCAACAAAAGACGATGGATGCAATTTCAAAAGAAATTAGCAGCTGCATTTTTGAGGTCTACATTGATCCTGGATAGTCTTTCTTGAAGGGGATTCAACTCACTAGATGTTCTTAGATTATAAAAATACTGGTCTAAAACGTCAAGTCTTTTCTATCAGAAGCTTAAGTCTAAAATGTCCTATCAGAACTTCAAGTCTAAAACTTCAAATCTGATCCAAGCAAAATTTGTTCATGAATGAAATTTGTTATGGTTTCCTCCTAGAGTTACCTAGTAAAACCTCAAGCACCCATTAGGTAGTGTATCACAAGTGTAAAACATCTATAGTTTTTATGTTTATGTCCTAATGTTGTAGGTTGAGAGGCAAAAACAGATTGCATTTTGTAGTGTATAACAAGACAGAAATAGATTGCATTTGGTTTCTGAAGTTCACCTCCATGTTAAAGAGTACCATTACGTACAGTTGTTCAACAAAAGACGTATGTGCAGTTGTACGTGTAGAAAATAAAAAATAGAGGAAAACACCTGTGAAAACTTGGCATGTGAACTTCAATAACCACAACAAAGTGCAGATGTGTGAACTTCATAGTTAATTGTTTGCCTGCCTTCCATAAGTTCTACTCCTCTTCTGTTAACTACACATCAATGAACATCATGTGGTTATGTCTTATGTTGTTGTATTCTTCTGATAATCATGTAAGCTTATTTCTTGCTTGTTCATTTAACAAAAAGTTTCCTGGTATGTTTAATGATTAACTTGTTGCATTGTACCTTACTATCTCGCTATCTCTTCCTACACCCCATAATGTGATAGTCAAATTTGCTTTCTCGCTATCTCTTCCTACACCACATAATGTGATAGTCCAATTTGCTTTGTCACATTTTCCAGAGGAGATCAAACTCATAAGGTGTTCTTTTCCATTCCCCACTTCCTGAGACCTATTGCTTGAACTCTTCAAAAATATCAATGAGTGTGTCCGATACTCCAAAAATATAACATTTTTTGGAGAATCCAACATGGGTGCGAAAATATTTTTTGAGAGTCCAAGCTACATAGCATGATACAACATTTTTAGTTCCCCGAGGTAAAAAGGAAAAGTGAAGAGAGTGAATCCTTCTCCATATTCCAAACAAACAATGGTAGTTCAATCTAAATATGTACTACTCTGTTCATACTAGCAAACTGTCACATGGTTGATTCCATTGCAAAGATATACAAGTCAAATTGCAGGTAATGAAGAACAAGTGTGAAAACATGGCAGATGAACTTCAGCAATCAGAACAAATGATTTAAGGCCCATAAGATGAACTAGAAACAACTAAAGTAATAAAAATAATGATGGAGGATCTTATCGAAAATTAGAAGTCAATCAACGATGATCTTGACACCAGTTTACTGTGACTATAGTTAAACTAAATGAAAAACTTTCAAAGGTATCTTCTTTTCATAAAGAATTGGAAGATACAAGTCACTATTATAAAGAGCTTGAAATTTTTTTCATTCCTTTGTTCATTAGTTTCTTAAGATGTAAGTCTTATAGTAATTCCTTAAACAACTACACGCAAATCAACTTGGGTATATTGTTAGTTGATCGGTAAATGGAGGAATTGAAATATAGATTGGCGTATTCTCTTTCTCAAGAACCCAGGGATTTTTATCCATTAATGGTAATCCTTGACTAGATCCCACATAATTTTCAGAGTCCCCTGAAGAGGAGCACAAAGATCTAGGTGTTTGCTCCCATCCTTTTCCTATAGCACCTAGGTCGAAGAAGTCAAATTATATAACCTTTGGCATTAATTTTTAGTTATATACGCAACTAAGAATACAACAGATTTGAAAATACTTGTTTCAATTTCTTTGGTGCATTGTTTACTTGATTAGTAAATGCATGAACTGAAGTATGAAATTTACTAGAAGACATGGTAGAGTTTTTATGTCCTTTTCCTCGTCCCTTACAAATAACACAAAACAAATCACTACTATTTGGATATAATTTCACTACGACTATTCGACAAAGTACAGGTGATAGTGATTAGGATAATGAAGGAGTATATATATCAGAACAGTTACAAACTTGTCTATTTATTTGTTTTTTTATACATAAAAGTTTAATTTCAGTTATCTATGAAATTAAAATCTCAACTATTTTGAAAACACTTACATGTTTCAACTTCTTCGATGTATTGCCTAACTTGATTGGTAGGTGGAGGAAATGGAGTATAAACTTTCATATACTCTCTCTCCAGAACCATGGAGTTCTTATGTACTGCTCCCTTTCCTTAAATGGAAGACATGGTAGAGTTTGTAAGTTTTTGTTTTCGTCCCTTCCCAACAACACCTGGAGAAAGGAAACGAGCAGATCTATGTTATGGGCAATGATTGAGGCCGTTATGTGTCATAAATAGAGAGCCAGATATGAGGCTCTTTGGAATTAATAGGTGCTCATACCACAACTTATTGTGTAATAATATTATGCGGCACAAGAAAGGGCAAGCAGATCTTTGTTATCGGTAGTGATTACGACCATTGTATATCACATATAGAAAACTATACATGAGGCTCTTTGGAAACAGTAGGTTCTCAAACCATAACTCATCAGTAAATAGATAGAAGATAATACATTGATGAGAAGATACATACATATCGAAAAGCGAGATAAGTGAGCAGGAACAACTACTATCTAGTTTAGTTGTTTGTTTTGTCAATACATAGAAGTGTAACCCCATCGAGAAGAAGTTATCAATAAGAAGTTGTTATGTTCGATCAAACAAAAGCTTTGTCATTTAATTCACTTATATATGCCATTAAAAACTCAACAAATTTTTGAAAAACTTACTTGAACCAACTTCATTTAATTGTTGCTTTATTAGATCACTAAATTGAGAAAATCAACTCTTACTTGGAATTTTTTATTTTGATGTCAAAGATTCAAGACATCTTCCTCACCCCTTCCAATTGCACCAGGCGCGGTAAATAAATATTTGATAGTATTCTTCATAATGGATCCATCCTCAATTTCGATATTCATATTTTACTTGCAAAAAGAGCCAAACGTAAAAAAATAATAAGAAAACTTCCTATCCAGTGAACTTAAGGAAAGAATACAAGTAGTCTTAGAGAGGCCTATTGAGGAACTAGAGTGCACAATATGTACTAGAAAATGAGGTATTCATTCTTACATTGCTAAATATATTTATCTATATAAGTATCATTTAATAACATTAATTCCCACTTTATAGGTTGAATATGTCAAATGATAGGCTGAGCGACAACGGTTGCTAAGAGAGGATATGGAATTGGAACTTAATACCATCAAGCAACAAATGAACAATTTAAAAAGGCAGTGATGTTGATATGAGAATGGTTCTGACTACTATACTGTAAAACATGAATTCTCAAAAATAGGACTCATTTAGGTTTCTACATGTTTTTATATCTATGTATAGAAGCATCAAAAGGAAAAATAAAAGAGTCTTCAAGAACCTTGTCAGCGCATACAACTGCTTGAGGGAGAAATCATCTCTAGAGATGTTGAAGTGACTTTGGTCCTCTATATCTTCACTATAAATTTGACACACACAATACATTATGATATGATCCATGTATATTAAATAACTATTCAATGGTGCAATTTCAATTCCTAATTTTTTTTGTTACGTAGAAATCTATTAGGAATTAGTGGCAGGTGACTACACACGTGGATCAATTGTAACCACTGCAACAACTTCTCTATCTTGCTCTGTCAAACTGAAAAGTTGTACAATAGTTCACTTGTAATTCAATATGGATTTCTCAAGTTGAATACAACTCCCTCTATCTTCTCTTAGAACAGTGTTTTAGCTCATTGAGCTACGAGTGCCTCTATTCAAGAGAAGTTTACAATTATCTTACTCTTTAGGAACACTAAGTTATCTTACTATTGATTCCCTTCATTTTGGGGATATAATCACAGTACAAAATTGAATATACTTTAAAAAAAAAGACTAGCTAGTCTAGGACAAGAAGAGTAACTCAAACAAATCCACTCATGAAAGATAGGGAAGAATTGAGATTAGAGTAGATAGCAAATAGAGATTTAGTTAGACAAGAGTAGAAGAATATATATGGTGCTTACTAGTAGAATGTATATTCTGGAAAGACCTCAAGTTTTCTAAGCTTTAAACCCAAATGGAACTATCATTATTTCTACCTTTCATGTGCAGCACCACACAAGGAAATGTGCATCAGTTCAATTGGTTTTTACATCTTTCATTAGTTTGAGTCGATTTGATTGTCAAAATATAATCAATTATTTAGACACACACATTACACTTTGATATGACCCATTTATAATTGATAACTGTTCAATATAACAATTGTAATTCCTAACAGATTTAGTTAGATAGAAATTTGTTAGGAATTAGCGGAACGTGACTCTATATGTGGATCAGTTGTAACAACTGAAACTAGTATTCACCCTTGCTCAGTTTGTTTTAGATGCAGAGCGATAGTTTACCTATAATTTAGATTGTATTTATCAAGTTGTATACAATACTCTCCATCTTCTATCAGAACACTGTTTTTGTTCATTAAACTACAAGTTCCACTATTTTAGTTCATTAAACGTCAAGTTCCACTATTCAAGAGCATTTAGGAATACTCAGTTCTCTTAGGATTGATCCCATTCATATTTGTGATCTTATCACTCTACGATCTTGAATATATTTAAAGAAAATTACCATTTAGTCCGAGAGAAAAAGAGTAACTCAAACAAGAAGATTTATAACTTGAACAAAACATAACGAGAAATAAAATTTAGAGAAGAAAAAAATTGAACTCGCGAAAGTGGTGGCATAATACCTAAGATTCCAGTAAGATAGAAAATAGAGATAGAGTTGAAATCACTTCTAGGTTGACTTGCGCTTTCTAAGTTCTTAGAAACTACAGATGAAACAGTAAAGAGCAACTAGGAATCTATGATTTGGTGACACTGTTTTGAAAATTTAATCATTTTTTTGTTTTGTTTTTATTTTATCTTTTTAGAATTTTAATTACGTTGAATATTTTGGCGCTTTGTTTTGGTGAAAACTGAATTTTTTAAAAAATATTTAAATTGCCGCACTTTCTTTCCCTTAACCTCAAAACAACTAAATTTAATTTGGGACCAGTTACTAATTTTTTAAGAGACCTGATTTAGTACCATACCATAAAATGAAAAATTAAGGATCAAAATAAATTCTCTCTCCAACACATGTACTTTTAGAGACTGGAATATTAACTTGTCCCTAAATGTTGGTCTTAAATAAAGTTTTTTCTTGTAGTGAGGGTTGAATTTATTATCTAGTTTTAGTAAGGGATATAGATTCTAAAACCCCTACTCTTGAGTTAGTTTCGACTATAAATGAGTTTTCTGAAGTTTTTCCCTGTAATCTTCTCGGTATTCCTCTCAAAATGGAAATAGACTTTGGTATAAACCTTCTCCAAGATACACAACCTATATCTATTACTCCTTACTGCATGTCCACGATAGAACTTAAGCAGTTAAAGGAAGGGTTTTCTTAGACTGAGTATATTTCCATGGGGTGCTCAGGTGTTGTTTGCCAGAAAGAAGGATGGTTTTCTCCGATTGCGAAGTAATTATCGCTAATTTAATAAGTTTATCACTAAGAATAAGTATCATATTCCAAGAATTCATGATTTCATTGATCAACTCCAAGGAATGAGTTCCTTATTTAAGATTGACCTCCCATCAGGTTATCACCAATTGAGAGTTAAAGAAAGTGACATTCCAAATATGAATTTTTAAACTCAATATGGTCATTATGTGTTTTGGTGATGTCATTTTGTTTGATTAATGCCTCTCTGGCATTTATGGATTTGATGAACAAGTTCTTCAAGAAATATTTTGACATGTTTGTGATCGTGTTTATTGATAATAATTTGACTTACTCACGAAGTGAGGATGAGCATGTTGAGCATTTGAGAAATGTGTTGCAAATTCTCAAGGATTGTGAATTGTATTCTATGTGTAATGAATGTGTGTTTTTGTTGATGTCTATTGCATTCATTGTCCAAATTGTCTCTAGTGAAAGTATGCAGGTAATTCTTAATAAAACATAGGCCGTTAAGAATCGGCATAAACCATTGTCCACTTCAGATTTATAGAGTTTCTTGGTTTTGGATAATTACGATAGAAGGTTTGTTGAAGGATTTTCCTCTATTGCTTTACCTTTGACAACATTAACTCAAAAGAAGGTGAAATATCTATGGTGATAGTTTGATGAGAAGTGTACCCAAAAGTTGAAAGATAGACTCACTTCAACACCTATTTTGATGCAATTGGAAAGATCACATGGTTTTGTTGTATATCATGATGCCTCATGGGTTGGTCAAGATTGTGTTTTGATACAGGATATACCATGAGTTTACGGTATTTTAGGTACATTTCACTAAAAGTTTGTGTGTGTCATAGGCCATTTTGTTATTAGAAATGATGTTTTATGTGTAATTCTTGTAGGAAATAAACTTGGATGTGGTTATTGAAGATGCGAGCTGAAAATTGCAGAAGTAGCCAACAACGACCTTCAGGTCCAGTGACGGGCCATGGATGGGCAATCGTAGGTCCTAGTCTGGAAGTTGAGTTTTCAGTATTCAAACCACGGACTGACAGGACGGATCATAGTCTGATCAACGGACCGTAGCTTAGCAAGCGTAGGTGGAAGATCAGGGAAGCCTGACAAAGTGTAGAGCTAAAGAGGCATCGACAGACCATAGGTCGACCCACAGGCCATCTTGCACAGGCGTCATTGGCAGATCAGAGAATTGAAGTTCCAGTATCTGATTTTATGTTCCATGTGTTGGACCACAGAGCATGGCCTATGGACCGTACGTCAAATCACGGTCTTTAGGTCGAGGCGTCAACATAAATCGTGTATGAGCAGTTTATTTCCTTATTTTGTTTCCTATTTAGTTAGGGATTTGTTTTATATAAATAGGAGTTATAATCCTTGTTTTTGAGGGTTAGACATTATTGTATACTTTGAGTTTTGGTCTTTTGGAAATTATTTGCAAACATTTAGCAATTTAATTTCAGGAAGTTGGTTAATACGATTTTCACTTTGAATTTCAATTCAAGATTTGGTTTTTCATCTGTTCTCACTGTAAGTTCATGATTTCTTCTAACGTAATTATGAATTGTGAACTATCAAGCTTGAGTAGCTAAATCCACAACTTGGATTGTGGGAACAGTGAGCAATTAACAAAGTATGAATAATAATTCAGTAATTCTTAAAAGTGTTTATGCATGTATTGTTAATCCTTTCGTTTAGAAGTATTTTTAACGGTTGCACACATTAGAACTTGCCTCGTTCTTACTTGCTAGACCAAGAAGGTAATGAATAAGAAAAGGATTAAATAACAGATATTTAGTGGATGCTATATGATAGTCTAGTTTCAATTGAAGTGAGGGTGAAAACTAAACTACATTGATATGATGACTAATCTGGGGTAAAGGTAAGGGTAAGTAAAGAATACACCCGTAGACAGAGCAAGTTGTATGGGAAAATTCCCTACTTGAAAGACCAATCAGTTAGGGATACCTAACTTACCAACTTTGCATGTCAAACACTAGGAAATGATTATTATTATTAGGATTACTATGTTAAAAGCTTGTGGGGAACACTCATACCCTAGTTTCCATCTTACATTGATAACTCAAATAGTGAATCTTGCTTACTTGTTACTAAATCATTATCATGAATGTTGCTTAATTCTTTCTAAATCATTCTAAATAACAATCTATTACTTAGTAACAAAAACCCTCCTTATTTACTTTTCTCAGAAATAGTTTGACTAAAAAGATATAATTACAAGTTAAGTTTAAGTCAAAACCATATTCCTCGTGGGATCGACCCTAACCTACAAGTTGGGTTCCTTATTTGACAATGATCACTAATACATCTTTAGGGAGATGTAATTTGAGCGTATCAATACAACATGGGGAAGTCATTCCTTATGCTTCAAGGCAGTTAAAAGTGCACGAAACAAAGTATCCAACCCATGATGTAGAGTTAGCAGTGATAGTCTTCGCCCTAATAATTCAAAGACACTACTTGTATGGTGTTCATGTAGATGTGTTTATTGATCACAAGAGTTTGAAGTATGTTTCACAAAAAAATTTGAATCTACGCTAAAGGAGGTGTCTTGAATTGTTGAAGTATTACTACATGAGTGCCCTCTGTCATCTCGTAAAGGCGAAGATGGTGGCAGATGCTCCTAGTCAGTGATCAATGGGAAGTGTTGCTCATGTTGAAGATCGTAAGAAGGAGTTACTTTGTGATGTTCATATATTGGCAGATTCAGTTGAAGGTGGTGTAGTTGTCTATAATGGTTCGTAATCGTCTTTTAAATCTAATATAAAATCTATGCAAGATTTTGATTCAATAATGTCTGACTTAAAGAAGTCGCTTCCAAAAAAATCCATTGGGCTTTCTCCTAAAAAGGAAATGGTGTCCTTCGATACCAAGGTCGATATGCTTCCAAATGTTGATGAGCTGAGGAATTAGATTTAGACACAAGCTCATAGTTCTCGGTATTCTATTAATCTTGGAGCCATCAACATGCATTATGATTTTTCTTAGGTCTGTTGGTTGAATGGAATGAAGGAGTATATTGTGGAATTTTTAGCTAAATGTCCAAATTGTCGACAAGTAAAAGTTGAGCATTAGAAACTGAGTGGTTTGGCTTTAGATATTAGAATTCCTACATAGAATTGTGAAGATTTGAATATGAACTTCAATACAAGTTAATGCCACATTTACCGACAATTTGATTTGATTAGGCTTATTATGGACCGAATGATGAAGTCGGCTCACCTTATTCCCATCAAGACCTATTTCTCATCAGAAGATTATGCCAAGCCTTAGATTAGAGAAATGGTAATGTTTCATGGAGTGCATTTGTCTATTATCTTCGATCAAGGTTCTGAGTTAACATCTCAATGTTGGAAGTCGTTCCAGAAAGGTCTTAGTACTCAAGTGAAACATAGCACAACTTTCCATCCTCACAGCGATGAACAAGTTGAACATACTATTCAGACTTCAGAAGATATTTTGAGAGATTGTGTGGTTGATTCAAATGGTAATTGGGATGACCAGTTGCCTTTGATTGAGTTTGTTTATAATAATAGATACCATTCTAGTATTGGGATGAAACCATTTAAGGGCATTTATGGTACGATGTTTAGGTCTCCAATTGGTTGGTTTGAAGTTGGTGAGGTCACTTTGATATGGCCTAAGTTGATGAATGAGCCTATTGAAAAAGTTCGACGTATTTGTGAGAGATTAAAATCAGATCATAGTCAACGAAAGTCATATTCTTATTTAGAATAAGAGAACTAGAATTTGATGTTGATGATTGGACGTACTTTAAAATTTCAGCCATGAAGGGTGTCATGATGTTTTAAAAAAAAGGAAAGCTTAGTCCCCGAACAGTGGGCCCATATAATATTTTGAGAATTATTGGCATGGTTACATATGAACATGAGTTGCCCAACAAGTTAGCATCGGTACATCCAGTTTTCCATGTCTCTTTACTGAAAATGTATGTTGGAGATTGATGAGTCCAAGATTTGGAATCATTTAGGGCTTTATTTTGATAGATTTAGTGTTCTCAAATGCTTATTTTGTGCAAATAACTTATATAATACCCTTGATTTCCTTGTATACGGATTGAGGAACAAAGCATTGATGCTAATTTGCAAAAAGGAACAAAGCTGAAAGAACAAAGAAGTGAAAGCCTAGTGATCTCCAAGTCCCTTTGGTGAGTCGCCAAATGGCCTCTTGACTGCCTAAAGTTCTAGTGTGCCAACCCTTGAAAGAAAAAAACCAAGTCGGCAAGAGAAAGGAGCAGTCAGCAGATCACCAAATAGTTCCGCGATGCAGTGTTAGATTGCCAAAAGTTACAGAACATGAGGAAGCTGATGGTCAAGGCATAAAGGTGAAGACATTGACCAAAGGGTGGATCGCCAAGCTGACCAGGAAGCCCGACTTACTGCATCGAATGACCCTTCGTAGCATATTTTTGGCGATTATAAATACATTTTAAAATAATAAGTTTAGTATCGAATCTTTTATCAAATTTTATTCTAAACATTCGTTAGAGTAATTTTGAGTTTGAACTCTGAGTATTGAGACTAAGTTTTCCATAAGCTTTGGAGAATTGAAGTTTTTCACTTTCAAGAAATAGGAAGTGGGTCTTTGAGATTCTTCAATTTAGAGCACTGCTGAAATTAATCTTACCCAGTTGGTGGAAACACAATTTGGTAATGATTTTTAATTTTTATGATGTCTAGCTAAAATCTCAATTCTTGGGGTGCGATATGGGCTTATTCAATTTATGTGTATTGCTAATTGTTAGTTTAAATGATGTTTAGAAGTGATTTTAATCACTAATTGTGGTTGAATTTAAAGAAATGTAGTTGCAAATGCAGTTCTATCTTCGTGTTTTTGACATGCTCGAGAGAGAGGTTTAAAACCAAGATTTTTTTATTAGTGGTCTATGGGTATTGGGTTGTCATGGGTTCAGCTCGAGAGAGTGAATCCTAAACCTTTTTCCACATACTCAGCTCGAGAAAGTGAATGGACTAAGGCGTAGGATGTACTTATTTTGCATGCTTGTCAATGTTTGAGAGAAATTGACTTTTTTCGGGGTAAATAGTTCGAGAAAAAGTTTAGCTCCTCTATTTCTAGCTTAATCATTAAGATTCAGCAATTTCCTAACTATTGCAATTACCCATTTGTCTACATCTACGTATAATCAAATCACATCCCAAGAATATGTCTCATTATTGTAATTTTGTATTGTTTGTTGTTGCTGTAGTTGATAACTAAAACAAAAGCCCCCTTTTATTTGACATTCGTGTTACTCCCTAATTTGAATAATGTTTCTATTCGATAATGCTATTCCTTTGGCTGATTTGAACATATTAACACTTTTCTATTGAATCTTAAATACGTACCACTCCCTATGGGATTCAACCTCAACTCATTTAGTTGGTTTATATATTGATTAATGACCGTTGACGCTTAGAATTGGATGAAGTGTCTTTGAATCATTATTAATCAAAATGGTGCCGCTGACGGGGAGTGGTGTTAGTTAAGAATCTTTGGATAACTTGAATTCTGTTCTTTTTAGTCATAGTTTAATCTACTTACTTTCAGTTTTAGTTTGTATGTTGCTTGTTTATAACAAAAGAAAGGAACATGTCTTGTATCAACGATAATAAAATAGACCACTCTCCTTTGAGAACGATGATTCTTAGGGATAGCATCCTAAGTTTCAAGCAAATAGAAGGTGAGTCAATCTAAGATTTATGGCTGAGATTTAAGTCATATTGTTGCAATGCCCAACTCATGGAATCTCACATAACATGCTACTGGACTGCTTCTGTAGTAATTTTGGTCTAGAAAACAGAGTAGTGACTAACCAAATATCTTTGGGTGGTCTCACACAACAACCCTATGCAATCACAGCCCAGCTCCTTGATCACATGGCCAAGACCAACAAGGAGACTTAGAAGGAACAAATTTTGGCCACATTGTTGATTAAGCTGGATCTCATGGCCAAACAGATTACGGAATTGGAAGTACTGTACAAAGATAAAGATTGGTACATTCCCCCTCATGAGCATAGAAAGTCCAAGAACTACGAGGGTGGACAAATAGAAGATATACTCTCACTCATTCTTCACAAATTCAAAGAACACAACAAAGTGTTGAATGAGATAAAAGAGAATGTCTCACTACTGAATGAGATGATTGCTTCCCATTCCATATCTATTGAGCTGTTGGAGACCCAAATGGGTCATGTTTTGTCTCATCTCTACCCCACGACTCAAAATTGAGTGGGGAATTGCATTGTGCCACGACGTTAACTAAGACGTTTCTTGGGAGGCAACCCAAGTTTTACTTCTTTCATTTTGTTTTAGAAATAATTTTGTGTTGATTTTGGAGGTTGAAGTGTAAGATGTGTTAGAAAAGTGCAGGTCGGCGAGCCCAGGGACAAATCAGCGTGTCACTGAACAAATTGGAGATCGCGACATTGTCCACCGTTTGAACCCCTACATTAATTGGAGGTCCTGTAAAACCTGGCGAGTTAAGTGCCCACTTGGCGTGTCGCCAAGTGGGTCGGGGAGAAAAATTAATGCCACCGAATGAGCGACAACTGGATGGTTTTAAAGGCCAAAAGTTTAAAAGTTCAAAATATTTCACATTACCTCACTTTTCAACTTTCTTAATTCACACCCGCACTTTATTTTCCTGTTATTTTCGTGTTTTTACTACCTCTTAGTCATTGATTGTGTGTTCGGAGTTGGATTCTTTGCCTCCTAGCTTTTCAACTGATTTATTCGGCATAAAAGGTTTGTTTTCCTAGCCTCAAAATCATATTTTGAAATTGTTCTTATCTTAGTGATATGTGCTGGGCCTCTCTTATCACAATTGTATTCTTGAATGTATATTTTAATCTAAATATCTTGCCTAAATTGCCTAATTGTTGATTTCCTAAATTTGCATGACTTAAAATAGATTAAAATTGTTTGGTTGTGCTAATGTTTTGTTGGGTCTAGTTGGTGAAGTCTAAGTAACGTCATTCCTAAGGGCGAAAGTCGTCAAATGGCCATGTTTGGCCAAATCGGGGGAAGTCTGAGTATCCCGGGGGCATGGGTAGTATGGTTCTAAGTTTATTTGAATGAGTGCATGGTTTGATTTTGTTTTTGAGGACTGTAGGGTTGAATTTAGAAGTTGGGGTTGAAAATTAGCACGTTAGGCAATTTGACAAGCTGGGTCGAGCTCGCCGAACCACTCGGTGGTTCGCCGGATCCCCCTAGATCTCCTTTAATTTCATGCTAAATTAGAAATATGGTGCTTTAACTTTCGACGAGAAGCCTGAGTTCGTCAAGTGCACTCGACGACTCGCTGATTATCTTTCTTGATCCCCCTTTCTAGGCCCCAAATCCTTAAAATGCACTGTAACTTTTGGAGGGATGGTCTGCACTCACCGAATGAGAGTATAGGGCATTGTGATAAATGAAGCAGGAGCCAATCCTCCAAAGAAGGAAATGACAGAGCTTCAAAAGGGAGGCAAAGGTAAAGCCAAGAGGCATATGATTGAGGTTCCGGAGCACAACTCTGACATTGAAGGCTTACAACCTGCGTTCTCCAAACCAGATGATGACCGACAATTATAGTCCAGGAGAGCTGAGATTCTTGCTACGTATCGTCCTAACTTAGCAAGTGTCCCAACAGCCACCCATCTACAGTAGAGACAGTGCCAACTCCGACACCTCCTGTGGCTCCAGTGCCACCAGTGGTTCCTCCTCCCTCAATACTTAATAGATTGAAAGTGGATCGGTTGCGGACAATATTAAAGAAGAAGTTGCTATCCATAGAGGGCCTTGAGGGCAGATACTCGGTAGTGAGGGAGTCCCTCCATTTCCACTGGTTCGAACAGTTTACTAGGACCCGATGCTCCTAAATTCTTACATAGGTCCGAGAGTTTTATACATCATACGGAGAGCTGGTGCCCAAGGGGAAGAAGAAGGCCAATACCTTCAGACCGGTGAACTCGGTCATGGTCCGAGAGAAGGAAATTAGGTGCAGTAGTGATTACATTAATACTATACTTGATAGGGCTCTAGGTGCGACACTGGCATAGGCGTAGGTTGTTCTTATTTTGCACACTTTCAGCTTGAGAGAGTGAATGGATTAAGGCGTAGGCTGTTCTTATTTTGCATGCTTATTGATGTTCGAGAGAAATTGACTTGATTTGGCATAAATTATTCGAGAGAAAGAGTACCTCCTCTATAGTCTAGCTTAATCACTAATATACAGCTATTTCCTAACGATTTCAATTACCTATTTGTCTACAATAGCCTATAGTCAAATCACATACCAAGAATCCATCTCATTATTGTGATTTCGTATTGTTTGTTGCTACTATAGTTGATAACTAAAACAAAAATCCCCCTGTTATTTGACATTCGTGTCACTCCCTAATTTGACTAGTGTGGTTATTCGATAATGTCTATTCCTTTGGCTGATTTGAACATATTAACACTTTTCTATTGAATCTTAAACACGTACCACTACATGTGGGATTCAACCCAACTCATTTAGTTGGGTTAATACTGCTTAACCATCGTTAATGCTTAGAATTGGATGAAGTGTCTTTGAAATTGTTTTAATTAGAGATCTAACATCCATAGTTCCCTTTGATGTTTAGGAGTTAAGGAAACCCTTTTTTATGAAGATGTTGTAGTTGAGATTTTAGACCAACAAATTCAGAGGTTGAGAAACAAAGAAGTTACTTTCGTAAATTTTTTTTAGAGGAATCAATTAGTTAAGCGTGCTACTTGGGAGGTACTGGTGGATATGATGTCCTAGTATCCTCATTTATATCCCTCTGCTCCTAGTCTAGCTTGATGTATTAGCTACCAATGGTTCATTCTTTTGGGTTCATGTGTTTTAGTCATTTTAATGTTTTTGTATGCATGCATGTTCATGAAAACATGAATAATATGTTATGTTTTAGCTTGTGGCTATAATCCTCATTTTATGTGCATTTAGATGAAAATTGCATTCATGTTGTTTTGTTAGTCTCTCCTACTCTATTCATTTTTAGCTTTTGTACCATTCGAGGATGAATGTTCCCATGGGGGAGATATTGTACTACCTCGGAAGTTGGAAAGTCTACAAGGAAATAAAATTCACAAAAAATGATTGAAATAAGTTTCTACGAGTAAAACTTATGGATCGTAGTAAGTTCTGCAGCTTGTAGGAAAGAAGCCTTAGGCTTAGAGATGAGTTTTTGGAAAATTATGTTTTTAAAGTTTGACCCACGGATGAACAAGATGAACCTAGTATTGTTTATGGGCCGTAAAAGGAAATCGTATAATTAATTCTGATATATTGATTTAAGACCTCAGACATATGGAAGGTTTTGACGGGTAATAGATGTTCCTACTGAGCGTATGAGGGTTCTATCAAAATGATGTAGAGTTAGAAAAACATATGAGTGACAATTAGGTTCAACAAATGTGGTCTACAGATCATAGAATGTTCGACGGACCATAGAATGGTCCTGTGGTAAATTCTTGAATATTTGGGTTTCTAAAGTTGGTTCTATGATTGACCAGTATTGACTGTAGAAATTCCTATGAAGCATAGGTCATTACTGTAGGACTGTTTGGCAGTTATATTTTAATGGCAATTTGGGTCTATTACTATACTACGTAATTTTGTCCCAAATTATAAGAACTATAACTATTCTTCACCCTTCGGAATTTCCCAAACTCAATAATTCTCTCAATTTCCCAAATTCTCTCTGAGTTCTTCCCCAAAAATCCAGTATCTAGATCAATGAAGAATAAGCTAGGTTTCTTCAAGTTCAATTCTCCTTCCTTCATAATTGCTTAGGGCTTCAATGAAGGTATGTAGAGAGTCAACCAATGAGTTCAGTTCACCCACTAAGTCCCTAATGATTCTTCAATTCTCCAATTGAACTTTTGTCAAGTTTGTTTGTTTTTCATTCAATTCCTCATGGATTCTATTTATGGTGATTCAATTTCTTGAATTTTATCAAATTATGACTAATTAGATACAATTACATGTTTTCCAATTGAAATCACATGAAACCATGCATTGATCATGAGTTTAACTATGAGCCTTTAATTGCATGAATTTGAAGAAAGACTATGAATCCATTAATGATGTTACTAGGAACTTATGCATCATTTATGAAAATGAATGAATTTAGATCTAGGTTTCTTTAAGATAAACATCATTAAATTATGAAAGGTTTTATCACATACTTAACTGATCATGGCTTGGTGTAAGGTTTTCTCACATAGACATGATTCAAAATTTATTGACCTACTCTATGATATATTTTAGCTTGGATTAGTAAATGATTTGTACTTTTCCATGGTTAAATATATGTTTATGAAAATGTCTATTCCGCTGAATTTAATTTAGCATCAAGAGAACTTTGAGGTGGAGGCTCTAATAGGGTAGGGAAGTCTGTAGTAGCAACCTCTCATTCCTAACTACGTGCCCTGTATGTTTTCCATTAATGGCCTAGCTAGTAGATCCACATATAGTACAAGTTATGATACAGATTTCTACCTTGGCAAGTGGACTCTCCCTTCTCGATGAGAGAATTACATTGGATTCAATGTTGAAAATCACATGGTCTATTGTTGGTTAAAGCTAATATCACAAAAAAATTAACTTAGTACATGCAAATGTTTTATGAATTTTCCTTTATGATTTAAGATTCATTGATCATGCTTATCATGTTCGATTATGTCTCCTTATGATCATGTTTCATGCTTTATTGCATTCCCGTCATACTTAGTACGTTTCATGTACGAATGCATACTTGTGCCTACATTGTTTCACTAATATAGGGTTTGACATTTCTCTCCCTCAGCGCATGGCTAGTTGCTGATCATTGGAGTTCATGGAGTTGGTGAGTTCTCATGTTATGAGGAAAAAGACATCTTTACTTGCTTTCCTTATATTTTAGTTTTTAGAATTTGTGTGTTGTGTATGGGTTACATCCCAACAACTCCGTTTGACGTAATAGATGGATTGTCTAGACTTTGATGTACTTCTTGGTTTATGTCAAATTCTTTACTTCTTATAATATTTCTTGCGTTTTTCTATTATTTTGTGTATATGCATGTTAAGAGGCTTGTGTAGGGCCTCTTTGGGTCGTATACGCCAAGTCACATCTAGGATTGTACTTTGGGTCATGATAGTAACTGAAAATGTGGTTTTGTGGTAGAAATAGAAAATTTATTTCGATCTCGAATTTCTCATTTGATTGCATTTGTTCCTAATTCCATGCTTTCATGATATGTGTTTAATCTAGTTCTCTGTTTGAATTTATGATTTTAGAGTGCACACTCAGATCTAGTTGTTGATGTTTGTGGGTTGCTCGAAAGATAATTTGTGATTAATGATTTCTTGGACTAAATCTTTAGTATGCTCAAAAGAGAGATTTAGGTTTTCATTGTTAAATGCAAGGCTTGCTTGATAGACAAAGATAAACAAAGGTATTAGGTTGCTTTGTTGAATTCCATGATTTATACCGAAAGGAGATATCATGAAATAGCACAATTAAACTCTTAAGGATATTTGTGTTTCTAAAGAAAGCCTAGCCAACCTATGTTAAATTAGCATGTGTTGACATTGCAATGGATTTTTGAATGGCTACGAAGTTCCAATTTTCACAATCCCCAATTATCCCTTTCTTGATAATGTCTTTTCCCAACCTTAGTTTTATTACCTAAAACCAATCTTTCTAATTATTTTAATCTTTCTAATTATTGTGTAGCATTAAGTTCATATTCAAACTTGTAACTATTTATTCTTTGTCTCTTTGATTGCCGACACATTGTTCTTTATGGGATTCAACCCAGACTCTATTGTTGGATTTTTATAGCTAATGATCACTTACACATTGAACTTGTTTTAAGGGTAATTTGAGCATTATCAGTCTCCCAGCTTGTGTAGAAGATTGCCAAAGTCAATCAAAACATTTGGAAGAGAAGGAATATTATTATTAAGAATATGTGTAATACCTTTGTAGTCTATAATGATTTCTTTTGGGAGGGGGGAGGGGAGTAAGGTTATGATCAAATCCAGTTGATTGATCTTTTTTAGGGCATTTAGTTAAGTTGTAACGTTTTTTCCATGGTACAGATTGCAGATGAATTCCATTATCTAGTCCACTATGTTATTCCTAATTACCCCACCAATTCATATATGCCATTTTTCTCATACGAAGAGCCATTCATATTTAATTTATATCCCATTATCGGGGGCTTCCAACTAACATACTCAATTGAGGGTTGTTAGTGGCATGGATTGGGCTTCGTATGGGCCATTTATTCCATGGTGTAGGAGTATGAAATTTATGAATTAATTTTTGTTATGACATGTATGAAATTTGTCATTTCTTTTAAGCCAAATGCTCCGTAAACATAAGCTAAAAGCATTCGCCTAGAGGATGGTTTCCCTTCCTTTGGTACTTAATTGTTAAAAGTGAGGTCTAGGTGGAGCTGGGTCGATTCAAATTTCTCCAAACTTGTTTGTCTAGAAGGGATCAATTTTCAATTTCAGCATGTTGTTCCCCAAGACTATCATGTGCTTTTCCTTGGGATGTCTTCTCCCATTAAACCATATGTAATTTCTTTTATGTGTTGATTCCTTTTGGTTTGGTTATTTTTTCTTATGATTCCCATTTGAAGTTTTATCTAATACATAATATGTGGTAGAATGTTATTAATACTAGTCTTTGCTAGAATTGTTCATTCATCTATATTTAAGAAATTAGTGTTTCATCCTACTAGCTTTTGTTGGAGTTTATCTATTATAAATTGGAAGCAGTTAATGCTTTGGGCCTTACTAAATATAGGAACCCTAAGTATTATTGAAGATAGGCTTGGGAGATAGCCTTTTTAATGTCTATGGTGTAGTTCCTAGAGTAAAGGAGTTTTGAGTTATTGTAGTTTATTTCTTTGCCTAAGTTTTTACATAATTAATTAGTTTCTTTTTTGATAGGATAGCAAATCCCATATAAGCCATACTCATAATGATTAGGTCATCAACAAAGAATAAATGTGATAGGGTCGGACCTTTTTGGGACACCTTTAAGGGCTTCCAATTTTTTATTTGTATTTTAGTTTCTATTTGCCTTGAAAACATCTCTATACATATTATAAAGAGATAGGGGGACATCAGGTCTCCACGGATTATACCTTGGGATGGATTAAAATAATTTGTACGGTCCACGCTAAAATGTATGACTACTTTACTTCTGGTGATACATGACAAGACAAGGTTGATTAGGTTAAGAGTAAAGCCGTAGTATGTGAGGGTCTTTCTAATTAAGGACCATTCAATTCTATCGAAAGCTTTTCTAGGTCAATTTTAAGGTCCATGTTGTCCCCTTTCACTTTAAATTTTTCAAAGTGATTAATGATTTCTTGGATTATGATTGCATTACCAGTCGCTTTCCTATTTTTAAGAAATCTCGATTAATAAGATCTTATTAGGGAGTTTATGAAAGTCTTTAACCTATTGAAAATGACTTCTGTGATTATTTATGGGTAGTGTTGCACTTCTGAAGGATTTAATGTCTTTAATAGTGGTTGCACCTTTTCTTTCTAGGTCATAACAAATACATGGGCTTTCTTAATGTTATTAAGTCTGCCTTGAGATTTAAAAGCCTATATTCATATGTAGAAGAATGAGATACCTACGATATCTCACTAGTTTTGGGAAAAGATGGGGTGCAGCTCATTGGGCCTCGGAGCTTTATAAGGCAGGAAGGAAAACATTACTCTCTTGACTTCGACTAAGAATGGAGTTTCACCTATGGAGGTGAGATCCATATTTTGTTGTTTAATTCCTTCTACCTCATCTTGGGCTGAAGTTTTGTGTAATGTTATAATAAGTTTGAGAATTATCGGTGAGTTAGAGTCTTATTATCTTCATGGTAATATAACCACTAACCTTCCTCTTTTTGTAGAACAGTGATATAGTTTCTCGGTCGTCTATTCAGGTTAATATTGTGAAGGAATCTAGTATTAGAGTCTCCACCTTTGAGCATGTAAACTTTTGATTTTGATTTCTAGAAATCTTCCTCCAACCTTAGAATATGAGTGTATTCTATTATTAGGTTAGATGTCAATTCTCAAAAGAAAGAGGTTTGTCCTATAGTTTGGAGTTTTTTGGATTACCCCTAACCTTCTTATAAGTATTTTTTTACTTTAAAAAGATGTTACCAAATGTCGTGTTATTCTACTGCGTTATTTTTGTTATCAAGGTTGGTATTTCCTCCATGATATTGTTGCTCTTTTCCTAGCTCTCCCTAATGATATTAGCCAGGTCCGTATGGGAAGTACAAATGGACTCGAAATGGAATAGCTTAATTCGTTTGGTAGAGTTTTGGGTAATGGATGGGAGTGATGAATAATGTGTGGAGTGCTTACGAGGTATCTAGTGTACTTGTGTGTCCATGAAATTATGGACCCATTCGTCGTTTTCTAGGAAATGGTCTTTCGATAATTTTCATGACCCAGGTGTACTCCATAGATGTAACATGGCGTACTTGACTCCGAAGGGGTCTCATACAAGCCCTTAGCATCATCATAACATAATATAATAGAAAAGTATGGAAAAATTTAAAACTTCTTATAAACCATACAATCAAAAACATTTTCATAAGAAAGCTAAAGTCATTACTACTCTTTTGTCTCAAACCATCTATCAAACTCTTTGAATAAAATTTTTGGGACACAGCCCATACAAAGTCTAAAACATAAAGAAATGCCATAAAGGAAATATGGATTTTTCCTCGAAGCTATGACGACTCACCAATTCTTCAACTCTTCTTGCTTCTTCGGAATCTAGACTCTAAAGGAACTCAATCTACAAAAACCTACATTTTATTAGAATGTAGGCAATATGCTTTAGTACAAAACGTACCAAGTATGAAAGCTAGCACAACATCATAAGAGCATCTCAAAATGGTTAGTCAACAAAAGACATAAGCATAAAAGATAATAACATAGTCATAGCATAATCATAATAATCATAGCATGATCTCCAACATAAGCATCATATAAACATAAGTCAACATAAGACATAGTTAATGAGCATAGGAGATAAGTCATAATCATATGAGCATAATTGACTCTTAGTCATATATATCATAATAGAATCATTCTCAAGTAACCTCAAAAGCATACATGTTCAAAGCATGTATAGGATCCCAT